>JAHLJT010009436.1:57321294-57564990 GCA_031308135.1 Acheta domesticus
AATCATAAGAATGTCTGAGGTATCACTCAAACACCGATCCCGCTTTGGTGCTGATTTCAAAAAGAAAAAATCGAACTAATTGCGTAAATATCACCCATATTCCATCTCCTCACATCGTATTTTAGATATATTGTACTTCTAAGATCTTCCATTACCATTTCACTACAGGAAAAAACAAGCGGAGATAACGCAAGAGCTCTTTTATCCTACGATTCGATTTATCATTTCAAAACGGCGTTTGTCACCTTGATAGAAATCACCTGGTTAATCCTTTTCCCAGTAAAATAGCCGAATCGAATTTTTAAAATGTTTTTATACTTGCGACATATTTGAAAAAGTGGTAAAATAGCGCGCTGGCGAGATGCACCCTGAATCTAAACGCCATATCATACACTGAAATCGGATAAATAGACTTCTCTAGTCATGTAAAAAAATGATCTTCAGTAACGTCAAATTCTGTTTCGCGGTACTGCTTGTCGATCTCATGGCTAAAGTCCGGGTCTAATGTAATTACATATGTTTTGTCTACTGTTCTCATTTTGTAATTTAGGCGAACTGTTGCAATCCTAACAAAATATTTAAATTTTTCGTTACAAATTTTGTACTGTATTACGTATTTTACATATTTTGCTGATCATTTAATATCTGCTTAACAGTATATTTATTATTTGCCAATTATTAGGTATTTTCACAAATTACCAAATTTCTTGAAATTATTTCCGGAAATATATTTAATTAGTTTTGAAAAATAGTTTTTATTTAAATGTGTTTATATTTTTGCAATGAGCATATTTGTCTAATACTAATTGAGAATTGCTGACATTCCTATGTGCTGCACGTAAAGATTTCGAACAGAGTGCTTCAAAGATTCTCTGTTCGTGTCTGCGTTTTCTACGTGCATCTCTTTGTTTTCATTGCTGATAGAAAGAAATAAGAAAACAGTAGGCAGAAAAAGTAGTTACTTTTAAATTCGATATAATTAATATTTTATTAATGGAATTTCAAATTGTGAACATTTATTTTACTTTATCTCTCTTCTCAATCTTCATACGAAGAGAAAGTTATATCGTGCGCAGGAAAAACTCTCAAAGCTGAGTCCTGATAATGAAATGTGGATAAATCGTGTTGTTGTATAGTAAATTACTTCCTGTAACTCGTGGTGTAGCCAGAATCCATGTTTTGTGGGTTCTTAATACCGAAAAATTGATTGACGGAAAAAACGTCCATCAGTGTCTCTGGTGTATGTGAACAACACTAGCGTTTACACTGCGTACAAATTTTTCCAAACTGGAAAAAACAACAACAAAAGACAGCTGTCGATCTACTGTCATTCGAAGCTCTGCAATTTTCAAAAACGTGCATTACTTTTTGGAGATACATTACACGACCCCCCCCCCGGATATTTAAAAATTTGCTCAAATATGGCTCCAAATTTTTTCTTTATATTTCTCGTAAAAATTGAATAAAATACACATGGCTTAGGTCCGATTTCACTGATAACTGAATTTTCGAAAATTGCAAAAGATTGAATTTTTTCGGCGTTTCCTACAACTACAATATTGACGATAGAGACTTTTCCTTTCTAAGAAATTTGTTGTACATAATTAGTTCTTTCATTAAGATCATGAATTTTTTTTAAACAATTTTTGTAGTTATGGCGCAATCTTGTGTGCAATATATGCAACTTTAAAAGATAACAAAGCAAGATTTTTTCAAAATCGGCTCCATTTTTTCCCTTTAAACTATTGGTAGGGATATTGCGAAATGTACTTTAAGAGATGACATAAACGCTATTTTGCTCTATTCTTTTGTTTTTGCGAAAATAACACAAATGAAACTTTTTGGAATAGCCTGTCACGTCGTTTATATTTACATTATCGGCGATTTGTTCACATTATTAGATTTATGAGCACACGTACTTTAAATTATATCATTTAAAGTTTTTCGAAAACTAAAAATTTTTTTTTGGAAATGAACTCGAAATTTCGCATTTTCAGAAACGCTCAAACGCCAATTTTTTCTGAAACGTTCCAAATTTTTTGTTCAAAGTTTTGTACGTATAGTGCGAAATGCACTGTCTAAGGAAACCAAAAAGTTTTGTTGTATTATTTTGTTGTTTTTCTTCAAAATTTACACAAATGTATTTTTTAAATATTTCGCATGCCTTGTATACACATTTGCAGCGATTTGTAAACATTATTGCATTTGTGAATGGAAGAGCTTAAAATATCTTAAAATAAATTTTAAAAAAAACTCTCAAGATTCCTGTGAAAAAGGGCTTCATATTTCACATTGCCACAGACGCTTAAACACCCTTTTCTTAAAAACGGTATCAAGTTTATGGATGAAAATTGTCGTAAAGGACAAGGTTTCAGTCTTCTCTAAAAGCAATATTTGAATCTACCATTAGGAAACCGAATAATTGAGAAAACCTAAAAAATAAGTTGGGTGCATTAAATGGCAGGTGGCAAGATGGGGCAAGGCCATAAATCTAGCCCATGCCAACAAAATAGTAAATTTTACTACGACAAAGTCCGAATAGCTGGCTGAGACTATAGAAAATTGAAAACTAATACGGGAAAGTCTGCGCCATTCTGTAGCACCACCAGTTACTTTCTCGTGTTAGTTACTCAAAGTTATGTAATGCTGCGGAAAATCTATTTCGAGATATTAACGGAAGTACTCGTTTTGGGGTCCCCTGAGTGATACCGAAAGAGTGTATGTGTGTTTTGACTTTTTAACGTCCGTTCGTCCGTCCATCTGTCTGTGTCTGCCTTCTGGGCGTATGTGAACACCACTAGTGCCTAAACTATGTGTAGAATTTTTGCTCAACTGAATAAACCCCTGTCGATCTGGTCTGAGTCGAAGTTCTGCGATTTTTAAAAACATTCATTAATTTTTGGAGATACTTTTTATTAAGCCCCAGGGACATTTTCAACATTTTCTCAAAAATGTCGACCAGGATAGGTGGCTCAGTGCATCAGCTGATGTCACTGCAATGCCTCTGACCGAGAGGTGCTAGGTTCGAGTCCCGACGGTGGCAGGATTTTTCAACACTAGCTTGTCAGTTAGATGTAGAATTCAACCGATGTCTGGAGGAAAATTCTAGCGACCGGCTGCTCTGATTGGAAGTTTTCCGTAGTTTCTCCGATCAACATCAAACGAATGCCGGAGCAATACCCTAACAAACGTACCGCGCGCGATATTTCCTTCCTCTTCCTTGTCCTATCTTCACACACACACACACACACACACACTAACTTACACTACCATATATGCTGGGAGACCAGTGGGAGGATTGGAACTTGTCCCGGCTGTGGGCCGTGGACTGCTGGTGGGAGATACCTTGTTAAGAAAGAACCCGGCAAGCCGACAGGTAAATCGGTCGGTGATTTAGAGCTTGTCCCGGCTGGGGTGGTGCCCCGCTGGTGGCAGATACCTGGTTGGGAAGCCCCGCTAGTGGACGGAAGGTCAGCGCCGGATCTCGCCATCGGGCATAGCGGGCAACATCTCTTCCACCTCACGATGAAATAAACATGCATTGCACTTACGGGACTAATGACCAAAGCAGTTGACGCGCCCAAAATCACTAACAATCAATCAAAAAATACTCCAAATACTTTCCTTAAATTAATTGTAAGAATAAAGTAAAATACACTCAAGGTAGCATAGCTCTTATTTTCATTGCTGACTGATTTTGGGAAAATTGCAAAAGTTCGAATTTTTTTTCGGCGTCTTCCTACAACTACAAAATTGAAGATAGAGATTTTCCCTTAAAATTATATTTGTTCTCCATACTTAGTTCTTTCTATAAGTTCATGCACATTTTTTTGAAATTTTTAGTAGTTTCGCGCAATATTGAGGGCAATTTGTGCAATTTTTAAAAATTACAAGAACAAGATTTTCTCAAAATCGACTTCAACTTTTTTCCTTAAACTTTTGGAAAGGATAGTACCTAATGTACTCTGAGATGACATAAACGCCATATTGCTCTATTCCTTTGTTTTTTCAAAACTTACAAAAATGTAATTCTTTGACTAGCCTTTCATTTAGTAAATATTTTCTTTAACGGCGATTTGTTCATATTAGGGAACTTTTGCCACCTCGAACGTTAAGTACTATCGATCTTTTGCGCATGCGCAGATGCACCAAAGTGATGCGAAACTTGCACTGCGAATGAGCAGAAGATCGATAGTACGTAACGTTCGAGGGTGCAAAAACTCCCTACTATTACATTTACGAGTACATGTGCTTTACATTATGTCTTAAAAGTTCCTCGACAACTCAGATGTTTTCTGTGAAAATGAACTGAAACTTCCGAATTTGCACAAATGTTCAAACGCCATTTTCTCAAATTGCTTCTTCAAACTTTTCGTACGAATGCTATTTGCATTCTTTAAGTTAACATAAAATTAATTTGGCTGTATTTTTTTGATTTTTCAAAAAATAAATAAATGTATTTTAAGTGTCTCTCACGCCATTAATATTCACTTTTCCAGAAATTTTATACATTATTACATTTGTGAGTAGAAGTGCTTTAAATGTCACCAAATGAAATTGTTCGAAAACTCGAAAGATTCTTGTGAAAATTCCGAAGCTTCCATTTTCGCATTTACAGTAACGCTTAAACGCCATTTTCTTAAGAGCGGCTCCAAATTTATCAATGAAAATTCCTATATAGGACGAAGTTTTACTCTTCTTTAATATCCTAAAAGTAATATTTCGTATCTACCATTAAGAAGCTGAAAAATGAGAAAAGTTCAAAAAATGTATTTTGGGCGGCGATAGATGTCAGCAAGATGTCAGAAGATGGGGAAACATGGTAAAACTGGCCCAGACCAAAGATATTAGATTACTATGAGAAAGTATGTGCAATTTGTCCTAAAGTACGAAAACGTTTTAAAAATTCGATTCGGTTATTTTACTGGAAAAAGGATTAACCAGGTGAATTCTATCAAGGTGACAAACGCCGTTTTGAAATGATAAATCGAATCGTAGGATAAAAGAGCTCTTGCGTTATCTCCGCTTGTTTTTTTCCGGAAGTGAAATGGTAATGGAAGATCTTAGAAGTACAATATATCTAAAATACGATGTGAGGAGATGGAATATGGGTGATATTTACGCAATTAGTTCGATTTTTTCTTTTTGAAATCAGCACCAAAGCGGGATCGGTGTTTTGAGTGATACCTCAGACATTCTTATGATGGTATTCGAAGGAAGATGGAATATGTGAATAAGGTAATAGTTTTATACTACTATTAAAGATGATACGAGACCGTTTACCCCTATTACAGCATCACTAGTTTCATATGTGGGGAAAAAAATATCTTGAGATGCGAAGTGACGGGGTGTCTGGCTTGCTGCCCCCGAAAGTTCAGCCTTCTTGTCCGTCGCCGCGCCGCGGCGGCCGCCGCCCGGCTCGCCCGTGCCGGCTTGACCGCGCCGCCGGCCAACAATGTCCCGGCGGCGTGGAAGGGGAAGGGGGAGTGGGGTGAGGTGTTTTTCGAAATTTCACTTACCGTCGCTCCTATTTATCCGATTTGCATGTTTGACACGGCGTTGGATTCTGGAAGCGTGTCGCCATCGCGCTATAAGCCCACATTTTTGAAATTGTTCCCGGAAGTACGAGACAAATTTTAAAAATCGAGTTTCTGCTAGTTTTTTTGGAAAAAGGGCTTCGTAGCGTAAATTCTATTATAAACGGGAGTCAAATGCCGTTTACAGATCGAAAATCGGACCATTTGTTCAGACGTTATCGGTAAAGTAAATTCCTGCTGATGGTGCTGCGATCTATTGAATTTTCCTACAAGTTTTTTTCGGTACATTTAGCCTTAAGTTCGTCATTGCGAGTGCTTGTTTTTACGTGTAAATTTTACGGCCAAGTTTACGGCGTTACCTTGCATTTAAGTTTGCATTGTGAATGGGACCTTACAGATTCTGAGGTGGCGAATTCGGTTCTGTTTGAGAAGGAACAAAAGAGACGAGAGTAGTGTCTGCCGCGAAGCACGGGACACCTTCGCCGTGTAGGAATGCCAAACCTCGTAGAGGTCATTCGCCGCTTTTACTACTATCAAGGCTGCGACACACCCAAATTCTTCGATAATTTATGAGCGTTGAGTTGCAAACGTTCAAGTACCTCATCACTTCGTTTCTTCTTTAGATATCTCAGACTCGGATTCGATTTGTATCTTGGTACGCCCAGGGTAGATCTGGCGCTGTTCTACTCGTCGGCTTACGGGGTTCTTCCCCAACCAGGTATCACCCAACAGCTGGGCACTGCCCCGGCCAGGACAATCTCTAAGTTCCCGACTGGTCTCCCGACAAGTGTGGTAGTGTAATGAATGTGTGTAAGTAATAGGCTGAGGATAGGACAAAGAAGAGGACAAAAATATCGCGCGCGGTTCCTTTGTTGGGGTACTGCTCCTGCATTCGCCTAGTATTGATAGCAGAAACCACCGGCAAGAGCAGCTGGCCGCCAGAATTCTCCTCCTGACAACGACTGAATTCGACCTACCTATCTAGCTAGTCCTCCCTATGTCAGGATTCGAATCCTACGACTTCCCGGTCAGAGGCACAGCAGTGACATCAATTGATGCCCCCCTGAGCCACCTAAGCCGGTCGTTCTTTGAAGAACTGTAGTTAAAAAATCGGCTGTAATTTCTGAAGTCTGGGTAAATATTATTTTGGGTTCGACTCCCTCAGGCCGCTGAAATTACATCTGCGAGCTGCTTGTTGTTCAGGCTGCGGTCTAAACGTATTCTGTAAGTAAGTTTTCTTTTTTCCTTGTTTTGAATATTTCAATATTCACATCCTAAATGAGGCATCTAGAAATGAACTACTTGTTCCTGGAAGATTTAAATTAATACTTCTCCAGAATGGGGATAATTTTGGAGGAATGGCTGAGACCTCAGCGCCCTCCTCTTCAATTAGCTTTCTGCCATGAGATAGCATTAACAACAGTACTGTTTCACAAGAACAAAGCCTGTCAACGACGCGTCAAGTACTTCAGGTCTTTTAATACTAATGTTACGGGGTTTTGACACGTATCTGTTTTAAGAATCTGTTACATCTGACGTTGCAATAGAGAGACGCAAAGTTAACTAAACCCATCGCACCTAGCTGTCTAAATCAGGGCCTGAGCTGCCCCAGGCTCCTGCATCGTTTTCGAAATTATACGAGTACCGAAACACGACATATTATGCTTTGAGTATACTATTACCATAATAATATACTCGAATTGTTAAAAACATTGAAATGCAGAAAACATAAAATTATGGAATATCCCACGACAAATCTAATCACGCCATCTAAAAAACAGTTGCTCTCAACAGCGCAGACTTCATCATTTAGAGTAGTTACATAATGGTATAATATTGCAACTTGTGTCCTAGTAATTCTTCAGCCAAGTGCTAAAAAGTTCACCGGCTCAGGTGACTGAACGGCAACCGTCGTCGCTGCAGGATCTTTGACAGGAAATCTAAGGTTTCCTTACGATGGTGGATTTTCGACTCGAAAATACAAATAGACCGAATTTATCCACTGACTGGAGGAGAATTCTAACGGTCCTGTTGGTTTGATCGATAATTTTCCAGTTTTTTTTTGTGATTCAGGGGCGAATCCAGAAAGTATTTCGGAGGATGGGGGGGGGGCATTATAAGTTCGGACTCCCATAGATATTTTTGAAATAAACTAAAATATATACATTAGTTCAAAGTAAAAGTAGTAGGAATGCGCGGCATACCAAAACTTTTCCCCTCTTTGTGTTATAATTAAAAAGTGCATGACATATTTTAAGATCTACTACTGAATTAATTTAGGGAGAAAACATTCAAGCCACAAGAATCAATGTTTGAAAATGGCTTAGGGAGTTGGTGGTTAGCGTTAGTTTAGTTGCTAGCGTTGTCCACAGACGGATGGACGTTTTGCTTTCAATTGGTTTTTCGGTATCAAGGACTCACAAAACAGGGATTCTGGCTGCACCACGTGTTTTTTTTAAATTGAGCAACTGGATTTATCCACTTTTTCGTTACCAGGGCCCTGTAATAAGAGTTTTTTCTGCCGAAAATCCGCAGTTTTTTCGCGCAGCATTACATAACTTACCCTATACTACGTACGTAAGTTATAGTATATTGGAAAGTAAAAACTTATATAATGTAAGAGGAGGTTGCTGTAGGGGCGCAGTGCAGATGGGCGCATAGAGAGCTCAAATCTTTATTGCAAGCATAGAGAGCTCAAATCTTTATTGCAAGATCTCGTGTTTTGTCACAGGAAAACGACCGACGAGCCTTTAAGTGAGAAGGATGCACTCCAGCCAGGAAATAAACTGGTTGCGGCCGGGTACGCAGTCTACGGCAGTGCCACCATGATGGTCCTGACTTGTGGCCGCGGTCAGGGAGTTAACGGCTTCATGCTTGACCCGGTAGGAAAAACTTATTGAAAACAATGACAAACTAGACTCGAATCACGTTTAAAGCAGATGGTGCTGCAGTACTCTTTTGTTAGCGACACATAGGTCGAAATTACACTAATCTGTGACATCCCAATGGTATTTGTTTAATAACGTTCTTCATAAAACCCTGCATACATAAAATATGTTTCGATTACCTACAGATTAAGGATGTGAAGATAATTGCTAGGGTAGATTATAGTTCTAAAATGTTTCTATTTTCAAGTAACTGGAAACAGGCACGCACAGCCTATTAAATAGGGGGGACATTTCTGGGCCCATTTCCGTTAAACTTTTTCATGTTACAAAGGTATATGTTCTAACTCTGCCCCTTAAGCCCCTATGTAATATCACACGAAATTTCGTGTCTTTCTTCCTCGTACCGATAGAAGTCGCATGATTGCATGCACTACATATGGCTGTGATCATGCGATATCTGGCGGCACGACTGCGATCATCGCGGAATACCGTGACATATTCCATCGTAAAGACAGGCCTTGAGGGGCAAGGTCAGAAAAATCGCACTAATTACGAACGCTTTAACTCGTTGGACAGTGGTGAACGGCAACTCTGCATCACATGCTTCACGCAGACCCTGAAAACATTCTTGCTTACTCCGAGCTCGTTCCACTTCAATTTTGAGCCACGAACGTTGCTTTACCTTTGTAAACATGAGCTTGCACTATAGCTATGAAGTTCAACGATTTAAACATTGCAGTATTATGACACACTCGTCTATTAGTCCTTTTTGTCACGACAAATGGCAGCACGCCAACTCACCGGCTTTAAGTTACAGCAATATCCTCATTACTTTTTATTCAACCTATGTATATTTTACTAGTAAACAAACAAATCTATAAGGAGAATGAAACTCTAAACTTAATTCTGTAATTGAAAAATAAACAGATTTTAAGTTGAACTGTTGACAGGGTTGCTAGATGGCTTTGAGAGCCACTTTCCAAAACGTTTTATATTAATTTCTAAAATTGTCTGGGAAATTAGGGATGGAGCACATTTACAAAAATAAAATGTATTAGAACACAAGGCTACAGGGCCCCTTTGAAAATTTTCCCAAGGAAGAGGGAGGCAGCCCCTTTGTGCATGCCTGTCTTGAAACAATAGCAGCCTGATGAATACCTCACTTCATTTTTTTTCCATAGGCCATTGGAGAGTTTGTCCTGACAGATGTCAACATTCAGATCCCCAAGCGTGGCAAGATATACAGTATAAATGAGGGCTATTCATATTTATGGGATGAAGCAGTAACAGAATATGTGAAAGACAAGAAAGATCCCAAGGTAATTTTCAACCAAAAATTAGTAGAAATCTTTTTAAACATGCCAAATCAAACTCACTAAATAATTCTTGTTTCAGAAAGGGAAGCCATATGGAGCTCGTTATGTAGGTTCCATGGTTGCAGATGTACATCGAACTTTGAAATATGGAGGTATATTCATGTACCCAGCAACTAAAGATGCTCCTAATGGAAAAGTATGTATTGTGTTGGGGTAAAATAGATTTAAGTGATTCTCTATTTTAGTCATTATCTCCTGTATTGTTCTTTTCTAGCTGAGACTACTTTACGAGTGCAATCCTCTAGCATTTATTGTTAAAGAAGCTGGTGGACTTGCAACTACAGGCAAGATTCCTATTTTGGATGTTCAACCAACCGCAATTCATGAAAGATCACCTATATTTTTGGGTTCCAAAGATGATGTGCAAGACATTATTGATCTGTACAAAAAATATTCAAAGTAAAAAAAAATTCCAGTATTTTTGAGGATTTGTCAATATGAGACTGATTAAAAGTATAATAAAAACATGACTTCCATACATTTATTTACAAATCTTTCCAATGCCAAGTCACTCACAAAGATTATCCAATAATTATAAAGAACATCTTATATAATTAGGATGAATAAAGAATGGTCTCAATTGAGACTTATGATTGTACTCATTAATATAAAACATGACAAAAATACAAAGAAAACAGCACTAATACTGAGAGAAGTGCATATACAATATATAAATCATAAAGCAAATTTTGGAAGTTAACACAATTAATTCATGAATTATGAATTCACACACTACCACAACATTTTGAAAATCTCTCGTCATTGAAATAAAGAAATTAAATATGAAAGATACTGATAAAGACTTTTGGTGGGGAAAGAAATTCCTCAACAAATATTCTATTTTTCACATTAGCCATTTCTGTCACAACATAAAACACATTACCAGATCCTCAATGGACCTCTAAGGTAATACACTGTCCTCTTAAGCCCGTAATGATGTAAACTGATGAAACACATCTAATATATGAGGATCAAGATCCTGAGTGAAAAGGAGTGTTTCAAGGGTAGAACTGTACTTCTGAACTTGTTCATGATGCTGGAAAACAATTGAACAATTAGCAAGTTGCAAAATGAAACCAAAAGAAAACATACGAGAATGATGATACATACTGCTAAAAAGACTTGTTGCAATCTGCCAATTGTCCATTTATACCAGTGTGTATTAAAGTCTTTTCCATCTGTATCACTTCGAACTAAATGCTCCGACAATATCATAATAAATCTCTGAAAATTAAATTAAAATATAATACATGTTTGGAGTTAACAATAATTTTCCTGAATTCTCCACTTTACTTTTTGGTATTTAAAGTTAAAAAAGCAATTTACTAATTTATTCATTTAGTAATAAAATTCACTCTTGCCTGGAATATAATGAGAAAAAGAGTTTTCTGATCTGCCTGGGCAGTTTCAAGTCGTTCTTCCATGCGGTCTACCATTTCTTCAGATGGCTTCTCGCGGTCATCACCTTTTCGTGAGTTATTATTACTGCCATCAGCATCGTCATCCGATTCATCACTATCACTTTCAGCTCGTCTTATCCTTTCACTGGCATCAGCCAACTCACGCGTAAGTCTACTAACATGCTTGTTCATTTTCCTGATTGTCAAATGTAAAATCTCCCAAAGGTACAACCTACAAATGAATACCAAAATAAGTTTCCAAAAGAATACAGCATGCCAAATAACATACAAGTACTTTGAGAAAGTTGTATTTTGCCCTCACTTTGTAAATTCTCCAGTCATTTCTTTAGAAAAGATCCAATTTGCTACAGCAGAGCATTCCACAATCTGAGTTTTTAACATTTTATCCACCAACACACACATCATTTGCTGATGGGTCTGCCATAACTCAAACATGTTTCTCAAAATACATATTTGAGCTTCTTCTGATTCAGCCAATATCTACAGAATTTGTCAAAAAGGTCATACATATAAACCAATACTGTTAACATTTACATATTAACTAACTGTATTAATGTTTAGCTTTCACTACAGAATATAAGACATAAACTTACTTTAAACACATAATGAAACTTTGAAATTGCAGCAAAGGAATGAGAAAAGCTCTTTGCTCCGAGATTCAAAAGGGTTTGAACAAAAACATCAATTTTTAGGGGATTACATCGGGAATCTGCATCATCATCAGTGCTAGGATTTGGGAGATCTTTCAGTACATTAAGAACTTCTTCAGGTGTACATTTCTGTCTTATAGAGACAACCAACTGATGAGCAGCAGCAGTTCCTGGCAATGATCCTGAAAGTAAATGTTAAACAAAATTTTAATTTTACAAACTACACACATTCCTAATTCATTTGACATATCTAGTACTAACAAAATCCAAGATTATTGAAGTAAATTATTATACTACAAGCCCTTTATTAGAAACATTTTTATCTGCTAAAAGAAGTAAATGTTTTCTTCAAAGCTCTGCATTTTGAGATAACTTCAAAGAAATTTTTAAAGTATTATTGACAAATGAAATAAACAACATATATTCTGTTTTCAAAGCAATTATTTAAGAACATAATAAAATATATATCACTGCTACTTGCTGATCTTGTTCAGATTCTGGCCTAACAAGAGAAGTAATTCATTTAAATTCTAATGGGGGAAAATTAGTGAATGAACGAATTTGCCAAATGCCGGAGTGCAGAATTTGAAACAATTACTTTGAAAATCATAATTTTGGAATTGTTTGGTAGGATTTTCAAAACTGGAAGAAAGGATAGTGGAATCAAAGAGACAAGATTATTATATTGGAAAATTATATGGGAAAAAAGAAAGAAAGAAAACAACAACAAACCACTTCTTGAGAGTTTAATATTAAAAAGAATAAGTATTTAAAAATTATTACCCCACCCCCAAAGGATACTACTTTCAAAAAAAGTTCATTAAGACCTGTACATTTTTAGAACCCCTCAATAAATATGTTGGAATCTGAAGGGGAGATGAATTCAGGATGAGAGAAGTTTTACACTCAGTATTTCAGTTAGTCCTGAAGGACACTTGTTACAGCTACTTCTGATTGGTTAGAAGTGAGAAAGGAAGGAGGAGTGGGAGGGTAACACCATGGGGAGGGGAGAAAAGGTAAGAAGATAACAAGGGGGGTAGCTCCAGCAGTTGCAAGCAGTTTCAGAAGAACAAGTGAAGTGCCAGTGTCTTCATCTCTGAGGAGTATTAAGTGATGTTTTATCAGTTTTCAGTTCTCAGTTTTAAGTGAAAATGCTGCTTCAAGAGAGAACATTTTTTGCATTGGTAAGATCAAATAAAAATTATGATAATACTTCATTAAATTTAGTGCATGGAAATTTATTTAACAATATGAAAGTTCGTAATACATACAGATAAATAACATTAAATCAACTAAAAACTGATGTTTTGCTTTGTATTCCAAATATAGCTAAAAACGACCACTTGAATAACTAAAAAAGCTGATATTATGTAAAATGAAAATCTTACACATTATAACTCCAAAATTAACATGACTTTCTTTTCTGAACTTGATATAACTTTTGTTTACATTGTTTATTTCTCAAGTTTATAAATTTGTTTTCAAGTTTGTGATTAATTAATAAACAATTGGCATTTCTTAGCAAAACATAAAATAACTTTTATACAGAAAATAATTGTTAGCTAAATACAATTTACATATTCCAAAACAACTAAACACTAATACTAGGATTCTGAGACTGTAAATGTGAGTTAAAGACATTCAAAATTAATTTCTGTACAAATTTGGTCTATGTGAATTGAGCAAAGAAATTTCTCCATAGTGTAAGTTTGGTAATTAATTAAATCCAAAGACAAATACAAATACAAGATATTCTATAACTTTATCATGATACTTCAAACCGTCTTGTGGTATTACAGTCACTCTCTCTGAAAATTTATGACTAGCCAGCCACTAAGGTTACAGAGGATGTCACTTAAGAAAAACTTCAGTAATGAATTATCTTCATGGTTACCAGTCATCTGACGTTTTACAGGACAAGTCTCGCTTTGCTATGTTTTATGTGACATGCAGAAAACCTCTCTTCTGAAAATTTCTTACTATCTGATTTCTCTGAAATTTCTAATCTAATGTATCACCTCTTTTTGCACAAATTTTTAAATATAAAACTCAATGTATTGGTGCCCAATCAATTATTTCTTAATTTCAATGCTGGCAAAAATTTATGTAAGGTATTTGAACTTTTAGACAATTCTGAGGTTACAAGATGGGTTAAAGACATTAATTAAAAATAATAGAATTTGCGCAATAAAAGTTGAATTGTCAGGCATTTTTTTTTAAAAGAAAGTGCTGCTTTTTTTCAAAACAATAACCTGCATTTGAAAATTTTTAGTTGGTAATTCCAATTTATCTTACAAATAAGAAGATTACTTAAATTATTAGGCAATAATACACACCTTAACCCTCAGTTTTAGACAAGCAAGTTTTTCTTTGGTACTTACTACTTGATTTTTTTCTATGAACTCTTATTTGGAAAAATATTTCTTTGAATGAAAGGGGTGGGGTGGGGATGGGGGACCTAGAGTTCATTGAAGGTATGTAACTACCCGTTTTCGGTTTTTATCATTCTATATGCAGCAATTCTTCTTTTTTACAATGGTGAAAAGGCTTTCTTTCTATCTCTGTAAGTTTTTGAGATTTTTTTCTGGACTTTTGACGTAACCAAATTTTGATGCCTTTCCCAAAAACCTGCCATTTTGGTGCGTTGGTAAAGTTGATGTACTCAATGACTAAACATTGTTTAAAATATTTCAACAATTAATTATTTTTGCAAATTGAAGATGAGATATTATTCTAAGGCTTGAACCATTATTACAGTTGTATTTTTTTTAATGAACCAAAACAAGAAATTTAAAGAAAGGAGTGTTGAGAAAGCAAGAACCTTCATTATCAACTAAATATTAATGTAACTATTATTCTGATTTACAGACTGACTAGCAACTCATATGTTATCATAAAAAAACAATTATTAAAATGTATGAACTAATTTTAAAGATATGGTGTCACTAGGAAATCCTTGGTTGATAAAAACAATGAAAAAAAAAAAGAAAATTAATTTTCAAATTTAATTTGTTTTTTTCATTATGCGGTTTCCTTGGTAACTACATACACGACCCTTATTAAATAGTGGTAAATTAAAAAGTATTCCGGATTGTAGCATACTATAAAATGCTACAACGATTGACTTCAGCGAAATATCACCCCTATGAAAATCAGTTTACTGTAGTCTTGCAATGCACGCACGCATAGTTGAGGTGGGTGTCGTTCCACGGCATAGACAAAGTGGTGCTGTGTTCCACAACGGACCGTGCCGGAAACGAGTGACGGCAGCTGACTGTTTGATGTTTAAGGAGATCAATTTTGTTTCATTATACTTCCAAAGTAACGCAGGCCGTTCCCATATGCAAGACATATATGAACAAAATGAGAGGGCCAAGTACCACGTTATTATTCGAGATCAAAATTAGGTTTTTGCAACGGAAAAACAACCCAAGACTTGTATCAAGTTCTGTAGCAACTTCGTTTGCTACAGAACTGTCTTGATGAGTTAGTGCCATTTTAGCAATAGCAACTAATTCCTCTTGGTACAATCACTTCCTATTTACGTCTGTATTTTTCTTTTCGCCTTCCAAAGTAATAACGATTTCTCGAAAGTGTTATTTCCGGAGGAGAAGGTATCAAGAATGCACTTCCCTTCCCATTTCCAACACTGCTCCAAGGACGACTAAACATTAATTGCACACTGCTACGTGAGAGCTATAAGCTAAGACCCCTCCCGCAATACAATAATTTTAACAAAAACAATTTATACAATTATTTTAACAAAATCAGTCTCCACGAATACTGCAATAACATTGTATAACCGGATACACAGTACAACGGTGCTTCACATACCAAGAGTATAAACGTGCCAATTTCGTAACCAGATTTCGCGACATGTAAAAATTCATGGAGCTACAACAACGCATTCTTTCTGATATTATTCGTAAGGTTACCTACTAATACATTTCACCAACTATCAAAACTTCACTCGTCACTTGAAACACGCAAACGATAACTTAAAATCGCGCGATAACAACTCGCATTAAAAACAAAGATCTAATAATGAGGGATACAGTCTACAGTATCCAAAAAAAGTCTCTCTCTAATGTAGTTTGTTGGAGAATATCAAAAAATTTCAACTTAACCAATTTTCGAAATTCCAAGGTTTAAATAAAAACAGAAACCATGCCATAAAATTCAGCGTACTTTTCGTTACTTGTGGGAGGAAAAAATAGAAATTAAGAAAATGGATCCTTTTTGAGAAAATGTTTATACAATTTTCAAAAAATGGACACAATTTCATTCCAAATTACTTAAAAACTACCCACTCGTTTTTCAAAAATTTGTAATGACATTAGTTAAAGATCTAATTTTGAAGATAATATTCTATTAAGAAAATCTCTAACAGCAATAAATTGATAGTAAGTTGAACTTTTGCAATTTTGGATATTTCACATATTTTACTGGAAATCGGACCCGCGCCACTTTCAGAAGTGCACTTTGCTCAATTAGAGACGGGAAAAATTGGAGCCATTTTTGAGAACATTTTGAAAATGTCTTGGGGCTTCACGTATAGTACCATCAAAAATTGAAAGATCCCTTTCAAATTCGATGGGACCCATGTCGAACACGATTCATTTTGGTAAAATTCCTGTGCACGTTTATACATAAAACGTGTATTTCCGTCAAAATATTCTCATCGATTTTTAGCACCATTACAAAACTTTAAACTACTTAATCTTGGGTTTTTATTTTTGGTGCGCGCGCGGGAGCATGTCTTCATGATGGAATATCTCACGGTATTTAGTGTCGTTCTCAGTCGTGCCGCTAGGAGTCGCGACTGTATCGAGAAGTACTGGCGATCATGCGACTCCTAGCGGCACGACCGAGAACGACGAGAGATACCGTGAGATATTCCATCCTGAAGAAAAACCCCCACGCACCAAGAAATAAAAACTCAAGTATATACAATTGAATAAACGTAAATTGGTTAGGTTAATCTCGGATGTCTTTATGGCGCAAGTTCACTAGTGGAGCTCCCCTGAAATAGAGGTCTGGTTCAGAACTGATGTGTTGGTTACCGAAGCGCGGCACCGAAAGTTCAATCCCCTCCAAATCGCTAACATCATACGGCCGGCCTTCACAGCCGCCTCGGCCTTGGGCCTTCCTGCCGTTCCGTTTCCACCGCGGCAGAGCACGGGAAGTTCCAACGGATTTTCTCGCTCCCCCCCCGCACGCGTTTCATAAGAGACTTAGCTGCAACTCTCATAACACACTCCAGAAGCGATTTTACGCACGAAATATGAGCGAATTACTTCCGTGAAATACTTCGATTTATCATCGCAATTTTTCATTGCGTTGAGAAAACAATACGATAAAAAAAAATCAAAAGCACCTACGAAATAACTAGTACGTATAAACGATTATCATTTTCCGCATACGTCAATCTGTTTTTTCTGAAAGAATTTAACACATACGAGTGGATGGAAAGAATTGTTCAGCTTGGCTACTCACTTGAACCGAATCCAAACAATCACATGTCTACCTGAGAGCAACATGGACAATGGAACTAGTGTAATATAAAAGATATTCTCGAAGTTTTTTCCACTGAATGACGTTCACACAAAAGAGCTTTGTTCATTGTAACTTCCTCAGAGAAGTCACAAGTGAGCTTCACCAACTTTGATCTTTGCTTTCTCTTCTGAGTGAAAGTGGTCTTTGTCCTACCTGTGCATATTTTTAATGCAATTATTTCATCTACTGTAATAAATGAAAACGCACTTATCTTTACAATAACAAATTTTCTGATTCCAGGTGTCAATATTACAATTTCTACAATATGCAGCAAATGCTAATCAAGGATACAAGGATTTCACTTCTCAAAACTACAGGAAAAATGATAGACAAGGTCGTGTTATTCTGTACAGACCAATCAGACATAACCGGCATTTTCAGAATGAGCAAAAACATTACTACAATAGACATTCACCAAATAGTGGAAGAGTACCTTACCAAAATCAGCAAGATGTAAACCGTTTTACATCACAATATGAACACAACAGATGGAACAGAATTCCATTCAATGCTGGTCCAGACTCCAATCGACAGTTTGACAGAAGACATGGCTACAGCTATCCCAGCAACTATAATTCCCAAAGGAAGCAAAATTTTCATGACCGAGAAGAGAGTATTGCTGATTACGTTAAACGCTATAATTTTGAAAATAATCCTCAGGCTACATTTTATAATGATCCCAATGATTCGAATTTCAACCAACCTATTGAAGAAGAAATTATAATAGAAGAAGATCCTGATGATTACAAGCATCTCACACCTGATTTTCCAACAGATTTGGGGCACAAAGATTTGACCAAAGCAACTTTCCCAGGGAATAGACCGTCTCCTGGAATTTCAAATCTTCCAAACAAACATCATTTCTCCACAGAAAATGGACCAATACATGAAGATCATAGCCATTTTTACTACCAAAAACCTGACTATGATTTGAGCGATGACAGTTCTGATAAGGGTATTGATCCAGAACTAATAGAAATCTACAAAAAAGTAATTGAAGTATATAAAAAGAAACAAAATCAGAAAAAAAGACAAGGAAAAAAACCCTTTTATTTTGGTAATCCAGAGAAAAACAATATTAACTCATATTTTCTGCAAGATAACAAACATCTTGGTCACAATGTTGGAAAGAATTTCTTCCATGGACCTGACGATGGAAGCAAATCAAATATTCCTACCCCGTATCATCCAAATAAAAAAGGATTTGTATTTCCAGGACCTGTTCAATCTCATAATAAGCTATCACCCACATATCCACCCTTTCAAGCTTCACCACAGTTTCATAAATATTCAGAACCAGATCCATTATATCACCCCAATGGAAATCCATTCCAATTGCATGACAAAAAACATATTTCACCAGCTCCTACACCATTACCTCAAGTAGCCACTACTTCAACTATGTCACCAAGTGTTTCCGATATGCTATCAACAACAGAAAATAAAAACTTTCCAGACTCAATCAATGCACAGTTGCCTCCTCCAGAAAAAGATTCAGATACCAACATACCGTATGTCGCAGCAACTATTGTTACACCAAAAACATCCTCTGAAACAACCTTATCAGCATATCCTGAAACATCATCAATCCCAGAATCTGCATCAGACCCCCCTACCACAGAAAATTTATCTGCACCATTTTTTAAAAATGAAACTTTCCGTGAAGAGGGTAAAGTGAAAGAACATGATGATAACTTAACATCAAGTACCATGACATACTTTGAATCATACAGTGAAAACCTTACATCAGTTAATGAAACATCTTTAACAACTGTTCCAGCTACTGGGCAACCTGAACTGTTTTTTCTTCCAACAGCAGCAGAAGAAATTTCTGGAAGTTCCTCAAAAGAATCACCAATTTTTCAAGAAATTGTTCCAAACTTTGATGATTTAAACAAACCTACAACATACAGGCGGAACTTCACTCCATCTTCAACGACTTTTGCAATTTCTACATCCTCAGAATCTATTATTAAGAATGAAATTTACCCTACTGCTCATACCATCGCTACTTCAACTAATGCAAACCACAAACAAGAACAGAATGAATCAACACATGCAATAAATATAGATAATAAAATGAAAATTGAAGGAAAGGAGCTACAGGTTTCGCATAGACAGTTTATGGAAACAAAAAACCAAAAATTCAATAATAATAATAATAATAATAATAATAATAATAATGCCCCTTATCTTGATTCTCCTATAACTGACATTCATAACACTAGTAATACACTTTCAACATTGGAATCATCTACAATTGCACACCCTAACATAACTGCCATAAATATCTCATTTGCAAATCAGGAACAAGAATATTTTCCTTCCCATTTCACGTCTAAAAACTTAGTATCAGAATCAATACCTAAAAGTAATATCCAAAAATCGGCTGAAAATAATTATTCTACTAATTCAATTCATTTAGGGAAACCATATCAAACTACGCCCAATAACATTCTAAAGGCACTTGAATCGGACAACAATTTTCATTATTTAATGTCGATAATTAATCAAGCTCGAACACATGTAATATTAAGTCAAAATGATACACATACAGATGTGTAATTATCATGAATCATACAACAAAGATTAATCAATAATTTGAAAATGAGAGAATAATGAAAATTTCGTAAATGCGGATGAGGAGGAGTAGTGTTTTACTAAAGCAATATACCAGGTATACATTTTTATACAAATATTATTCAAGATAATGAATTCCAAAATAAAAACAAACCTTGCTTATTCTAACAGTGAATTGAGAACACTTCATTATTTATTATTGTAAAGGAGTCGATATGTAAATAGTTATAATTTCTGTACATACATGTATTTATGATGGTAATGTATTTAAATAAATTCTTTGTTTACTAGTACATTTTTTAAACCCGAAATGCTTTCTTCAACGGGAAGGTAATTTTTCAATAAAAAGCCAAGAAGTATTTTACTTTCAAATGGTAATCAAACTAGCATGTTGATTTCCTAGCCTAGTTTGTAAATTTGATTTCAATTTGGGAAACATGCTTATAATGAATGGTTAAAATGGAACTATCCTGAAACAGTCATCCTTAAAATAATACCTATTATTTTTGCTTCTTGGTATGATTGAAATTTGCTTTCTCAATTATTCCAGTTTGTCAATGTGACATTTTATTGTAAAATGGAACTGACGGATGAAATGATGCTTTGGATGATGTAAGTCACCAGGGAAAACTTCAACTAGTGACTTGACAGAAGAGTTTTTGATTACCATACTACGTGTCATGGCAGTTACTCCCTTTCCCATGCCAAAGCCTCAATTGATGCAGTTTGAGTTTATGCATGGATGTGAGCTTTTGCTTGTTTCTTTTCTTTCTTTTAAACAATAAATACATACAAAATGCTTACCTGCTCCTTCAGCTGTGTACTTATACTGAGGTTCAGGCTTCACTGGAATGAGAGGCTCATATGATTCTGGCATCATATCTTTCACTCTCTGATGGTAAGACAACCTATAATCAAAGTGTAATCAATTTGTTTGTTAATTAATTTATCATAAATATGAATTTCAAATAACATATACTTAACCTCAGACACTTCAGCAAGACTTCACGAACAAATTTAGGTTTTGGATGTTCTGGATCCAGTTGCAAACAGCTTTCCCAATCATCCCAACTCCAACGAAACTGGAAGTTGCTCAAGTGGTACGAAAACCAATTGACAAACCTAGTAACAATGAGACTTTATTAAAATTATTTATCTATTATAAAATTATATTGTTCCTCAAAACAGAATGTTTATGTCACCTGCCTGTCAAAGCATGTTGTATTCATTGTATCAATTCGAAGAAATAATATTTCTGTGGCTTGAGCTAGTACCTGCCAACACAAAAACACATTAATACATACTGCTAAACACAATTTTTATTTTATTTTTTAAAATTTTAAATACGACATACCTGAGGCATTGTGCTAGGCTGAAGCCTACACAACTCAATCAAAATAGATCCATACACAATTTCCAAGTACCTTGGATTTGGCATGTGAAATAACTCAGCAAAAATAATTTCAACAATGGAATAGTCAAGAGGAATTTTCTCTTTGTAAGGGAAGTTTAGTAAATGTGCAGCACTGTAAAACAAAATTATTGAACAATACTTATTGAGATTGACATACAAGTCACAGAGGATAAGTAAAAGAAAAAGTGAACTCTATAAGAATTAAATCATCACTAGACATCGGATGTTTAGGGAAATGCTTATTTTTTTCTAGTGAACTTATTTAAAGGCTGATAATATATGTGCACGAATCATGACAAATGATGATCCTATGACGAAGTTTTATAATGTTTATTTTTGCATAAATGCCTTTTCTTTAGAATTATTGCAGGTTTTTCCTTTTTATTTATTATTTTTATAAACAATGCTAGGATATCAGAAAATCGGCCAAGGACCAACCTGAATTACGAAATTGGCCATGAACCACCCATTCATTACGAAACCTTCAATTCATGTATTTGTATTCTGAAATACGAGAGAATTCCTGAAAGTATGCCAACATATTTTTCTCCATTTCCCTATTTCATAAATACTAGCCATGTTTTGGAGAAAATGGTCGATCGACAATACACCGAGAGCACCTTTTCAGTGGAAATAAATGTAAATTCCCAGAAGGTTTCAGTGTTGCTAATGTTGGACTTCTAAAAGATATGCCAGACACATCAGTAGATGTTCAGAAATCCTTCTCTGTATTCAAACTGATTTTGTCTCCCAATTGTTGCAGATTTGAAATTGTGATCCCTGAAAAGTTACTGGTAATATATTGCAATGGAAACTATTAAGAATAAAATGTAGAAGAGTTGTAAATATGTATGGAGTTTTACAAGCAATTTTTAATTTTATTGTGAATGTAATTTATGACAGTGTCTTTTTTCTCTTTATTCTTGACATTTTTAGTGCCTTTTTAGGCACCTAAAAAGTGATTTTTGAGCACCTAAACATCCGATGTCTAATCATCACGTTTAACACGTTCTGAATGTGAAGGAAAACTGCAAAAGACACAAAGATGATAATTTTTGTTGGAGAAGTAAATAATGTTTCTTGCAATGAAACAAAGGAGTCTTCAGAGAAAAACTTTGGAGAATTTTACAAAAACAAAGGGGTAAATATTCCTCATTAACAATCTCTGTAGCTCAACAATCATCCACAAAGAAGTAACAAAGGCAAATTAAGTGTATCAAAAGATATACAAGTCATTTAAAAATGTTATTATTATCAACAATAACAAGTGAAACAACTTTTCATACAAGTTACAACCGACATTTCTACGAGGAAGGGAGCCATGTGTTCTACAAATTCTCAAGTGAAAAACTTTATCTTCTGTACCTTCCAACAAAAAACTCGCCATTTCTGGGATTAAGGAAGCTTATAAACTAATAAAGTACAGTGTTAAAAGGGAAATACACAAAATCAAATTTATATTTAATAATAAGTTAGTTGTCCAAGCCATGAATATCCATATAAGTCAATCGCAAATAAATAAATAAACACAGCATCAGTCAGCAAAGTAATAGAAAGTGTACTGTTGTCGAATAACATCTTCAAAATTTTCTTTACTGAGGGTGTTAAAGAAGAAATTGTAAATGTACCATACAGTCAACATGGTTCACGCTACTATCTAAACAAGGGGTGTCCAACTTCCAAGGCCTCACGGGCCAAACTTAAAACTTTTAATATGGTCGCGGAGCATATTTTCATTACTCAGACCACCCACACCCGACTTCCCCATATTGTTGATCTTGGCACTTTGCCTGGCAGCTGATACAAGCGCGCGCGTGCGTGTGTGTGTGTGTAACCATATGTGATATCAGGACATAATGCAGTGAAACACATTAGAATGGTTTTAATTTCTGAATTCACTCGAAAAAAAAATCTTTAAATCTATATTTAAGCAATTTTTACATTAAGGGGATGTTGACCATGACAAGGTGAGTGCACTAAGCACACAATCTTCTTACTCAATCTGGATGAAAGGGACTATAACTTTTCACTAAAAACCTTTCACAAGCCACAATAAATAGCATCGCAGGCCTCATGTGGCCCGCGAACTGACAGCTGAACAACCGTGATCTACACAATGTAATCAGAAAAGTAGGGAAATTTCACTTTCCATGTAACTTCATAACTTTATAAGAATGTGCAATCAACTTTCTCAGCAATAGCAACAATTTGGAAAAAAATTCATTCATAAATAAATTTATGCAATGTATGAATATATTACAAATATCACTGCATAACTTTATTTGTGATTGAACTTTTCTCGAATTTTCACAGAACTTGATTTTATTTTTACATCATTTAACACTCACCTTTAGACAAAATCTTTGGTGAGAAGTAAGATACAATCTTCCCAAAGAAAATAGTTTTGAAACAAAATTTTCAATTTCCATTAAAACATTTCAGTTTTTCCTTTAAAGCTTATGCTACAGATCTTTAATTTTCAGATCTAAAATTGTTCATTCTCAAACACCAACAGGATTGTTTGGAAGCATGAAGCCAACTAATGAACTTGTGAATGTCTTTTTGACTCTCTACCTGAATGCAACCCAGATCAGATCTAAGCTGCAAGGTGAATCCAAGTATTGATGGGTAACAAAATTGCCCCAAAGTTTCTGGCTCTCCCCCTCAACAAAGTGCAATCAGTAGTAGGAATTCAATTTCTATAATTTACACACTCCATAACAACTGTAAGTGACATGGTTTGTTTGTGCTAACACAAATTAAATGCTGTTTCCATTGCCTTGTGGAAAGCACAATGGCTGTGGAAAAAAATTGCCTGAAAAGCAAAGCTGATAGTGCTGAATTAAAAAAAGGGGGGGGGGATATATGTGTTAATGAATTTGAAATTATCGATGGGAAGACTGTCATATACGTATAGACCCTGGCCACATTAAAGTGACCACTCTTTATTTTCTACATTTTGCCATCCTGTAATTTCCAGGTAATATTTCCAACTGATGTATTAGAAATGAGCCTTTTGAGAAACTCTACATCAAGAAAGTGGTTCAAGTTCTATTAACGTCTTAATTTCTCCCATTTCTACGGAGACAGGTTCTTCAGCCTTCTCATCACAAGACAAACTACAAATTAAAGTAACAATTAAGTTATACGAAAAGTTATTAAAAATACAAATTTATGAAACAAAAACAAAGAAATTGAGAAAATCTATGATAAAACAATTAATGTGGATAAACATACTGACACAACTCTCACTTATTGCAATGAAACAAATGTGGCCTCCCACTGGACTAATGTTGCCAAAGAAAAAACAAAGTTTGCCACATGTGCACGAAAGAGTTGCCTCTACTGAAAAGATTTGAGATACTAGTTTCACCTTAAAAAATAACAGAAAAGCAAAAAAACTGCCTATTAAATTTGGCTGGTGGTCACAATAATATGGCTGAGGACAAAGAACGACAAATATCATGCCAAGAATTGAGAAATCATGTGAAAAGGCAATTAAATGTTGCACACACATAAATTAACATTTTTTCTAATAACAAATCTACAGAATAGGCAGAAAGAAGATATTTCAATTAAGAAAATGATTTAGTTTTTCTTGTAAAATTAATTAGTTTATTTATAGTCAACACTAACAAATTGGGAGTTGATATTAAAAGTTACAGCATATTGTGTAGAAGAGAAAGTGTTTCAGGCTGCAATGTGACACAGGGAACTCCTGCAGCATGATGCTTATGTAGCAATGAGCATTTAAGTTGATTGACTTGTTGCATTTACCAAGTTTTATTATTGTAATCTTATAGAAAAAGAAAGTGCAGAAGGAGAATTTTTTGTCAACATAATTAATTTACACTCATCCATATGACACCAACAACACCAAACATGAAATTCTATCTTGGCAATCTAGGACAACCTTTGGTCTGTGGTTACTTTACACTTCGAAAGAAATCTGACCGTATTTTACAATAGTTACCATGAAACAGGGTGGGAAAGCTGCATTATCAATATTAAGTTTAATTATTAGTTCAAAATTTTTATTATTACGATATGATTAGTTACTGTACATTGTAACCATACATTGTAACATAATTAGTGATGCACTATTTGGATTCAGAAGAGGGAGGTCAACAATTGATATAACCTTTATAAAATAAAACCTCTTGTTTCTCTAACAGTGGTTAATAACTATGAGACAAAATTCTTTGCTCAGGCAACTTTTTGTGACTTGAGTAAAGCTTTCAATTACATAAAACATGCTTACATTCTAAGTAAACTGAATTTCTATGGTATAAATGGCACAGCCCATGAACTTATAAGATCTTATCTAAAGGGCAGCAAACAAATGGTCTTTGTTGGAAATAAGTGATTAAATACAGCAGGACTTAAATGTGGTGTCAATGTATCCTCCAAGTTTCTACTCTTGAAGCTTTGCTACTTCTACTTATTATTAACGATTTACCGACACACAAAACTATATGATGATGATACCACGTCTATTAATACCAACTCAGATCTTCAATCATCCAAAACTTTAACAATTGACACTTTGTACCAAGCCGAACACTGGTTCAGAAGTAATGGTTTATTACTGAAAGAAAGTAAAACACATCAAATGAGCTTTGGCCTAAGAGAATTGCCCAAGGATGAAAATCCATTTGATGTGAAACTTTTTTGGAAAAGTGGTGGATAACAAATTATTTTGGGGGCCACATATTCAATACGTCATTATGAAAACATGTACCAGACAATTATCAAAGATGTGCATTCTATGCGTTCTTCCAAAGCATTATTCCAAATGCTGTTTTCCTCTGCAGAAACTCCAGTCACATATATATGACATTCTCTTGCTACAGAAAAAGGCTGTTAGAATAATCTCAGAATCACACAAATTAGCAAACTGTTAGCCATTGTCCATAAGGTTAAAATACTTATGATTATAATTCTATTTGTCTATATCTTATTGTGTTATACCAAGAGTCACCCATCTGATCATCAATAAGACATGATCTTCACTCATATAACCAGGCGGAAGAGAAGTGGGGGACAGGTGGGGCCTGAATTAGGTTTCTTAAGCAGTATTCTAGGAAATAAGGTATTTTCGCCCCTTCTATTACATTTCTAAAGATTTAGTTCTTGGGGGTGCCACCATTCCATAGTATGAGTGGTCAGAAACCCAAAATCTATGAAAAATTAAATGAAGGTGTTGGGAATTTCATATTTTTGAGCTGTTCGTATTACATCAAGTCTCAGGTTCAAAACTATTGTTCAGTGCTGCGACCTTATGTTACAGGAAGTTTTTTTGTTTACGTGCCATTCTGTTATGAAGTGCAGTTTTCACCTTTGCATCATGTAACATACACATGTCATTCTTTCAATAAATCCTTTTTCTCGTGTCTGCTTTGAGTTTTTCACTTGGCATACAATTTCCTCTGATGGAAGGAAAAAGGCATACAATTTTTTCTGATGGAAGAAATTATATCTCACAAAAAAATTAAAGGACCTATTTGATTTTCTGAGACATTTAATAATGCTTAGCACTATTAGCATTATTATAATTATTTAACCTCACAACAGCCTGAAGGATGTATCGAGATTGGTCTGTCATGATACATTTATTAGTGAGTCAGGTAGACCATCTTTAGACGCTTGGTTATGAAAATTTACATATGCTATATTTATTTCCTTACCACGTGGGATTGGGAATTTTCTTTACAGCTACCAAGGAATACTTAGTTCAAGTTAAACATTGCAATCTGTATTCTGTTGTGAACACAAACATCACATACATACATAGCATTTTATAAGTACGTCAACTCAAAAAATGTTTCCGATAAAACCCTTATTTTGTTATTTACTATTCTTTCCCTTCTTAGCCTCCCCTTGCTTGCACGGCCATTACCCTTCTTTAAATCTAATTTAGATACCATTAATTCAATCCCAAACTTGTTCTTCATACATTTATAGAATTTAACATGTCCCCCTTTTTTAGTAACTTTCCTTTGGTGTTTCTCTGCCCTCTTGAACGTTGTTAGGCTTCCACTGAAAGTACCATTTCAGTTGAAATCTGGGACCAGACCATGAAGTCTTCTTCTCTCACACAAGCAATTATAGTTTTTCTTTTTTACTTACACCTTTTTCCTACTAGTTACTAATTTACATAACACTACCAAATCATAAGTGCGTCTCTGCCACCCAAATGCTACCAAGTCATAACATCATCTGCATCCACACGTTACCCCGTCGGAATATTGTCCACCCTGTTTGTTTGTCTTACATGCGCTTCATCAGCCTTCTTCCAAGCATGGGATAGTATCCAAATGCGTCTCCCAGTAAGCAGGCTATTTCCATTCTTGGACATATTCTATTTTTGATTGGTCAATGTTCTTCTAGCACTTTATTTATTAACTCTTTGCTTATCGATTCCTAATTAGTTTCATAATTTACTTCTTCATTCACGGAAATTGCTCATGAGTCCATACACTATTTTATTTACCTATTTTCTTCTATATTAATTAAGTCACCATTCCCTTGTATTTTCATTAGTTATTACTCAATCAATTGCTTCTTCTCTGTCCCCTATTGTTGCTATCATTAGTTTATAAATTTTATCCGAATTTGTTATTCCTTAGCACACACCTTGTGATAATTCATCGCACAATTCAGGTTGATAACATAAATCTTGTTGATAAGTCTTGCTACGTTTTGAACTACAAATGATTTTAGTGTTTCTGAAACATTTAAAACAATTGAAAAGCTTGATGCCAATGGGCAAATGGGTCCAGACAGGATCCCTACAATTTCACTACAAAAAGTGTACATTTCTCTTCTCCCAATTGCTCATGGTCCCATTTGATAAATCATTACCTGAAGGGCTGTTTCCAATGGTGTGGAAATCTTCATACGTTGTACCAATCTTCAATTCTAGTAATAAGTGTTGTATTTGCGAAAACCTATTAAACTAAATTAAACTATTTTTCCACTCAGTCTGCTTTAAGTTGTAACCCCTCACCCTGCCTAGCCATCCACTATCTGCTATCCATATCTAGGGTCTTGGGAGTGAGCGACCCCACCACAAATTCCACTTGGAACTGCCTTGGGATCAAACCCAGGCACCAGCAGTGAAAGGAGTGTATGGTCCGATTAAAATTGGTGACTGACAGTTAATTCTGACGCTATTGCTTCATACAATATGAGTATATGATTTGGTTACTTTTATAATTATTTATTTGAAGTGTGTACTTTCGTGTCCCAGGAACACGTGCTCAATGGTAAGCAACCTGTCAACGTCAGTCCTTTGCATTTCTAACTGTCGATCACCAACTTGCTTTAATCGGACCATAGTCTGACAACTATGCCATGGGTTACCCTCATATGCTGCATTTGTGATTACAGACTAATTACAATTCTGAATGCAATTGCTAAATTATTTGAATCTATAATATTGTTGATAAAATGAATAACTTGATCTGCCCACTTCTGTCGGAGAGAAAATTTGGTTGTATTCGTCGGAGGAATATAGAGGCAAATCTCATTTACAACTCTGCATGTATACTCAATGGAACTGAGGATAATTTTCAGGTCATCAGTATTTATATAGGCTTTAGTAAGGCCTTTAAACATATATGAAGCTAAAATATCAAGGTGTAAAAGAAAAATCTTCATGATATTGTTGTTAATGTCTTTTACACCTTGATATTTTAGCTTCATGTATGTTTAAAGACCTGATGATGACACTTTTCTGAATTCCGAAACGTAGCCATGCCAACTTATTGTGCATAGTATGTTTTAATAAATAAACAATACGACTGTTAAAAAAAAACAATTGGAACTTTTATTAAACAAATATTGTAGCTTCACTTTTGAATATTCCATCATTGAAATCTCACAGAGATTGTGTTCATATTATGTTTTTGTGTTAACTTTTAAGTGGTAACTACTGATTGTTCACTTTCGCTGAACCTATTGAATTTTAAAGTTCCTAACTTTAAAACCAGAAGACCTCAAGTTGTTGCTTACAAGATTTAAAAACATTCTTATACAGCTAACGACCCTACTAACAGAATATGTAAAACTGCAAGTAAGTTGATATAAATTTTTAATTGTCACGTGATGCAGCTTTCAGAAATGAAAAGTTGTAGTTTCAGGGGACATCAAATCATGTATTTCCGATGAAATTTCACAATCGATTTTCTCCAGCATTATATCTCTCTCTCTCTCTCTAAAGTACACATATTATTCTGTATATACACAATTATACAGCTAAATTTTTCTAGCGTGGCCGCTTGGATTTGTTAGTAGAGGAGGAAGCTGAAAGTGGTGGGGAGGGAGCCAGGAGGCGGCGCTTGCTCGCACCTGGCTCATCTGCCCATACCAAAAACATTAGTCTTCCTCACCACACACACTAGCGAACGGTCTTGGAAATTAATTTGCGGTAGTGTCTTCGCTCGGTAATGGAGAGACACCAAATTCATGGGATGGCCTGGCTGTGTCCTCATCATCCATATGTTTTCCACTGTCACTGATACCCGTTTCCTTACTATTATAAGTAGTATCACTATCACCGGCTTTACTATCGTTCGCGTTGTTACCTGTAAAAATAACGATTTCTGGATATGGTGCATTCAATGATTGTGCGGCAAATCACACTCTCATTGAAACTGTCGAGAGCAGATCCCACGTCCTTTTCTTCTCTTTATTAGGAGTAGAAAATGAACACGATTCTCCTGATTGGATAGAATTAATTTCCTTATTAATTCTGTAAAAAGATATTTTCGAAACACCCGAAGCAGCAATTACCGCCTTAAGAACTGCTTTGATATTTTCAATACCTTCTTTAGCGTCTCTTCATAAATTGATATACGTACTTTGGCGACGACTTCACGTGGCTGACTGTGAAACATGTTTTTATGCAAGTTGCTCTGAACAGGACGCATCACAACAAAAATAATAATCACTTATACAGAACTTCATACAAATAGCTGTACTCTGTTAGGGAAATGCAACTGAAAACTGGCACCTTGCAGAGACGAATAGCCAGGGTCAATGTTTACTCTACTGGAGTAGGGCTGTCAACACGTCCAGGGAAGGGATGCACTCCCCCCTAAAGCGATAAGTTTAAGGAATGGACTCTTCCGGCAGCCCTGGACGCTGACCTTGAGCGGCCACTGCTAAAATAATTTCACTGTACAAGAAAGTAAAAGGAGAGCAAGAATAGCTAATAATACAATAATTACTGAAAATAATATCTCACCAATCCTTCCTTTCTAGGTGATGCATCTCCACAATTTGATGTAAATGTTCCTCAATCAAGAATCTCTCAATGGAATGTGCTCCAGGAAGTATGGGACCCTTGAAAACAAACATAATAAAACCTTAAAAATGTGAAATGTCTTCTAATCTATAAAAAATATTTACTTAAGCTACTAACCTCTGGACAATCAGTATAGTCAAACATGCGGAATACAACAGATGGCATAGGATACTGATAACTAGCATGATGAGGTGGTGGCAAAATAGTGGGCAAATTATGTTGTAGGGCTTCACAAAGAATGCTGTCAAATGCTAAATATGGCCTTGGAATGTGTTTCTCAGCCCAGTTATCTTGTCGCAATTTGCGAATTTGGGCCCACAAACAGTCCAAGTACTATAAACAAAAATTATTTAAAAACAATTCATTAGCAACATAGAAACAATTCATTTAGGAAACAATGATTATGAAACAACCAAAGAATTTTATATTAAAATAATAGTATCAATAATAAAAATACTCTGTGTATTTAAAATTTATTAAAAATAACTACCTCTTCTTGTGGATGAGGATTATCCGAAGTCCACACTCTCAAAGCAGCGTGATGTTTCTTGTGGCGTTTGCCAAGAAACACTTCAATGGATACTAACAAGTGCTCCAATGCTTGTTCTTTTTTCTCATATAACTCTCTTCCAACCCATGGAAGAGTTGAAAGAACAGCATATACATACCAATCTTTTCTCACCTAAACAGTTAATTGCAATTTGTTATTAAAGCAAAGATATCATTCTGAAATATGAGCAATTTGAAATTAAATCTCTAACAATGCAACATACAAAATCGTATTTCACAAGTTTCATCAAAATATGAAATTAAATTTGAGTGAACAAATTGCAGAAAATATAAACTTCTAAAGAAATACATTGCATAAAAAGATAGTGGAGATTAAAAAATTACAAAAAATTAATGAGAAATGGAAGAAAGGGAGAGGAGGGAGAAAAGGGAAAAGAGAAAGGGGGTGGGGAAGAAGGGTAGGGGGAGAGGAAGGAGGAACAATAGGAGGAGAGGCAAGAGGACATGGAAGGGGAAGAAAGTGGATAGAAAGGGGAGCGGGAGGACAGAAAGGAGGGGGAGAAAGAAAGGGGGAGAAAGGCGTGGAGGAGAGGAAGGGGGAGGAGGGGAGAAAAGGGGAGGAGAGGAAGGGGGGAAGGAAAGGGGGAGAGGAAAGGGGAGAGGAGAGAAAGGGGGGCAAGGAAAGGGAGGAGAGGAAAGAGATGAGAGGGAGGAGAGGAAAAGGAGGAGGAGAGGAGAGGAAAAGAGGGGGGAGAGGAGAGGAAAAGAGGGGGGGAGAGGGAGGAGGAAAAGAGGGAGGAGAGGAAAAGAAGGAGGAGAGGAAAAGAGGGAGGAGAGGAAAAGAGGGAGGAGAGGAAAAGGGGGAGGAAGAGGAGGAAAAAGGGGGAGGAGAAGAGGACGGGGCGAGGGGAGGGGAAGGAGGAAGGGATGGGGAAGAAGGGGTGAGGGGAAGAGGAAGAGATGAAGAGTGGAGGAAGGAGAGGAGGGAGAGGAGGAGGAAGGGGAGGAAGAAAAATTCCTTACTTTTCTGTCCTACTCTTTCAATGGCATATTTATACTTAGTAAGTCAAATATGGACAGAAGGTTTAATAAAATAAGTTTGGATTTGTGACCAGGATGGGGAATTTCTGAAATTATCATGAAAACTAGCATTTCATCATTGAAGATTGCCTCTATCCCCAATATGATATAAAATCTTTAAGATTTATTTCTTTAAAAATATTTGTAAAGTCATATTAAATGAGCTCGCTAACACTGTTAAGAGAAATTATTTAATACTACAGTAAAACATATTTTAATTTGTCACTGAATTCTGGCAAACATTTGGTGCTGATAGGGGAGACCATTTAATCAAGGTTATGAGGTTACTGAATGCCAATTTGTTCCAATTGCCCTAACAGTTCCAACTGCTGTTAAATAAATTTTTTTTTACCATAATATCATTGTAATTACCTCAAACTACAAAAGCAACTTAAACAATAAAATAACCTGAATTATAAGATTTCATGATTCATTCATAGGTAATCAAGATAAGCATTTGGCATATTTACATTTTCTCTTATTTTTAACACATAAGAGAGACATTGTCAACCTACTTGTGGAACCCCATCTTCTTTAGCTGCATCTACCATGTTATCCAATAACTGAAGGAGTGAAGCCGCAGATATCACATGGCAGTTGACTAAATCTGCGAGAAATCGCAGAGAATAACGAGCAGCATTCCATTTGCAACCCTTCAAGGCCTCTTTAAAATTTCTTACCATATATTCCACAAACTAAAAAAGAAAACTTACATAAGTGATGTTTACGTTATTCAAGAGACACTTTGCTCACGGAGAAACTAAAAAACTTTTCACAAGACTTTTTCGTTATTTTGAACACATTTGCAATTTCAAATCAATAATCTAGAATTATTGCATTTCCTTCCAAACCGACATATTACAATAGTCTGCAAACAAATGACCTTATAAGATTTACTGAATAATTATGATATCTCTCAGTGCTGAAAACAAAAATGATTTCAGTTCTTCTCAATCACGTACAATTTGCAAATCCGTCAGTTAGTAACGGATTTGCAAATCAGTTAGTTTTAGTTTATCAGTAAACCGGCAAACCTACAGTCATTCTATTACTGATTTCAATCACTTATTTCCCTAGATTTTTTTTTTTAACTATCTGAACAGGCAATTGCACTAAACAATATAATATGATCAATTAAAGCCTTGCTAAGTTTCACTTTCACTTATGATTTAAATATATGAAATGAATCTAAGAAATCAACATTTACAATAACTGTTAATTTACACATACATCACAAGGGAGCATTTATTGTACAAAAAGGTATTGGCTAGTCTACATTTTGCATTTAAACATCGGAAAACTCCATAATAATCTGTCACTCAGTTCAGAACAATCAATATTGTTGTTACAAATATTTTATAAAAAAAGTAATCATTATTACTGTCCTGTATACATACATATATAAATGGAGTAATACATGTAGTTTAGGGAAAGTTATGTATGCTGCGTGAAAAAACTATGAATTTTCGGCAGAGAAAAATTCATTGCTAGGCCCTGATAACGAAAAAGTGGATAAATCCAGTTGCTAAATTAAGAAGAAAATCCTCAAACATGTGGTGTAGCCACAATCCCTGTTTTGTGGGTCCTTGATACCGAAAAACCAATTGAGGGCAAAACAACTGTGTATCTGTCTGTGAACATTTCCAGCTCCTAAACCATGCATAGGATTTTTTTCAAATAGAAGAAAACCCTGTTGATCTGGCTCATGTCGTAGCTTTGAGATTTTGAAAAACATTCTTTAAAATCTGGGGGTACTTTACATGAAGCCTCTGGGACATTTTCAAAATTTTTTCAAAAAATGGCTCCAAAATTTTTCTTTAAATTTCTTGTAAGGATGGAGTAAAATACACTTAATAAGATGGGTTTAGGTCCAATTTTCACAGTTAAGTCTGAATTTTCAAAAACTGCAAAACTTTGAATTTTTTTTAGCATCTTCCTTCAACTACAAAATTAAAGATAGAGATTTTTCCAGCAAAATAAAATTTGTTCTCCAAGTGAGGTCTTTTATTAAGGTCATGTACATTTTTTTTGAAAATTTTTGTAGTTATTGTGCAATATGTTCAATTTTAAAAAATTACAGAAACAAGATATTCTCAAAAATGACTCCAAACTTTTTCTTTAAACTTTTGGTAAGGATAGTGCCCAATGTACTCTATGAGATGACATGAACATCATATTGCTCTCTTCTTTGGTTTTTTCAAAAATTAAAGTTTTTTGACTTCTCTCACGATGTTAATATTTACATTAGCGGTGATCTGTTCACATCATTATATTTATGAGTACATGAGCTTTGAATAATATCATATAAAGTTTCTCCAAAACTCAACTGTTTTCTGTGATAACTAAATCAAAATTCAGCTTTTTTTAGGAACGCTCAAACGACATTTCCTCATAAATGGCTCCAAAGGTTTTCTTCAAACTTTCCAAACGGATATTGCTAATTGCACTTTAATATGACGTAAAGTTCATTTTGGGGTATTTTTTGTTTTTTAAAAATTACACAAATGTAATTTTTTTGAAAGGTCTCTCACACTGTTAATATGCACATTTCCAGCAATTTGTATTTGTAAGTAAAAGCACTTCAAATGACTGCTAATGAAGTTTTTTGAAAACTCAAAAATTTTCTGAGAAAAAGAGCTTTAAATTTCAAATTTACCATACCGCTTAAACGTTATTTTCTTAAAAACTGTTCCAAAGGAAATAGAAAACTAATATGGGAAAGCCTGTGCCGTTCTGTAACACCACTAGTTTTTTTTATTTTTTTAAATTGCACATATTGCATGCAATATGCGAAAACTACTAAAAGATTCAAAATTATGTTCAGGATCTTATTGAAAGAACTAAATATGATGAACAAATTTCATTTTTTATCTATTTCTTCAATTTTAGAGCTGTAGGAAGATGCTGAAAGAAATACAAAATTTTAAAATTTTCAAAGTTAACCATGAAAATTAGACCTATGCCACCTTTATAAGTGTATTTTACACTATTGTTACAAGAAATTTGCAGACAACATTATTTGAAAAAATTTTGACAATATTACAGGGGCTTCATGTAAGTATCCTCAAATTTTAATGAATGTTTTTCAAAATCGGAGCCCTGTGAGTTGATCAAAATGGACTGGGGAATATCCATTTCGGAAAAAAAATCCTACGGATGGTTAAGGTCCTGGAGGTGTTCACAGATGGATGGATGAACAGAGGGATGTTTTGAAGGGGGAAAAAAAAACAACACTTTTTCAGGATCAGGGGACTCCTAAACATGCATTTATGTTGAAATCTTGATTTCGATTTTCCACAGCATTACATAACTTTCTCTACACTGAGTAAATACGCATGTATATGAGAAAGTAACCTACTGATGCTAGAGACAGGCACAGACTTTCTTGTATTAGTTTTCAAATTTCGTTGATCTGGGATGGCTATTCAGACTTGCCACATTCTCTTGTCATCTGCCATCTATGCCATATATACGGTGATCTGTTCAAACTGTTCAATCTGTTCAAAATAGATGTATACTACATCTATTACTTTGTATGTATGTATGTGTACAAGAAAGTAAAAGAGACCAAAAATTGAAGGGCTTGGCAGAACAAGGAACCATCCCACATTGTACTAGTTCTGATATTGAGTTTTACTAAAACTTTCACAAACCATCTATATATATTTATTTATTTTCTCAAATTTTAGATTTTCATATTAATAGAACTGAAATACTACTGTGTAGGACGAGTAAAACCTCATCCTACATAGCAATTTTCATTAAAAATTTGGAGCCATTTTTAAGAAATGGCAAATATGAAATTTGGAGCTCTTTTTCACAGAAAAGTTTTGAGTTTTTGAAAAATTTCATTAGAAGGAAGCACTTTGGCTCACAAATGAAATACCATTTACATATCAATGGAAATGTATACATTAATGCCTAGAAGGGTATTTCAGAAAATATATAATTTTGAAAAAACAAAAAAGTATTTGAAAATGAACTTTATGCCATATTAGACCGTGCACATGGCAGTAGCCATAAAAAAGATTTCAAGAAAAAACATGGAGCCATTTTTGAAAAAATGCCGTTTGAGCATTTTTTAAATTGCAGAACTTTTTAACGAAGCTAGTTTTTACAGAAACCTGTTGAGTTTTCAGAGAACCTCTCTCAGAAATTATTTAAAGAACATGTACCCATACATAGCATAATGTGAACAAATTGCGGCTAATGTAATATTAACGACACGAGACACAATTAAAAAGGTGATTTTTGAAATAAACAAAAGAATAGGGCCATGTCATCTTACACAGTACTTTAGTGTCATCTCATTTAGCACCATCCCTATCGATAGTTTAAAGAAAAAATTTGAAGCCGTTTGAGAAAATCTTGCTTTTGTTATATTTTAATATTGCTCACAAACTACTAAAATTTTCAAAAAATGTACAGGACCTTAACGAAACAACTAAATATGGAGAACAAATTTTTTTGAAGGCAAAATCTCCATCTTTAATTTTGTCAGACAATAAGACAAAGTCAGTCAGTCAGACGGAGGGACAGACATTTTAAAAAAAACATTTTTGGTATCAGGGGACACCAAAACGTATATTTCCATTTAAATCTCAAAATAGTTTTTTTGCAGCATTACCTAACTTTCTGTATACTACATCTATTACTTTGTATGTATGTATGTATGTGTACAAGAAAGTAAAAGAGACCAAAAATTGAAGGGCTTGGCAGAACAAGGAACCATCGCACATTGTACTCGTTCTGATATTGAGTTTTACTAAAACTTTCATACATTATTTCACAAACCGTGGATGAGTAAAATCTTTCTGGAATACTTTTTTATACGTCCCAAGTCAATTTTCTGCAAATATCAAGAATAAAATATTAATATCTTATAAAAGTTTTTGGGGCATACAACAATTTTTCTTGTTTTACCAATGTTTTTTACACATTTGAACTTGTCCAATCAAAAATTAGAAATAGCCTCGTAGCAGAAAAAGCAGTAAAATTAGCATTCTTTCATGAACAATTAAATAATTTGTAGAAGCCATTATAGCATATTGTTTATTAATAAATACTTTAAATATTATAATTTGTAATTCTTTCTTTATAGCCTTAAAATTTTTAATCGTTCTTTGTAAAAGTTACAATAAATTTTTTCTTTAATTAAAATCGGTAACGTAAATCATTTGTTTTAAATCTTCAAAACACTACAACTCATTAACTGCAAACAAGATACATGTGATGATATATTCCTATAACAGAGTAGTATTTGTTGATTTAAAGCTATTATTAAGCTCTTGTCAACTTTAATTAAAAATATCTAATCAATACAATACGCTCTACTATGTACTGCAGCAGAGAATTAAACAACTAATAATTTTAAAACAAGCGAACAGAAAACAGTTTATTTTTGACATATTACACATTTAATCACAAACAATTTGCCAATTTAGCCTTTGAATCAACAATTACATTTGCTCTCTTATTCACAATTAATCATTTGGCTTTATATACTCTGTGACCTGAGAGTTGCAATTTGTTACTTATTTTTTTTACAATAATAATTTTTTCTTTCCTTTCTTTTTTCTTCTTCTCTTTCTTTCTATTGTACAGTAAGTACTGCCTGGTTCTAACCTGCCTAGGGTTTGGACGATGTTAAGAATCCTTTCATTTTAGCCTTCTCCAATTACTACCCCATTTCCATAGCCCTCTGTACAGTTCATGTATCGGGTATTTGTAAATGGTCTTATTATGATTTTGGAAGTGGGGTAAAGATGACATGCCAAATCTCATGCATCAACCAGAATAAATTTAATTAAAAATACATTCAATTAGTAATTAATGTGTGCCTGTATTTCGTGTATAAGTAGATTTTTTGGAAGTTTTATTTTTTATTTTATGACGGCTATATTTTACAGGTGGATGAACTTGATTTTTGAGAAAACTGCAATAGCCTGAAAACTGGGGATAGAGCATTTAATAAGCCTAAAATTATGAGCTAGTTTCTTCTGCTATACTGTGTTCCCCAGCTTTATGGACATGATTTTCTCCAAAATTGGTATCCCCTGATCAATCTGAACAAACTTAAGGTTTTGTGAATATTAAGAGGATATTTTTATTTTTGAAGGTACTTTACACAATGCCTCAACATTTCCTAATTTTTCTCAAAAACATCATCAAATATTTTGATTAAACTTTATCCTCAACATAAAGGACACATAAGGGAATGGACCAGGTCTACTTTTCATTGAAATCCATGGTTTTTCGAAAATTGCAAAAAAGGTATTTCTTCTGGTGCCTTCCTACAACAAAAATACTGATAAGATTTTTTTCCCTGCATGAAATCTGTTCTTAAAACAAGGTCATGTAAAATGTTTTGAAAATATGAGTAGTTTTTCATGTAATTTTGTGTGAAATATAAACAATTTAAAAATTCTTTTAAATAATTTTTTCACCAAAAATGGTTCCAAATTTTTCTTTGCATGTATAAAAATACAATATAAAAGTGGTGTTAGTATCATTTGTGGCAAACCCTCTGTACTTTCAAAAATTGAAAAAAGTTACCTTTTTCAAACAACAAAATCTAAGATTTCATGCAATTTCTACATTAAAAAAAAAGTTCTTAAAGTGACTCCAAATTTTTTTCTTCAAATTTTCTCCTCATATGTATCAAGGGATGGTTAAAAAATATGGTGCTAGTTCCTTTTTCAGTAAACTCCCAATAGTTTCAAAAATTGCAAAAAGTTTACATTTCAAAACTACAAAATTAGAGTTTTGCGTTCAATAAAATATGTCCTAAAAATCAGCTCTTTAAAAAAGGTCTGTTCATTTTTTTTAAACAAGTAGTTTTCACATAATTTCTGGTTGAAATTATTGTAAATAAAAACAACAACACAGTTTAAAAAAAAACTGCCCCATTTTTTCTTTAAAAATTTTTAATGCATAAAACAAAAGATGCTTTAAAGAAAGATGTAGGCCTCACTTTTGTTGATCTCCCTGAAGACAATAAATTTTTAAGCATCGGCCTGAGTTAGAAAGTCATGTAGTAGTACAAATCAGGGAAAACGTTAGTAATATTACAAGAAAGTACACAATGTTTTAGAACTAGTTGAAATTCATCAAAATTTGATTCAAAATTAGTAATTTCTTAAAAAAGCTGAACATGAAATGATTTTAAGACCTATTACTGAAGATAAGATAGCATTACGACAATAGATTCAATAGTGAAGGTGTAAGAGATCCAAAACTTTTGCATTTTTAAAAATTCAGAGGTTTTAATAAAAAATATCAGATGTATACTTACTATACTCCACATGAGCATTAAATTTGATGAAAAAAGGTTTGATAAAATTTTGAAATGTCTTCAGATCTCCATATAAAGTACCCTCAGATTAAATTATCTGTTTTAAATTCCTTGAGTTCAGATAGATTAATATTGGGGACTCACTTTGGGGAAAATCTTGAGTATGGTTTAGGTGCTGGAGTTTTCACAGATAGGCAAGCATACAAGTTTTTGAAATAACATTTTTAGGTTAAGAGAGAACCCTAAAACACATCTCCTTAAAAATCTTAGCTTGATTATTTGCAGCTTTATATCTCACTCTACTACAAATACAAGAAATAAGAAACAAAGAGGAAGAAAGCAAACTCTTGCTATCAAGAACTTGTATGATCTGTAATAATTGAAGAAAAGTACTGTAAAATTACCTCTCCACCAAAATTATAATTTTTGGCATTTAGTAGTCCAACAAGAGTGGTGTATATGGTACATTTTTCAGGCATCTTCATTGCACAATCTGTCAGTATTCTGAGGATTTTCCCTCTAAATGATCCAAGATCAGCTTCCAAAACACTTGACAATCCCTCCAAATTGCTCTCCAAGGATGATGTACTCTATCAACAAAAAGCAATGTCAATTAGAAGTTTGAGTAAAATTCCACCATCAAATGAAAACTAAAAACATTTACCTTTTCTCCCACCCTGAGAATCAATGACTCCAAGCGATCTTCAATTTCCTGATTTTCTGACACACGTCGTCTCTTCCTGTATGCTCGTTCTAAATTAAACAGAATATTCTCAGTAACAACATACATTCAGAAATTATTCATATTTAAACGTTTGTTTACTATTAGATAACCTCGTAAACAAGGTACTTTCTCACATTTATGGGACAAAACATATGGTTATGTACGTCAGTATCATAATCTAGATATAGTTCTCAATTACTAAATGCTAAATCTTCCCATCCTTATTGCCTTTACAGCATTATAAACTTACCATAACCATCATCCTCTTCATGAGGTCTTCGGCGGCTCATTTTTACTTATTTAGTTGTAGGTCCGCGTCTCGCTACAAAATTACATCAAACAGAAAACAACTGTCTTCAAACGTCAAGTTCACGTCTACGCTATAGAAGCCGATAATACCGAAAAGCAGTGTTCAGCTGTAGCTCCGCCTACGCCTGATCTTCTACATGAAGGTAGGAGGGCAGTGGAAAGAGGATAAGGTTTATGTTCCTCACAGTCTTCATGGTCCCTCCCAGGTTCCTCTTGCTCTTGTCGCTCGTTCGTCGTCTTTTGCCCCGCTTGCCATGTCGTCGTCAATTTTCGCTGCTTTGCCAAACTTCACCAATGGAAGCATTTTTAACCATTTCATGACCTCTAGTTGACCAGTCCAAGAAATTGCAAAGTATTCTCCGGATCCTCAGGATGTGTTAAACATTCCATGGAAGCAGAGATGTTGAAATAAAGATGTGAATAATTATTATCGTTCATCATTGATACATTTTCTTGGAATTACTATATTTTGATTTGGCATGTGTTAAATGAAACATGGTCGACAGTTATGAGAAATATTTATTTCTCTTGTTCAAAATCTACTGCCAGGGTGATGATTATGACTCATGGAATATTTCTACGTAAAAATGGAGAATCAATGTTCTTCGTAGGAAATTTATTTTTCGTCCAGTGATCTTTGACCGTAGTATCAGTATGGCAGCTAGTGCTGAATCGAAAGTAGAAACCGAAAATGTAAAAACGACAGACAAGTTCCTCTTGCGTATGCAAGAATGCTACGAAAACTACATTGTAATCGACTCAGGAGCAAATCTTACAAATAAAAAGTATGGTCGTGATCTGGAGTCTGTGATACAACGAGCGAAAGATGCAGGTTGGTATGATGCCAACGATCTACGATTATTAATACAGCATGGAAATTAATTTTCATCAATATATTGAATTGTAATTTTTAATCTAGGAGTCATGAAGATTGTGGTAACAGGTGCATCGTTACGCTCAAGTAAAGAAGCGTTGAGACTAACTAGATTATATCCTGGGGTTATATACTCCACAGCAGGTAAGTATTATCTCCTATGTGATGTTAATAAAGCATTTAAAAAAAATGATTATCGACATGTCGTTTGTAGTTGTTCGGAAAACGCTTTTCTAGGTTTTGTTTTAGAAATAATTATTTTTCCAAGTGACGCTTAATGTGTTACTACTCGGGTTCAAAATTAAAGAAAATTATCATTAGGTAGTTTGATGGAAACTTTTGTGATTTTAACTGTCTTATTGACAAACATATTGTTATATCTGATTGAGTGCATTTGTATCCTATTTGTAAGTTGCTAATAATACAAAAGGAAGAGAATAAGTGACACACAAGTGATTTTACATGTTTTAATTGTTGAATCACTTTTACTTAATTGTAACGTACTTAAATGCCTTTTGAAAAACCTTTTCATTTTTGTGATAAGGGTAATAATTTCACAAAGTGTTTTCTGGCTGAAGGTATTGACATAAACAAAGGGGAAAATGCAGTAAGTTTTGGATGATTTTCCAAGGAATGAGAATGCTTCTTAAATCTTGTCATTTGGAGAGGGATTTCTAATAAGTATGCTTAAATCTTTTTATATTTCACATTTCAACAATTCAGCAACATTTAGAAGTATTATCTAACAATTGTGAGTATTGGATGAAGTGTGAATAGATATATACACAGAAACTTCCAAATATTGATGAAAGAATCGATGATTATAACTTTATGTGAAATTACTGGCAATGTAAAAAGTGTTGGAACTATATTGCAGAGTATTAATTATGTAATGTTAGAAGGGAATGTATTCTAATAGGAATACTGAAACAGGATGGGTTCAAAGTGCTACATAAAACTAATTTCTTTAATGTGAGGTGTCTGTAGGTTTACAAAGAGCAAAGTTTAATTTTATAATGATGTTAACTTTGTTTAATAAACAGATTTATTTGGTATGTATTCTGTAGGTGCATGGTAGGCATAACTAAAAAAGAACTCCTGAACAATTACAACAAAGGAGTTGTAATTTAAAGAGAATAAATTATTGTTTAATGTTCTTTATTATTCAAAATATATTTATAGTTAACTTCTCTTACTACGTTTCATTTCACTTCCTCTCGAATTTTGTTTTTTCCCTCTTACGCAAGTTTTAACACTCAACACTACATTTCATTACCAATCATTTCAGTCTCCTTACTCCCCGTACCATTTACTTTTCACCGTAGGTGATAATTGTATACTGAATATCATTGATAACATTACAATAGTTGGTCTAACTAACTTCTAAAATTTAGGGTTGTAGAGAACACAGTGCTGTGCAGTGAAAAGCTTGGGAAACCGAAACTGCTGTTCTAATATGTATGGTTCATAGAAAATATTTTTGAGAGTGTTGCTTGCTTCTTCCAATTGATTTTGTCAAGTTTTCCTCCCTGTCTTATTTGCAAGCTTTCTTGATTCACTTCTGAATTTTATATCACTCTGATTGAATGTAGTATATAAAATTATCTATTGTGTTTTAGGGATTCATCCTCACGATGCAAAATCTTGGACAGAAGGCTATTTAGATGATCTGCGAGAAATTGCTTTGAATCCAGAATGTGTGGCTATTGGTGAATGTGGTCTTGACTATAATAGAGATTTTTCTCCTGCTGAAATTCAACGAGAAGTGTTGCAAAAACAGGTAATCACTCAAAACATGGATTTTTTGAGAAGATGAAAGTTTGTAAACTGTTTCTTTCTTTTTCTTTTTTTTTTTTGAGTCCATTCCCTTTAAGCAGTGAGAACTAAAGAAACTGGTTTAAGAAAACCTTAAAGCACATTTATCCAAAGCCTCTTGAACATTTGAAATGTAAAACAGACCAGAGAATTTTAAATAATTGTTTGCTGCTGCTGCTGCTTTTTTTTTTTTTTGACCCTTATTGGAGACAGTATTAAAAGTCTTTACTATAAAAAAATTTAGGTCTCTTGATGTACACATGATAAAAACATCTGGCCATCTGGTTGGCCGTAATTTTTATTCCAATAGTTTTTTATTCCAATGTACAATACGTGTAAAATTTCATATAAAATTGACTTTTTAGGATTGCTACCTGGTTGACATTATAGGCAATTTTAATTTTGAGCCCGACTGTAGGTGAAACTTTCTGTGCCAGCTAAAGTAGTTAGCATGTGAAACATGTATATTTTATGTTTATTACAAAAATATCATTTTATTTTCATAAGTGTAGTACAGTGACTCACTGAAATTACTTATACACCTTATACGTTAACAGAAATAAAACAATATTACAGTTTACTACATCAATTATTTATTTTTGAACATCACATGTTTTAAAATACATATTGACTTCAATACATCATGTTTTTAACTCGTTTGAAACCAATAAACAATCTTATTCATAAAATTTGCAAATATGGAATTTTCTCCCACCATATCGTATTAAAAATATATCAGAGTGAGAGGAAAAATAATTTAGTCTTAAATGTTTTCTCAGAAGCTCCTTGGCCACAGCAGTAAGTCTCGATGACATGGACTGTGTTAGTGACCATGAATGGGTAGGGAAAATTCTGTTCCACTCCTACTTGATTATTCTCTTCAAAACAGGTAATTAGCTGATGTTCCTGGACCCTTCTTTCAAGTTTCCAGCATAGCATAGACTGTGGAATGGTTTCAGTTGAGATATTTTGATTGAAGGTCGATTCAATTTCCTAAACAAGAATTGGTATATTTTAGCAAGGGTCAACACTCACCAAACTTACCACTGTACAAGACTATTGCAATCTTATGTGCATACAATCTTAATCCTTCTTCTTCTTCTCCTCCTCCTCCTCCTCCTCTTCCTCTTCCTCTTCCTCTTCTTCCTCAGTGGAATATTGAAAGAGTATTACGTATTAGCCCGTGGAGGTGGGTTGGTCCACGTCCTGACGGGGGATGCAGAGAAGAGTCTCAAGTGTTCCTTCCATTTTTTCATCTTCTTGCTTCTCATATCATGTCACTTATATTCTTTTCACTCCATTTTCTTCCTCACTGGCCTTCTCAGTATGCTGAACACCCAGCCATGTGTTTGCCGTGCATGGCGACCCATGTCGGAGGGAATGCGTGTCCTGGCAGTTGAGGGACCTATTTGTTTCCTTATCTAGTCCTAGTGCTACTGTTTGCCTTGCACTAAGGGGTACGTTGTTTACGTATTTTGGGGAACATTCTTTGTAGGTTCCAACACTCACTTTGGCCTCGTACTCTTCTATAGATCGTCCAAGCATTTGATTGCAGTACAGAGCTTATGGAGAACAGTGTTGTCACTTCTCAGCGGCGCTTATACGCAACACTCGCCGTGCTGAATACTTGGATTGACATGAAATTTTGCCAGATTGTTCAGCACCTTGAATACCACTTGAACGGAAATAATTTCAAAACATGTTAAATAGATTGCTTAATATTAGAAATTAAAGATTTTTGATAAAAAAAGATGTATTATTTTTATTAGAATTATTATTTAAAAAAAGGGCCTTTAAATGAGAGTTAAAACTGAAATATCAATAGCAAAACAAGTCCAAATCCAGTTGGAACATTGTTAATTCATCACATACTGACGAGGCTTGAATTGTTTTGCGCGAATGACATCGATACCAAGGTCAATATTGCTAATTTTTAGTCTCAAGTCATTTTATACGTCCAATACATCCACTTTTTTTATGTATAATAAAGGGAAAATTCATTCACAAAGGTGAGATGACATGGATGGCATCAGATACTGCAAGGTTTTGTGCGGACAATGCATAATATTCTTTTCGAACACCCAGCTAATAATTCATCTCATATTTGCATTTGAAAGCACATTTTACGACAGCTACTGGTTGAATGTCTTTGGAATTAATATTGTTAACTGTAAAATTTCTAATTCATTTTTAGATATGTTTAAATTTATTTCAATGTTTTTAATAAGTGAAATTCAAAAATTAACACTCTATTTTTCCTTTCACATGGCCTGTTGAGAATCGTTAAGAAGTATTCAAAATCACTGAACTACATGAGATGTTCTTTCGGAGCGCACGAAATATTGTTTTTATTACCGTCTAACTCAAGAACCATGATTCATACAGAAATGTAGTTGGTCTCATATCAAAATTTGGACTTCCCTTGTCATTTCATCCGCTGGGTGTTTGTGCTTTTCTGCAATAATAAAAAAGTTTCTCGCACAGTGAAAATTCAAGGACGTCAAAATGTAGAAGTACGCACTTGGCTATCATTTATAATTAATTTCATGGAAATTAAACTATCAAACTAAATTACAAACTAACCACTACATTCATAAGAGTTCTGGGAATAACTGGTAAAAAACTCAATTGTCTAAGATTAACACAACTGAAGCTATCGTTGAATGAACTTGTTAAGTATTTGCGCGTGAAACAAAATGGACGTGTCGAATAACCCCGAGCCTCCTGAATCGGCAACACAGCTTGCGGTAGAAAGAGAGAGTCTTATGTAAAACTGTATTGGATAGAAAGAGAGGGCAATACTCCATAAGGCGCCGTACTGCAATCAAATGTTTGGATGCACAATAGATGGGCGGTCGGGAGCTAACCCACTCCCGATGAATCGGCTTGGACTAGGTCTTGCTCTGAACTCTAGGGTGAGCGGGGGGATCCACGGCGGGGCAGCGCTGTGACATTCCCTCACTATATCTCCGTGTCAGCCCTGGCACCCCAGTGGGGTGTCCCCTTCTTGGACTCGATGGTGGGTGGGGAGCACAGAGACGCTTCTATTCTATGGAGCACAAAACTAACCCCTTGCCCTCTTCCGCAAGGAAGAGGCGATGTGACAGGACAGTAGATTTGAATAGCTTCTTCCTTCGGGAGGAGGATAGACCAAGGAAGCCTCGGTTTCTTTTGATGTCATGTGTTGAAGTAGAGAAAACGTTTAAAAGTGTTAGCGCGGTCCGCCTCGCGCGAGCCATTGAAGACAGTTTTGGTAAGCTCGACGCGGTCGTGCGACAGAGGAATGGTACCATTCTTTTTGAAGCGCGCACCGACGATCAGATAGTGTAGATTCAAAATACCAAGCAGATTGCCGGCCTCCAAGTGGAAGTGACCACTTACCCTACCCTTAACCTATGTAAGGGAGCGGTCAATCATGAAGACTTTGCGTCTGAAAGTGAGGACTAACTTCTTTTCTTTTTTAAGAGTCACGGTGTGACGGAGGTGTGTTGGATCAGGAGGAAGGGGAATGGGAAAGAGATCTCCATTTCCACCTTGATCCTGACGTTTAATCTCCCTTCTCTACCAGAGAAAATTAGTTGTGGGTATTATAACCACGTGCGTATGTGCCGAACCCCCTGCGGTGTTTCAAGTGTCAGAGGTTCGGTCATACCCAACAAAGGTGCATGGCCGTAAGCTTGCGCAAAGTGCGGTAAATCCGCTCATGATCTGAGCCCGTGTGCATTACCACTCCGCTGTGTAAACTGTGAAGGAGACCATGCGGCCAACTCAAACGAGTGCCCCACATATCTGAGAGAGAGGGAGATCCAAAAGATTAGAGTGACAGAGAAAGTTTCTTTTCCGGAAGCGAAACGTCGATACCTGGTGAGGAACCCTGTAGGACTCAGGCGTTCTTTCTCTAACATTATGGCGAACACGGTGAACGCGACGACCAGTATTCAGACTTCACCTGCTACTCCCCCAGAAGCTCATTTCTGTTGCCAGGTACCCCAGTGGACTTCCCTGAGGAGACATCGCCTCTGCAAGGTGGGAAAATAATAATTCCCTCAAAATATAAAACACTGCTCAAGAAAGCAATACAGTCGAAGTCGGACCAAGAACCCACTTCTCAGCCTCGCAAGAAGGTTGTCAAACGGCCTTCTGGTCTGGACAAGCAAAAAAGTGATAGATCCTCCAAACTCCGACCACCTACCCCGACTCCTGAGACTCGCTCTGAGCGATCAGCCTGTCAAGCAGTGGTCAGGATGAGTCTGCCTCGGAGGAAACTTCAGCCAAGGTGGACACTCGCCCCTTCGGGCAGCAGAGGCGGAAAAAGAAAATAAATCCTCTTAACAACTCTTTAAATAACGGTTCTCCTATCCTGGAATCTCAATGAATTTTCTCTCCGACGGGACGAATTAAAACTCATGTTGTCCCGTTATACACCCTCAATTTTGTGTTTACAGGAAACTCATATTTCTCCACCATGCGGTCCCTCATACACTTTCGCGGTTTCACTCCTTATAGAGTTGATGTCGATGACGGCCTTCGCGCTCACGGCGGAGTTACTACTTTGGTCCAGGATTCGCTGCATTCTGCAGAAATCCCCGTTCAAACCGACCTTCAAGCAGTTTGTGTGCAGGTGTATCTCCCGTCCCTCACTCACTGTATGTAACATCTATATTCCCCCAAGACAAACGGTGTCGGTTGATGACCTCCTAGGCCTAATAAGGCAATTGCCCACACCCTTCTTGGTTGTGAGTGATGTAAAACGCTCACAGCCCTCTTTGGGGTTCTTCTCGTACTTGTCAAAAAGGTGCTGTTTTGGAATCTGTCATCGACACCATGAATTTGGTGATTCTAAACACTGGGGAACCAACACATTTTGCCGTAGCTGCGAATTCGAGCACGACTATTGATGTAGCCCTTTGCAGCTCTTCACTTGCTACTGCTACGCGGTGGAACATATTAGAAGATCTTTATGGAAGCGACCATTACCCCACTATTGTCCACATTGATCATCTTCGCCGTGGTCTTGTACGGTCCCCTCAATGGATCGTGCGACGGGCTGACTCGTCGACATTCCAAAATAATGTTAACCTGTCAGATGGTCTCTTCGAAAATGTGGATGAAATGACTGAACATTTTAATAGCGCTGTACTCGTTGCTGCTTCTGTCGCAATTCCGAAGTCAACTGGTAAACCGCGACACCCTTTCGTCCTGTGGTGGAATGTGTACTGTTCTACAACGGTCAGTGCTCGATAAATGGCACTGGCACGTCTCAGACATTACCTAACTGTGGATAACCTCACCGAGTATAAAAGATGCCGGGCGAAGGCTAGAAGAACGATTTTAGAGAGCAAAAATGCATCGTGGAGAGCGCATGTGTCTCTCAATTGTCACACGCCACCACGCCTGGTATGGAGAAGAATTCGTCAGATAAAAGGACACTCTTCAACAAATACGGTGCCAGGTCTCTTTAAAAATGGAGAAATGATCTCATCTCCAGATATGATTGTAGAGGAACTCACCAATACCAGTTCGGCGAAATACACTCCTAACTTTTGATCAAAGAGAGGATGGAGAGCCGTTCGTTGGATTTTTCCTTCAGAGCGTCTGTGAATTGCAACACCCCTTTCTCTTTGCCGGAATTGCGCTCTGCTCTCGCATTGGCAAAAAGAACTCCCCCAGGTCCTGATGAAATACATAACCTTACGCTACATCTTCCTGATGTGCCAATGCAATTTCTCCTCCGCCTTTCTAATCGCATCTGGGAAGAGCACCATTCCTGCTCTATAGCGCGAAGCCATAGTTATCCCTGCTCTGAAGGACGGAAAGGATCGGTCGTCATCGAGCTGCTGACCTCTCGCTCTCACCAGCTGCGTTTACGAAGTGCTGGAACGGATGGTAAACCAGCGCTTGGTCTGGACCTTGGAGCGCAGAATTACACCAATCCAGTGCGGTTTCAGGAAACACCGGTCAACCCTGGATGATCTCGCGCTTTGGCAACGGAAATTTCAACCTCGTTCGTCCTCAGACAACACCTTATGGCCGTACTATTCGTTATAGAAAAGGCCTACGACACCTCTTGGAAGTATGGCATTCTGCGAACCTTGCACGCGTGGGGATTGAGGGGGAAGCTCCCCTTATTGCTCCAAAATTTCTTATCGAATAGATCTTTTAGAGTTCGCATTGGTGACAAACTGTTTAGCAGTCATCGCCTTGAAAACGGCATCGCCCAAGGCTCGGTGCTAAGTGTCACTCTGCCATTGCCATAAATAGTATAGCGTCGGTCGTGAGGGAACCTGTAAAGGCGTCGCTGTTTGTAGAAGATTTTGCCAATTTATGTTCATCCAGCAGCATAAGTGTGATCCAGAAACAACTCCAACTGGTGCTCAACAAGCTGCGTGAATGGAGCATGTCAACAGGTTTTACGTTCTCACCTACTAAATCTACTGGAGTGCACTTCTGCAGAATATACCACTTGCATAGCGATCCAATCCTGTACTTGGGAGGAAATCAGCTCCCATTCGCTGACTCTGCCAGGCTTTTGGGGCTTACTTGTGACAAGTCCCTCACGTGGCGTCCTCATATCCGCACACCGGAAACCAGATGCGTCTCCACCCTTAATCTTCTTCGAATGCTTAGTGGCACTTCATGGGGAGCCGACCGCATTAAACTATTGCGGTTATATGCGAGCACTGCGCTCACTCATTCGCTCAGCATTTGGATTACGGTAGTGAAGTGTATGGTTCTGCAGCTCCTTCCACCCTTCAACCCATCAACAGCATACACCATGCTGGTATTCGCCTCTCAACAGGTGCACCAGCCGCATCGAGTGCGGTCTAGCTGACGCTGGGGAACCATCCTTAAAATGAAGGCGAGATATTCTATTAGCGTCTTGTGATACTAAAGTGTCAGGACTCCTTAATCATCCTTGTCGCCGAATAATCACTCGCCTAAAATATGAATCTTCGTATATTCTGCGAACATCGCTACCCCAGCCCTCAGGCTTTCGATTGCAAAATCTTTTGCGAGAACTTAATGTCGATCTTCCCACTCCTGTGAAATCCCCAAATGACCCGATTCCCCCTTGTAAACTCCTCCCCAATATTGATCTGAGACTCTCCAATCTTTCCAAACAAATTACTAGTCCTCTGGTTTACCAGAAGCAGTTTCAGGGTATGAGGTAAGCCTATCCGGATCATTTATTCTTTTACACAGACGGGTCATCAGACATTGACGCAGTGGCATGTAGTTTTCATTGTATCAGTGCCACCAAATCATATCGGCATCATTCTCAGTGCAGTACATTCACTGCCGAAATGTAGGCAATACTCAAAGCCCTAAAGTACGACGTTTAGGCTTTCTTGAGACGAGCCTTGTTTAGAGCGTCGCAAACAGAGTGACACAATTCCACTTTTAAACTAAGTGGGATAATGAATTCTGTAATCCCTAGCGTTCCTCATTTCGCTCCTCTATGCGTGAGGAAGTCATTTTAACCCGTCTTCGTATCGGACACTGCCACTTTTCTCACGGTTTCCTTCTATGATAAGAAATTCCTCTCATATGTGACTCATGCGGGACGGTTCTTTCTTTGGAACACGTTCTCCTGAACTGTAGGAAATTTGTTGGCAACCGACGAAGGCATGGCCTGAGCAACTCGCTACGGGAAGTGCTCGGGGATGACGATTCCGCTCTCTCAAAAGGTTTTTGTTTTTTGAGGGAAAGCAGAATAGATAATCTTGTTTGAGAGATAATAGTGTTTTATGTTTTTTGGCCCCTTTAGAACCAGTTGTCAGTTTTACGATGAATTTTTACGTGTTCGTTTTATATTCTCCTTTTGCCATAGCTACTTGAATACTGATGCGGAATTCGTCTCTTTTTATATACATGCTTTTAATCAGGGGGTAAGTTCCATCTGCAACACTTACTGAACGTATTTCCTTTTAAAATACTTCGACATGGGCGCCAATGACCTAAGCAGTTGAAGCGCCCTCTAAACTTTAATCAATCAATATTACGTATTAGTGTGTCAGTCATAACACGTATTAGTGTTGTGGTTTGTCATCGTATATTACTTAAGTAGTGATTTTATTTCGTATACATCCGTTCGAATGATTTTATTACTGAAATTGTTCGTATGCTGTTTGTAGTTGGAAAAATTATACCTATTATTCCTGTGTACGAATGGATAGCACTCTTTAATACGACATGAAGTTAATTTGGTGTTTTTTTTTGTTTTTTTTTTTAATTTCACAAATCTAGCTTTTTTTTAAAAAAAATAATATCTCTCACACCGTTAATATTCACATTTCCAGACATTTGTAAACTGTTGTATTTGTGAGTTAGTGCGCAAAATGTCTTCAAATGAAGTTTTCGAAAACTCAAAAAGTTTCAGTGAAAATGAGATTCAAATTTCGAATTTACAGCACTTGAACGCAATTTTTTTAAACGGCTCCAAATTTTTCAAAAGCAATTGCCCTTTAGGACGAGGTTTTACTGTTCTTTAATATTCTTAAAATATTTCGTTCTACATTTAGAAAACAGAAAAATGAAGAAAATGTCAACAAAAAAAAAAGGTAGCCGACGAGAGTATGTATGCAAGACCGAATAGCTAGTTCAGACCAAAGAAAATAGAAAACTAATTCCGGAAAGTCTGTGCCTTTCTGGAGCACCATTAGTTCTAATTATATTTACACTTTAACGGCCAGCCCCAAATGTTTCAGCAGGTAAATTGTGTCAGTTATTTAGTGTTGATGTACAAAGGAGAATTTCCTGGTATCACAACGCCGCGTGCGTGGTTTAATTTTGAAGTTACGATCCCCTCTGTTTAAATACGTCAGTTTCAAAAGCCTATTCCGAGTTTCCTTCCGCGCAGGGAAATATACGTACGACTTCTATAAAGCACGAAGCCTAGCCACCTTTCTGCGATTTAAAAGCGGTATTAATTCCCTTGAGCGAGTCTGTTACCAGAAAATTTAGCGGCTCGTTTCTGAATATTATTTAGCTCGTGAATTTGGCCTAATCTGAAGGGATCTCAAAATACGGCCGTATTTAAGGGCGCCAATGTTTTAACATTGCAATTGGCCTTCTTCAAAATAAGCATTATAAAATGTAGGGTTCTCCACGATTTTTTCGCGTGCGAAACTTGATCTCCCCATCTCATGTCTCTGCGTAGAACGATACCTAAGTATTTAATTTGTAAATTATCTTTACACTTCTTCGAGACCAAGAAAAAATTATACTTTATGACTTTACTGTATTTTCTTCAAAACTGATATCTGGTATTTGATTGGTGCATTTATTATGTTGTTCCTTTACTTTTTTTCATTTCTCAGCTACTGCTGGTACTTTTGAGGTATGTGTTATTATCATTACGTTAACCAGTATCAGTTTAGCTGAATGCTTGAATCGTTGTCACCCCTGCTTGTCTCATTGACGGTGATCCTTCATGTTACGGTGACCCCTGCAATAAGTGTCAACATATTAATCTTACTTGAGTGACCGAGATGAAAAATAAATGGAGAAGAAGTAAAGAAGGAAAAGAAACGGAAGAAAGAATTAGAAGAGTAAAAAGATGAGAAAACAGAAAAGAAAGAGAAGAACAACAGCAGGTGAAATAGAAGAGAATAAATATACTGAATAAAGAGAAGGAAAAGAATTAAGATAGAACTGCTGACTTATACTGCGATTTTCGCAACTTTGTCCCTGAGAGGAATCAGCTGTTTCGCTGCCATCCAGTCGGGAGCTTATATTTCGCGACTATGGTGACGTTCAAGCTCCCTATTGGATGAAACCGTGAACAGCTGATTCCTGTCAGGGACAAAGTTACGAAAATCGCAGTATAGTCCAGTTTATCATTTTACGAAGTACTTCACAAAGAATTGCAACGAAAACACGCAGTTAAGAAATTGTTAGGACAAATAAAACTAAACGAAATAATTATATAAACCGTAAGTTCTGCCATCATTTAGTTGATTGAATCAGGATGGTTTAGGGAATTGAAATAGTGTGGATACCAAACACCATAATTAACAACTGTGTGTTGTAACAGAACGAGCACAAACTTGTTGTGCAGTGATTTAACCGTTTCAATACTGTTGTGTTAAATACAGAATAGTATGTTCGAGTTTGGGCTGAGGGGTTCAACCGCTTGCCTGTCGCGCGCGTGTGGCAACACCGCCGCCCCCAACTATCAAGCCATAGGAAATTTAAATCGGACTATAACCACAGTACAATACTGTGCTATAACTCCGCTTGGCAAAAGAGGGAGGCCGTCATGCACACTCTGTGTAACTGGAGGCCACATCCGTGCGGGCCTCGGAACTATACTGCGATTTTCGTAACAGCGTCCCTGACAGAAATCAGCTATTTCGCTGCCATCCAATCGGCAGCTTATATTTCGCAACAGTGACGTCACTATGGTGACATTCAAGCTCCCTATTGGATGAAACCGTGACAGTAAACCGTATAAAACAAGCTGTGTTCGTGGATGTGAACGGTGGGTTTAAGGTCCGATTAAATTAAGAAGGTGATTGACATTTGTGAGTGGAGGGGAGCGACGTTGCCAGGTCGCAAACCACTGAGCATGTGTTAGCGGGACACGAAAACAAACACTTCAAAATACGTGTAAAAGTGTAAAAAATACGACAAAAGCCTAACCTCGACGCAACTCATCACAACACAGTACACATTGCGCGCGCAGCACAGGCAGAAACGCGGGCGGCGTGGTGGCAGGGAAGTCGCTTGCGATGCTCAAATGTTCCCCGTGTTCGGCAGAGGCAACTGAGCGACCTGACACGTCACGTTTTGTCTCTCTGGTTGGCAGCTGCCATGGAAACGGGAGGCGTCCTGACGTCACACAGAACTGTCAATCACCTTCTTAATTTAATCGGACCTTAGTAAGAGTACGTCAAATTATCAGTGTGAGCTCATTGAAGTATTTAAAGAAAGGTGCTTGGATGCGTTTGTGCAATGTATCGTTGTTTTTAATACTTTATTAAAATATATTATAATACACAGAGAAATGGAAGAGTCCGGTCCGAGTGAAAAAAAAATGTAGTGATCTAATTTCTAGTTTGTGGGAAGTTCCATTTTCAATGAGAACACATAGTGATAGACGTGAAATTTTAAGATCTGAACGGCTTACCGGCTTACTCCCAAAGTATCCTTGTTAAAAAAGGATAAAAATAAAAAGTCGATCATTTCATTGTTCATGGTACGTTAATCATAAATGGTTGTGTGGAAGTAATGTAAAGAGGAAATTATTTTGCTGGCCATGTTTGCTATTGAGTACAACCATAAATGTGTGGTCCTCAGAAGGATATGATTTGAAAAACTTGGCTAGAACAGTAACTAGACATGAATCTAGTAAAGACCACATAAATGCATACATGTGTGTCATTTAAAATCTTGTCAAAGGAAACACTAGTAATCTGTAACTTGCTGAATGAGCAGGATCAATTTTTAAAATTGCAGTATAATGAAGAAGTGAGAAAAATTTGGGAGATTTTGAAAATTTTAATTGATGTTACATGTACATTTTGCAAACTAGAACTTTCATTTAATGGGCATTTGGAAAAAGGTGACCCAAATAATCCTGGAAATTTCAGAGCTATATTTCATCTTTTGCTCTAAAAGAACACTGGATTAAAAAGGAATATTTTAGAGGACTTTTTGAAATTATTCATAATGAGCTAATTGAATGTATTCAAGAAGAAATACAGTGTGTCATTGACAAAGATTTAAGCAGTGCTCCCTTTTTTGTATGTATTGTTGATGAAACCTCGGACATCACAGATAAATCTCGGTGTGCAATAATTGCTAGGGTTGTAGATGTTTCAGGGGACATTCAAGAACATTTCCTGGGATTTTATTATATTCAAGAAAACAGAAATGCAGCAGGTTTATGTACTTGGTTACACAGTGTTTTTAAGAAGTACAATGCCGAAAGTAAACTTGTGGCCCAAACCTATGATGGGGCAAGTGTAATAGCAGGGCATTTGAATGGGTTGCAAGCGAAAGTGCATGAATTTGTTCCGAATGCAATTTTTACTCATTGCTTTGTCTATCATTTGAATTCACTTCTCCAGCAGTGTTGCTCAAAAATACCAGAAGTAAAAATATTCTTTTCTACCCTTCAAGGCATAATAGCTTTTTTCCGTCGGACTCCAAAACTCAGTATTGTGCTGGACAAAGTGACAGATGAGAGAATGTCCTTGGATTGTGAAGCAGTGAAGATAATTTCTGTTGTTAACAATAACAGAGTGAAATTAATTCAAGTTTTCACTGAAATCATGAGTTGTCCAAATTCAAATGGTGTAACAGTCAGAGAAGCCCAAAATTACAAAAACAGTCCTCTTGATTTAAATTTTGTATTTCTTCTCTCTGTTTTTGAAGTTACATTCCACAAAACTGAATTACTGTTTAATTTGCTTCTGGAAAAAATTAACAGTATTCAGCTCTGTATTGTTGCTGTGTCTGAGTGTATTTCATTTCTCAAGGATTTAAGGAATGAAGAAAAGTGGTTTGAATTTTTTCAAATTGCTGAGAAGGCAATAGGTTGTGTATCTCCAGTAAAGCAAGAAGATTTTAGTGAAGAGAATCCGGGTATTTCTGAGTACAAGAAATTGTACTATGAAATTCTAGATAATATAATAACTCAGTTAGAAGTAAGGTTTTCAAGATTAAAAAAAACTTACATTTCTTAAGCTAGGTGATACCACTCAATTTTCAAGATTTTGTTAAGAATTTCCAATGGATGCTTTGGATTCTTTGTTAGAAAGCTTTGGCAATTTTTTTAATAAAGATAAATTATGAAGTGAATTTGAAATCATATTTTCACTCCAGCACAAAGAAAAATTCAAAAGTTCAAATCTGTCTAACCTAATAAAAGAAATGATTCAAAATGAGTTTAATGAAATTCTTCCAGAGGCTTTCAGAGTATTTAGTTCGATTGCAACAATTCCAGCAACTAGTTCTTTTGCAGATAGTTATTCCTGCGAAACAAGTGAAAATGTACTTAAGCAACTCTATAGCCCAAGATAATCTTCCTGCTCTAGCCTGTGTGACCATTGAGAAGGGAATCCACCACAAACTTCAGCAAAGGGACACAAGGTATGATGACATTATTTCCCGATTTGCTGAGAAAAAAGAACAAAATGTTAAACTTATGTTTAAAAAATAAAATGCATCAAGTTGAATGTCCACAGTTATTTGTGTTTTTTTGACACTTTTTTCTTGGCAGAACGCAGTGTGTGCAATTTTACTTAGTCAAAGAGAATCTGAAAGCCAGTGATGTGGGTGTGTACAATGTAAAGGGAATATATTGATAAAACTTTTTAACTAATAGTTTTGACCTGAAGAATGTATGGTCTGTGGTACCATTTATAGCAGAGTTTAACAATAAAGGAAGCCCAGACACATTTCAACATTTATCCACCTGTTACAGACCTTCCAAAAATCAGTTTGGTGGCTGAACTATGTTGGATCATGAAATCTGATTGGAGAAACTTGATTGATTGTAACTGAAAAAGATAAACATCCAGGTGGTGTTTTATTAACAGATTTTTGAGATTTTAAGTCAACATGATGTGGACCAATAAAAAATTGGTATTAAAGTTGAATTTGTCTTGTTCTATTTGTTATTACACATTCAGTTATTCAAGATATTATGCAGACACCCTTTGCTCCTGTTTTCATCGGAGTACCAATTTTTTTTTGTAACAAAGTGTATATTTCTAAGCAGTAAAATACTTGAGCATTATTTGATCTCATACTAGTAATGATGTGACAAAGATGTTACCAAACATTGATGTTCAAAATTAAAACATCAATGGTAATAATACATTGACCAAAAACCATCATTGTTTTAAAGCGATTTAGTTAATGTGGCATAACAATTTTTCAAATGTACGGGTTTAAATGGGAAAATCAGGGATTGCATATATTTAAGGAAATAAAATGTTTTATTACATATGGCTTCGGTGCCCCTTCCAAAATTTTCAGGTGAGCCATACCCCCCCCTGCCCGCTTTTTTGTGTGCGTGCACACCTTACATATGTATGTACATTTAATTGATTAATACCATTTAATTTTTTACTTTTGATTTGTTGTTTACATTTTTAATGTGTCATGTAGGAATGACTGCAGTAAACAAATATTTGTCAGTTTATGTTAAAAGAAATAGTAGTAGTGTTGTGGGTAAAATATTTTGTTAAATGACTATGTGAGATTAAGGCATTATCATGAAAAAAATATTCTTGATCTACGATTGTCAAAATATCGTAAAATTCAAGCAATGCTACGGTAATTATCAAATGTAAAGTTACTGGATAAATTATACCTTCAAAGAAAAATTGACATTGTTAGGTAATTAAAAATGATTTACATATTTGCAAGTATTACTGTCATTTAAACTCCATTCAGTATAAAAAGGAAAAATTTTTTTCAGATTTGCATATTAAGACAAGATTCATTTCTTTCAATGTTATCTTTTGTGGTGTGCGGAATGAGGTAAGTGCAAGTTCCATCAAAATGGAAGATGTTCTGGTGGTAGAAGAAATGGGTTCATTTTCTTTTTATTAATTTACTTTTGCTGAATGTATTTTTTATTATGTTTAGAACATTTTGAAAGTATGTTGCCAAATATACATTTATTTCTGAATATTTTGTACTTGTCAAATGCATTGTGAATGGTTTATTGCTAATTATTTCTTTCTGTAATCACTTATTTTTGTGTGTTCATTTTCTAATAAAATGTTTTTATTCAAAAGAATTATTTCTCTTGTTTTATTGTAAATGTGTTTCATTACTTATGTTTTTGAGCTCTTTCTATGCATGATGTAAGACACATTTTCCTTTTATTAGATATAGACTTTTTCCTGTATGCATTAAAACACATCATTGTATATAATTATTAAATACAATTAAATGTTTAATTAAATTTTCTTGATTCCTATTGTTTATTGCATAAATGCAGGTAAGTGTAAAATGATTGTTTTTCATGTTGCAGGTAGCTTTGGCCTGTGAACTCCAAAAGCCACTTTTCATTCATGAGCGTGAAGCTCATAAAGATTTACTTGATATTTTGGAAAAATACAGAGAAAATTTACCTACTGTTGTTATGCACTGCTTCACTGGGTCATTAGAGCAGGCTGAAAAGTATATAAATATGGGAATATATATAGGAATAACAGGTAATTTAAATTACATTGTAATGACTGGCTTGAACAAACACAATATTGAGCAATATTGATTTCAGGATACCTATGTAAAGATAAATCTGACACTGGTGTTCGCAAGATACTTGAAAGTGGGCTGATTCCACTGGAACAATTACTGGTCGAAACTGATTCTCCATTTATGTATCCAAACACAAGAGCATCCAAGCTTCCTACACATGTTAAAGAGGCTCTCACAGATAGGTAATTACTGCATCATGAATTGGGAGGGGGGAACTCTCGAGGATTGTATAGTATAATGGTATATCTTGTGCTTTTGTTGCAGGTCTCTCATGTTTCTGCAACGCTATTGTACATTTCAACGAAATGAACCTTGTTCATTGCCTGCCATTGTAGAAATGATTGCAGCTTTTATGAAGAAACGCCCAGAAGAAGTTGCCCTGGCTACAGCTTTCAATGCAATGAAAGTTTTTGGACTGACATAATCCTAAATTTGCAATTCAATAGGTGCTATATTGATGTAAAATTATATTACCATGGTGTTTTATATGCTTAATTATTTTTACATGTTGTTGTATAATATAAGAAAATGTATTTACTAATATGGAAATAAATGTTATTGTTACAGTTTTGAATTTTTGTGTTTTTGTAAACATTACAGGAAAGTAATTGGGCTTAAAAAATAAATTTTGATCTTACACCAAGTATAATTGTTAGAACTGAAGTATGTAAGTATGGAAATGTGGGAATAATAACTTGAATTTGTAAAATGTTGGCAGGATTTACATGCAAGTCTAATATTGGTGACAGAATAGTAATTTAATAAGTTGCGTAATACTTGTAGAAATCCTGAAAAAGTTTTTAAAGTGAATTTTTGAAGTGAAATTACAGATTGCATATGTTTTGACGTGTGTCAATGTTGGTTCTTTAACCAATTTCACTTTTCTTTGGTGATTTACTTTCTTCCTAACTTCATGTATTATGGCATACTGTGCAAGGAAAGAAAGAACTGCTCAGTTTCCTAAGGAAAAAATAGGGGTCGCAGTCTACGAATGAATCTTGAATGAGATTATTGCCATTGAACATTGATGTTTTATGACATTTAACTCAAATAATATTGAACATTACATTTTAATATAGCTAGGCAATTCGAAGATTATCAGTGGCAACAGTGACGTGCATGATGAAATTCTATTCCGCTATGGGTTTGACCTAACTATTAGTACCTATGGTCAGTAAATATTTACTGAACAGTAATAATCTGTTTTAAACGTTTTTCACACAAATTTGAGTACAAGTTTCTGGATTTCAGCAAGGGAAGAGTTGCTGGAAATTCCGGAACCTTGTGTTGATTATTGGCTATTGTATTAATCAGATCTCATCAGCTCGCAGAGAAAATCCAGGAGTTCAACATTGTTGCCAATGCATCTCATGCTTGTCATTTGTACTCGTTTTTAGGGAAAGAACCTGTAAATAAGTCGCCTGACTGAAAGTAATACGACTGCTGTTACTTTTCCTTTCCACATATCCTCATTAAACAGTGATTTTATTTCAACGTGGGTATTACAATTTATGAGAAATTGCAACACCTGAAAATTTGCAATAATTGCAGTCGAGGAAAGACAACATGGCGTCCCGTGTTTGACAGTTCGATGAAGTAACCAGATGACAAAATAGGTCGATAGTTAAGACTTAGAAGTTGGTCGATCAGCTGGTAAGGATATTACATAATGCGGGCTAAATGTTTGTGATTTCAAAACAAAAGAATATCTTTAGGTCATTTCTCTAGCAGTAGGATACTATGATTGTTGTTATCGTCTAACCTGGCCTGGACACATGTATAGTGAAAGTTAAATCAAAATGTTGGTTTTAATGCTCCTACCGATCTTAAATTGCAATGATTTATAAACCATTTTTGCAGTTATGCCCTCCGACGGTTGCCGTAGTAACATCTTGGCTTTAATGGTATGTTATCTGATAATTGCCGATGACACAAGTAAACAAATCTCACTGAATACCATACGTTCGAATTCACAGTAGCGTACCATAACAGATGGGTGCCAGTCATGTTATCAGTTAACCTCATCTTGTGATTCAAGATATTTTTGTTTACCGTAATGTTCAATGTAGTATTATCTAATTGAACGTGCGCTAATTGATTCCGGCAATTGCGATATTTTTATTTTCAGATGATCATGGGGGGGAATCCCTTCCTACAACTGTGAAATTTTGTCAGAAGTAACATGTCAATGAATATAGAAGTTGGAGGTTTTACCTTCATTTCTGATTTTGATTCTGGTAACTTGGGCCGTGTGGAATTAGTGGCCAAAAAAACTCATGGTAAGCATGATTGTGTTAATTTTGACAAGTATTTTTGTTTCTGTTGTGCATTTCTGTTATGTTATTCTTGTTTTTGTTTCACATTTTATATAATTGAAGTGATACCAGAGAATAGAAATCAAGTTGCGATCAATACGATATAGCTATTGCAATGGTTGCAATTTTGGCTATTGCAATGATTTTCCTCAATAGTTTTTTAAAATGTAGTAGCAGTAATCTTCTTGTTGAATAATTTATTTATAAAATGATCTGTATTTTAGTAACATTCATTTTATTTTGTATTAATTTTGGTTTAAGTGTATGTGACCAATTCTTTAAAAGAAATACATTATCATTAATGAAACTAACCAGCAAAAAAGTTAAACTTCACATTGTCTCACATTTATTAATTTATATTATAGAATAGTAAAACTTGTCAAGTGCTTGAAAATTCTTTTCAGTATATCTAAATGAATGTTTGCGATTTTTGATGGAGATCTTCCTCTCTTGTCATTTATGCTCACAAAATATAAAACAATAAATCAATTTAAATGTTTTTTTATTTCATTCTTTCCTTCCTTTGTTTTAAACTCCTTAATTTTTTTTGTTTGTAATTAGTGTTTTTGTGCATAATCAAATTGTACTGCTTATTATTATTATTATTATTATTATTATTATTATTATTATTATTATTATTGAAAGTCCAAATTTGTGTTGATTGTCATTAATGTGAAGGGCACCACAATTTGAATAACATTATTATTGAAGGTAAAGATTTTGTTATAGGCTGTAAAAAGCCAATCTAATTTTTCAACTTTCACAAATTTTTCTGTATTTTTCTACTTACTTTTATGATATTACTCTTATTGTTGGAAAAAAAAGAAACATAATTGAAAAGATTGAAGTATCTATGAGCGTTATCTTCTTCCTAGTTTCTTTCTAAACCTTATAAATAGTTACAAATATAATTCTGGAGCCTAATTGAATTAGAGTTCGTTCATCAGTGGGATTGTGTGACCCATTAGTCCTCTGGATACAGCCGTACCCGATTGTAAAGTTTGATTGGTAATAAAATTAATATATATTTATTCATGGTAGTATATTGTAAGCATGGCAATTATGTTTATGATTTGATGTGAAAATGCATATTTGCAATTTCGGTTTTTGGTTAATAATACATTATACGTGTGAATGTTCATATTAGTTGATAATAAGAGTTTATATGTTGAATTCATTAGCACTAATTATTTTTTCTCAAAAAGGGTTTTTAGAATTTCCTCTTGTTTTTATTTGTGGTACAGAGAATACTTCAGAGGCGGACAAGCCTTCCCCTGATGATGATGTTCCCGACTTTGAGTTCAATTTGTGGACTGCACCAGATTGTGCTGGAACAGAATATGAAAACGGCAATCGAACATGGTTTTATTTTGGAATTAGAGGTAAATATTGAAGTATAATATATATATATATATATATATATATATATATATATTATATAAGTGTGAAGTATAATATATGTTGAAGTATAACTTTACATTGAGTAATTATTATAACAAATTTCTTAAGAATAAATCAGGGAGTCTCAATACAACCACAAAAGGAGGATTAAATTTCATTGCTCTGATCTAGGTGGGACACCTTGTGCTAACATGCAATTGAATATTGTGGATCTGAACAAGCAGACGAAGATGTATAGTCAAGGAATGGCTCCTGTGTGTCGTATAGTTCCTGGTAAACATCATTGGGAAAGGATAAAAGAAAAACCACAGTTTCGTGTGAGTTGGAAGGTCATAAACAGATAAGTTAATAATTTACTCTTTTTTATAATATTTTTTATTTGAGAGAAATGTAATGGAAACTGTCTTTTCAGGTTGTGGATAATGTGTTCATCTTGACTTTCAAGTATCGTACTCCTGAGAATCCCAGAGCTACCGTGTATTTTGCTTTCACATATCCCTACCCTTATTTTGAATTACAGAATATGCTGCACACTATTGATAATCGTTTTAAAGTTCACCAAGGTAATCTCTTCATTGAAAAACATTAGGTATCATTCAAAAGTAAGTGTTTTTTGTTTTGTCTGCTGCAAATTAATTTTTTTTTCAGATGATTCTCGGAAACGAAGTGTTGATTTAGATGATATATATTATCATCGAGAGTGTGTTTGTTATTCTTTGGAGGGTAGACGAATAGATCTTATTACTATTTCTTCTCATCATTTTATAACAGAAGAACAGGAACCACGTTTGAAATTTTTATTTCCGGAGGCTGATCATCCAAGACCCTTTCGTTTCACTCAAAAGAAGGTAGGGGAAATTCTTATGAATAGTTACCAGGTGTACAAATTTTTGTTGAATTGTTCTGGTAATTAATTTAAAAGTCATTGTTGACATTGTATAATTTCCTCAACAGATTGTGTTTGTTAGTGCTCGTGTACATCCAGGAGAAACACCTTCCAGTTTTGTAATGAATGGATTGTTGAAATTTCTGCTCCAAAGAGATGACCCTGTTGCAATTTTACTGAGGAAAAATTATGTTTTTAAATTAGTTCCAATGTTGAATCCTGATGGAGTATGTAATGGTCATTATCGTACAGATACACGTGGGGTGAATCTTAATCGTGTATACTCAAGTCCATCATTTGTGTTACATCCTGCAATTTATGCTGCTCGTTCTTTAATACTGTATTATCATCATGGACAAGAAATAGAAGAAGTTGTAACAGGACCAGTGTTTGACCCTGCAAGCAGAAAGTTTAAATCACGATCATCTCCTCTTGTCACAGAATCAGACTCTGCTGAATTCTCTGATGTTCTTTCTCCTAGTTCAGATCTGCTAAGTTTAAGTAATGTTAAGTGTTTAGATTCCATTAATGAAAATGACCTAGAGTCTTCTTCAAGTTTAGAAAATCAGCTGTGTATAGATTCTGTAAATCAAAAACAGATTATTTCAAGCATTGAAAATCACATGTCATGTCTGTCTTCAATTCAAGAAGATTCCCAAAATGCCTCAAACATAGAAAATCAAGTGTCATGCCTTACCTTAGATGAAAAAAGTGCCATTCACTCAAAGGATTACTCTAACACATCCAGTGTTTTGTCTGGTATCTCTAATCAAGTAGATGTTTTATCTGTTATTTGTGAGGCGGTGATTAGAAAGGTATTTGATATGAATGAAGTAGACAAAAAAGCTTCAACATCAGTTGATGGAGAAAACCTTCAAAATGAGCCTCTTGTGGATACTACACAGGAAAAAAATGCAGGTCAAAATAAAGCTTCTGAGTACTCACAAACTGAAGCTGAAGAGGCCTTAATTGCACAAAGAAGTGAAACCAGCCTAAGTGTGGGGAGTGTGGAAAGTTCCGTTTGCAGTGGAAGCTATGGCAAAAGCAATTTTATCAATGAAGATGTTTTCAAAGAGCAATTGAAATGTGGAGGTATGATCCTTTTCATATCTGAATTATAAATTAGAACTATTTTTACATTATTATTCATTCTCATGATCTATCTTTTGCAGAACAAGGAAAGAAAACTATTTATACTCCTCCAGAAAATTCTGGTTTATTTCTTTATCTAGACTTACATGGCCATGCTTCAAAGAAAGGTAATACACATGTAAAATCAACATGTAATACACATGTAAAATCAACGTTAAACAATGAAACTTATTTGTTATTTTAACATATTCATTTGTTTTAGGTATCTTCATGTATGGAAACCATTTCGATAATATTGGAGATAGTGTGGAATGTATGTTACTACCAAAAATTATGTCTCTGAACAGCCCGAATTTTCATTTCTCTGCATGTAACTTCACTGAACGAAATATGTACCTCAGGTGATTACACTTTTTTAAGTAATTTGTCTTCAAAAGTATTGTTCTTATTGTTTGTGTTAGTTTTTGAAAATATGTAGGGAAGTAAAAACTAGACCAAATGAATTCAAGAAGACCCTTGTCTCAAAAATCACATTAGCAAATTCTGGCCTAGGTAATGAGAAATTATTTGCATTTTCATCAAATGGAGGGATGCAGTATCTAAACATACAATTTTAATACAAAATAATTAATAGTGTTTTATATTTTATATAAGACTGATTCTATTTATTATTGTTTTTTATTTATTTATTTAATTTTTTTTTACACCTCACCAATTTCAGACAGACCATTCTTACATTGTAAACATTTACATCCCTCCATTTAACAACATTTCGGAGCTCATTGAGGCCTCATCATCAGGTAAAATTACAATCCTTCTTCCGAACAAAAATCCATCACACATTCACATTCCGCGATCACTTGTGTATTTTAAAATTCTTTGTTTTGTAGAAGTTTATTGTAACTATCCAGTTGAAAGTTAGGGACAAACTGATAAAGAATGCTGTTTTTTGTAGTTGATGGTTAGAAGGGTCCCCCATAATTTTACCTGATTATGGGGCCACAATGAGCTTCGAAACGTTAAACCGAGGGATAATATTTACAATATAAGAATTGTCGGCCTGATCCCAACTGTAAAGTTCCCCTCGCTGTCACTGACCTCCTTAATACGTTTGTATTAAGTATCATTCACTGCGCAGTTTGAATACTAGAGGCTTTCTTATAATGTGCTTACTGAAGTGATTTTTTATAAAACTGAATTGGTAATTATGCGATGGATAGGTTGTTTATAGTGAACGCAAGGGCTGAAGGCCCGAGCCTCACCATGACTTGGATCAGGGTGAGCAAAGCAAGAAAACTTACCTTTGAAAGTAATTTGGCATTATAATGCGGCGGGGACAAAATTGCCTATCGGTATGATATGTAAGAATGTATTAAAGAGGCCGGGACTGCAAGGGGTACCGTACAGTTGGGATCAATCGAATTGTCTGTCTGAAATTGTTGAGGTGCATAAAAAAATACAAGATAAAATTATTCATTTTCTTCAGTAGTTTGATTTACTACTAAAGTAGACGAGTTAAAAATTGAGGGATTAATTCAGGATTTACTTTATTGAAACACAACAAATAGAAAGGATTAAAAATTAAATGTTGATTGCATTATTGTAGGTACTATCAGTTATTTTTATTCTGGTAAAAATATTTAGATGCTTGTAAGTGTCAGCGTGTTAGCTTGTGCCAATAGGAAGGAAGGGGAAGGAATCAAATTTTGTTATATGATACAATTTCTTCTTCCATTCTAAAATTCCGGAGAATCAACCTTAGACTTTAGTTTAGAGTTCTTATTATGATTTTTTTTAAAGGAGGTCTGAACAATCTCTTGTTAAGACTTTTTTGTTTTACAAATGCTCATGGTGTTTGCTACTATTGATTGTGTGTAAACATTACTTAGTCCACATTACCGTATGAGGGTATCGTTAAAAAAATTTGTGTAGGTTAAATTAAATATTGGAATGTTATTATTCTTTGTTCTTTATAAATTATACGCAATCACTCTTAAAAATTTATTTATTTCAAATGGTGAAAACCTCAGGTATTACGTTTTGGAAATCTTTCATTTCCATCTTCAGGTAAACTGCAGAGAGTAAATATTTATACTAAATAATTTTTAATTTAATTTTATAATAATCAAATTATTTTCCTTTTATATTTAAAAAATATCAATTAACAGTGGATGCAGTCAGGATAATAGAAAGTAAATGATGAAATTTGGTTATATTAAGAAAACAAATTTACTAACCCAGAAGCAAAATTCACTATTTTAGCTTATTTATCTTGTAAAACAGATTTTGGCGTTGAAATTTTAGATAGAGAACTATGAATGTACCTTTGACTCATTTCAGAGACAATGCAAATTAACCTACAAAATACGATGAATCTAATGTAGAATCAAATGTATGACCACTTACTTTCAAAATTGAAAAGATGTCAATGAATTAAGTTGAAGATAAACAAACACTGTTCGTTATCTGCCTTTAATTTCTCGGGCCTAAACATTTCTTTCATTGGGTAAGCTGTCAATCTCCCATCCCTCACCCCACCCCTTTTTCTTCTCTTTTCCCTCGCAGCATGGACACTATACATTGATTCCCTCAGCTTAATGGCATAGTTTTTGTAGTTATGGCCTAAGTGAATTGCACCATGTACACATTTTAAAATGTGTTAAGTTTTACAGTTTTATAATTTTAACTATTTTCCAGGTTAGTTTCTCAGTTTTTATTTATTCTGTTGTTTATTCTTTCCATGACTGTTCATTTCTTAATATTATTTATTTTCATGATTTACTTTTTTTTAAGCTTGTATTTCGCCCTCTGGTAATTGAAATTTTATAACAGACAGAAATTACACAAATAGAAAAATTTTATTATTAGCAAATTATTTGGTATAAATATTTACTCTTTGCAGCTTACCTGAAGATGAAAACAAATGATTCCCAAAACTTAACCAATGTCAAATGAAATAAATAAATAAATTTATAAGTGTAATTGTGTGGAATTTAAAAGGAAGAAAGAATAATATTCATTCTGGGACAAGACAATAAGTTTAATTTTTTTCTTATTAATTATTATTACACAGATATACATGTTTTGTGTGCTACATTTGCTCACATCATTAATTAATTTTCTGAAAATCATTCAATTACAATTTTAAAAAATTTTTTATGAGTTATTTATTTAATACTATATGTGATTATTAGGGTTCAGCATTAATAACAAGTCAATGTTTTTTCTGTACATTGGATTGAATGTCATAACAATTTATGCACAAATCCAGGTATTGTAGTGAAGAAAGAGCATTTTTATTGTGCATATAAAGTCATATTTACATCTGTGTTAGTGGTCATATTTCAGTAAACTTTTGCCATAAATTCACATACTTATCATATTTTTAAGGGTACAAGAAAAAAAGATTAAAATATGACCCACATGACGTTTCATGTAACACAAATAAGAAAAATAATTACAATATGAAGCCTTTTTTTTAACATAAAACATGTAGTCAATTCACTGAAGTAACTCATTGTTGACAAAATGTTCTTGAATCTCATAGATACAATTTCTGATGTAAACATGTCACTCATGGTCACTCTTTTCAGTTTGGTCGCTATCTCAGTGTGTCTATACATCAAAAGTAAAGTACTCCAAATGAAAGAGGTTCCTTTTTCTTATATTTGGAGACAAGTTCTTCAGCTCTGGCAAGGAAATATTTAAAAATCTATTTGATGTTAAAGTTAGTGCAGAAACATTATTTAATGTGCTATTAGTGTACTAATAGCACAAAAAACAGCAGCTGTATGAAGAGAAGTGCTGGAAATGACTGCAAGCAAAGGCTGTTATTTGAGCTGACTTGTCATTAGGTCCATCTTCAACTGTACAACTCGTTGACCTAGTACTTCAACTGTTGCTATTTTGAAAATTGTAAGAGATGATGTTGCTGTGCTAGAGGTCTGAAAACTTGTCATTCATCAACGCCAACTTTTCAGCGGTCACACGAATGCACACGAAACAATCACACGAATTTCAGCAGTCACACGAATGGAAGATGCTGATACTCAATTGTGTGGTGCAGAATGAATAGGGTTGATCTTATGTTCATGTGGCAGTCGAAATGAACAACAGATTGCAGTGTTCGCCGGAGAAATACTCGATATTCGTCTACAATGTGGAAAATTGGTGGCATTTCTGGAAATGTTGCAACATTTGAACACCTCCGTTGCGTGCCAATCTCTCACAGATGAACAAAAACCTACATTCCTCACGACTTTCTTTGTCCGTTGGAGGTATTTACGTGAATATCTGTGTCCAGAGGAGAATTGTCATGTGGTAGGAGACATACCTGTGCTTGTGTCTAGCAAAGGCGGACTAGATGGATCTCGACGGCCACGGTCCACCCCAAGTTGCTATCTGCCAATGAGCCTAGTTTTCAATCTTTAATTTCAATCTCGGCTTTTAATCATCCTCGAACACCCAACACTCACCATGCTGGATACTCGGATTCTTATGAAATTTCACCAGTGGCGTGTCCTTCATGTACGCAAGGTACGCACTGCGTATCCGTTACTTTAAAAATAAATATTTTTAACAGAAAATAAATCTTACTTAATTTATGACATATACTGCGAATATTACTTCTGCCGACTTGACAGCCCCCGGCGGACAGAGAGGGAATACCGTTATCCAATCAGAGGCTTCAAATTGTGATAATGTCACTACAGAGTTGCCGATGTTTACTAAGAAATGAAATATAATAGCGCGAAGCAACTGAAGCAACTCGTGTGTGCGGTTGTGTCGTAGAGATAAAGGGTTAATTAAAGGCTGATATACTTGTGACACAATGTATATATACATCTACCTTAAAGGACATTTCAATTTTTTTTCTTTATGCCAATGTATTCAATAGGACGCATCCTTGAAAACTTTGTAAATAACAGGTAAAGTTAGTAACTTCGAAAAGTCCTGCATTTTTTTTAATTGTAAACGTTCTGTGAAAAGTATGTACTCAAACCAATAGTCTTTTGTTTAGGTAATTCTCTCTTATAAAACTTTCATAATAAATACTACGCTTCTTCCTTCTTAACGCGTCTCGTACGTACTTTTCATCTGCTTTGCGCGTGTTAAACAAAAATGTTTCGTTATTTCTTGCATTGGCGGGTTTAGTGTGAGGGACTGCGATAAATATGTGTAACAATATTTCATTAAATAAACTAGTGCCATTGTTACAATTCTACCAAAAATACAATAAGTTGGACGTGTATGCCTCAGCAGCTGATTTGAAGCAAGAACGTGTCTGCCGCCCGAGTAAGAGGCAACATCGTTCTCCCCTACTCCCGGGTTTCAAGTCGGCAGAAGTATTATTAGCAGTATAATAAATTATTCGCTAATTTATCAAAAGCGTCGTGTCATTTTACACTAGCACTTACGAAATGCCTGCGCTTGCCATGCTTCGGTGTGTACGAGGCGCGCGGGCTGTCGGGAAGCTCGGGTGCGATCCCGTGTCCTCGGTGCGGTTTCGTGGGGCCTGCAACCGGCCGAGTTGCGGGACCTCGCTTGAATGAAAGCAGTGTTACAAACTAAAATCTTGGCTTTTAATGATAAATGAATATAGGCGTATGTACACTGAAGTGCGTAATTCTGAGTGTAGCATATGTTTATGCTTATGCTTATACTTTCTATTTCAGACTTTAGTTTGTTATAAGTGAAACTACCATGTCAATTGTACCCTATGGTTCAATTAAAATAAGTAGGTGATTGACAGTTGTGCTTCTGAAGCTCTAGCTTCATACAAAAAAAGGGAATGATTTGGTTACTTTAAGTATTTGTTTCAAGTGTTTCTTTTCGTGTCCCGGGAACACGTGCTCAGTGGTACATAACCTGTCAACGTCGCTCCATGTCTCCATCTTCTCTCTCGCTCTCCAGCTCTGTCTATAAGGCCCGCAACAGACTACACCGAGGAATGCGTTGCGAGAAATGTGGAAAGAGGCCGGCGAGGCTGCGTCCACACACTACAAAGAGGTTATTCGATGTCTCGAAATGCCTCTATGTGCCACAAGCCGAGTGTGAAGGCAGCAGTTTTAGCTATGAGATCATCTGAGAGTCCCATTCTTGTTTTATTAAATGCAATGTAATTTTAACTCGTGGCTGATTTTAAGGACAGGGTTCGGCTCACTAAACAACGGCGCACGGTTCACTTGCGCATGGTTCACTCGCGCGGACCACGAGAACGAATCACTCAGGGAGCACTGCTTGCATTGTGCGGTGTGGTGCGAATGTGTAATGGAGAATTACAATGGTTAAATGCATAAAATGCGTTGCCATGCATAATGTTAAATGCATAAATGCGTTGGTAATTATGCGTTGGACAGACTCAAGGATGTTTTATGTAACGCGAGGGCCGAAGGCCCGAGCCTCGTCCTCAACTTGGACACGGGTAGCGAAGCGTCACGATTCCACACGAAAGTGCGTTGGCCACGTGGCCGTGTGCACACTGTGGCGGCGCCGCGAGTGACTCGTTCGGAACCGAATCGTGCGCGTCAATAGGAGCCGAACCCTGTTCTTAAAATCTACCTAACTCGTTATATCCTTGTTTTGTTACAATAATCGTAAACCATTTGTTCAACGAGTTCGAATTACCTAGAGAGAAACACATTACTACATTGCATACAAATCATTATTTAATGTAAAAAACACGAAGTGAAGTGACGTATAACGGAGAAGTTGTACATCAGCAAATTTTCTTGAACTCCGTAATCTCTACCACGCTGTGGTTACTATATTTGTTGGTTGAATAATGAATAGATAATGAATGATCAAATAATTCATAATAAAATTCACAATTAATCATTCATTCATAAATACCAATTAAGAAAAGTAATAAATTAATTCAATTCTTTCACCATACCCTTTCAAGTTTCTTGCTTCAAATTTTTATTTTTATATTACTCATTATGAGCGGGTTTCACACAAATAAGAATATCTTCCATACACTTTTTACTTGTTCATTTCCGTTTTAAGAGAAAATTCAAGAAAACAACAAACTGGTAGTTTATACGCATCTTTTACTGCCAAATGTTATAACCTCACTCAGTTCTATGCACTGTTTGGTGTTCTCCTGCGGCAGCGAACGCCTAAATGTCGTATAACAAGTGAAGGAGTAGAAATGTGTCCGAGAAAACTCGCTCGCCGACCGACTCGAGCGAGGAACTCTTTCGCCTCCGCAGAGGCGAACGAGGAAACTCTTTCAAGTGTGTGGGGATCCATAAGAGTCCCTTGTTTCGATTTTCCACATTTCTCGCCGCACATTTCTGGAAACACATTCCTCGGTGTAGTCCTGTTGCGGGCCTAAGAAACGTTGAAAGCGTGGAACCTTGGGGTACTCCTGCTTTGATGGTGAAAGGTGCGGAGAGAGCTCTGGGAAGATGTACAAAAAAAAGTTCGCTTGGTAAGAAAACTTCCAATGATGCGTGAATGATAGTGGGGTTCCTATATTGCTAATTTGAAAATTAACCCTGGGTGCCAAACTATATCAAAAGCTTTACATCTAGAAAAACTGCTACGGTATGCTTGTGATCATGGAATCCTTCGATGATATCTTCAATTCGGCGTAAGATTTGGTGTGTAGACAAAAGGGGTAGGAATCCAAACAGATGAGGTGGTATGGTATTGACAGAGACGAGGTAAGAATTTAGCGTGGAGAATATACATTTTTCAAATAGCTTTCCCATTGTGGGTAGCAAGCTAATCGGGCGATAGCTAGGTGGATCATTTTGTATTTTCTCAGGCTTTACTATGGGAATAATGTGAGCATATTTCCATTTATCAGGGAATTAATTTGTCTCAAGGCGACATTAAATATTGCTTTAATAATGTAATTAAATGCCAAAATTATTACCTTGCCAAAGACATTGAAACTTATATAGGATAAAAGTACTTTTAAAAAAATACTGCGTCTTTTATTTCAATTACACCTTCATCGTGTTATTGTTGACTTGTTCACCGTTGACATTTGTCACTCCGTGCCACTTATAAAACACTCCTCGCCATGGTCGCCTGAGAGGCCAGAGGGGCCGGGACTCACCAGTGTTTAATAAATGCACAAAAATGAATTTCTCTGTACAGTAATCTCTTTGTAATAATTTTAGTACTTTACTGAAATTGTTTATTCCTGAAGATCAACAGTTTGTCCCCAAAACTCATTCCAAATCCTTGGGATCATAGTTATTTGCCTTTCTCAAAGATAGCGTTTTTAACAGTCCTGGAGGCCCGCTCTTCAAGTCTCTGAGAAAAGCCAGTCTGAGCGCGTGATTTCCAAAGTGCACGTGAAAGTTCTGCACGCTTGAAGATTAGCACAGTGGATTCGTTACACCGTTTTCTTCACTGAGACTTGAAGAGAGAAAAAATGATATTAAACGATTTGGAGTCATCAACCTAGTGAATTTTCCTTTACACAAGTTGATGGAAAGAAGAAACGAATATTCTGTTAATTCGTGGATTGAGAAAAAAGTCCTGGTTGCCTGTGAGTGACGAAAAACAAAGGTTGTTTTGCTTTTATTGTTTTTTATTTGGTGGTGAAGGATTGTGGCCGACAGTATGCTGTAATGATCCGAAATATTTGAGCGAAAGGAAGAAGAAATAGGAAAAAAGTGCATTGCATTCACAAAATGCGTGCAAAGGATATAGCCGAATAAGCGGATGAACAGTGCCCCCGAACCAAATCGATATTCGCGATACTCATGTGAAAGAGAATTAAAAATGTAGATTCGCAAAAAATCAGCCTCCTAGGGCCATCTGTTGCAGAGATACAATGAGAAACGTGTTTTTCATGTTTTACTTTTTGCTCAGCTTCTATTGCATGTTTCAAGCTGAGAAAATAGGGAAATTTGAAAGTATTTTTGTCAACCAATTTTGGTGCCAAGTTCAAATAGAAAAAAAATTAAATAAATTTTCGAGTTTTATTTTCGACGTGATAGCGTTGGAATACTGCCCCAGTTTTTCCTCTAGGATGTATCATTTAACATATATTTTTTACTTTCCCCAATAGTGTAGGGAAAGTAATGTAATGCTGCGCGAAAAAAAACCCGCGCATTTTCGGCAGAAAAACTCTTTATTACAGGGCCCTGGTAACGAAAAAGTGGATAAATCCAGTTGCTAAATTAAGAAAAAAAATCTCCTAAATACCATAGTGCGGCCAGAATCCGTTTTGCGAGTCCTTGATACCGAAAAACCAATTAAAAGCAAAACGTCCGTCCGTCTGTGAACAACGCTAGCGACTAAATCGTTTAGCCGATTTCCTCCAAAATTGATACTCCCCGATCGATCTGACTGATCTCGTGGCCCCTTGAATTTGAAACCGATATTTTAATTTTGGGGGGTACTTTACTTGAAGCCCCTGGGACATTTTCAAAAAATGGCGCCAACAATTTTGACTACCTCTTCCTACAACATGTGAAGATACAATTGTTTTTTCTTAGTGAAATATGCTCATCAATAATAGACCTTCAAATAAGGTCATATTGATTTTCTCCAAAGTATGCGTATTTGTAAAGCTATTGGCGTCAAAATTAGTCACCCAATGTTATTCTTTATATTTAGGACGATTATAAAGCAAATAGGATTCGACGAGATTTAATACATCAAACAAAAATAGTATTTTATAAAAAATGTTTGTTAAATTTACAGTTTACAATTTGTATTTTCAATGTATGATGTATTTCTTTCAAGCAATCCGCAAAGCTTTATTGAAATTTGCGCAACAATGCCGCAAGGGATATTTGAGAACTACATTGTTGGTGGACTTCGAGATGGTAGCAGTGATAAGATAAAAATGTTTTATTTAGTAGAGTTTGTTTACCAATTAGACTTTTAGAAATTATTCAAAACATATTTGATAATCATTATTTCTGTCCGTGTTGCGAGGTATCGAACATGCTTATATTCACTGAACGAAAGGTCACTTATACTTTGGTTTTTCTTTCTTGGTGCATGGGGGGGGTCATCAAAATGGAATATCTCACGGTATTTCGCGTTGTCAATTGTGCCGCTAGGAGTTGCAGGATCGCCAGCAGTGCTCGATATAGCTACTCCTGGCGGCACAACCGAGAACTACGCGAATACCGTGAGAGATTCCGTTTTGATGACACACCTCCACGCACCAAGAAAGAAAAACCGAAGTGTATATCTTTCCATACGTTAGCCTTCCAAACGGCAAATTAAGAGTATGTCAAAAAAATGAACTTTGGGCAGCGATTGATGGCAATTGGCGAGAGTATGTCGCATGTTCGAATAGCTAGCGGAGACCAAAGAAAATAGAAAACTAATACGGCAAAGTCTGTGACTTTGGTACGCAACGCCAGTTAAACAATGTGGATGGTAGTGAAAAATAAAACCAATTTTATTGGTATAAAAATTTGAAATTCAAAATTTTCCTTTCTAGCTGTACATTTCAAACAATGCAAATTTTCGTAGCATTTTATTAATAAAAAAAAAGTTGCGATATATTCAATATACAGTGACCTCCACTCCTAATTTCCCTCTCTCCCTCTCTCCATTGTTCTCTTTTATTTATTTTTTGGTTTCCTACTTGTTTGAAACCATTAACTGGGAGCCCATTAGAAGGAATATCAAGACGCTCTCTTTAAAGCTTTAATGTATATGATTTGTTTAAGTATATTTTCATATTTGTTCAGCAATTTTGTTTAATACTTTTTTAGGCCCTTTGGACTCAGGCCCAAAAGCTGTAGCTTATTTAGCGATAAATCCGCTTCCATCTGCCCCCGGAGTCAAGCAAGCCTTCCCCGCCCACATGACAGTGACCATGATGACCACGATGCACAAATTCTTACAATTACTAAGAACATAAACACTGACACAGTAAATAATTCATGCATGTGCAGAGCATTCACTAAAGTTAATATAAAATTATTTACAGGCTACTTGATGAAGGAATCATGGGACACAGTTTATAACACTGTTGACACAAATGAAAAAGATAATTTATTTTTCTCCAAGCTTTCAATTCATTTTAATGCGTGTTTTCCTCTTAAAAAGAGAAAATTAAACATTTCAAGCAAAAGTAATACTTGGATCTCACAAGGAATTAGAACATCGTGTAAAAACAGACGTACGCTTTACTTTATTTCTAAAAATCATAACGTGTCACCCGGTTTCCATATATACGTCCGAGAATACAAAAGAATTATAAGAAAAGTAATAGTTCAGGCAAAAATAATGAAAAATAGTCGGGACATTTTGGACGCTAGTAACAAAACTAAAGCAATGTGGGATATCGTAAAAAATGCAACCACACCATCTCAATACCTTGTAGAGAATGTTATTTTAAAGGATAATGAAAGAGAAACGAGTAATCCGGAAAAAGTTGCCAATCTCTTAAACACTTTTCTATAATTGCGTCTGATCTCACGAAGGGACTAAAACCACAAAATTCAACATCTTACACTTCCCAAAAAAGTCCTATACGATGTTTATCTCCGAAACTTCTCCCAACGAAATCCTCAGAATAGTCAGTAAACTAAAAAATAAATATTCATCTGGTTTAGATGAATTTCTGGATTGTTTATTAAAAACTTGTGCACTTGCCTTTATACATCCGTTAACTCACATTTTCAATGCTTCTTTATGTACAGGAATATTTCCAGATATTTTCAAAACAGCAAAAATTAAGTCACTTTTTAAAAAAAGGGAACAAAAATGGTATTCAAAATTACCAGCCAATTTCTCTTTTGTCAGTTTTCTCAAAAATATTAGGGAGGCTTTTCTACTTACGAATGGAAACTTTTCTCAGGAAAACAAAGCGTTTTCAGGCTCACAACACGGTTTTAGAAAATCAAAATCTACAGAAACTGCCATTTTTTCCTTTTCTCAAAGATGTTGCTTCATCAATAGACGAAAATGAAGTACCCATTGGAATATTCTTAGATCTTTCGAAAGCTTTTACGTTATTGACCATAACATTTTGCTCTCAAAATTACCTTTGTATGGAATTTGTGGTATTGCCCTAGATTGGATAACTTCGTACCTTAAACGTCAGACTCAAAGAGTAGAAATACCATACTGGCACAAAAGGACATTACATACTTATGTTTCCAATTCTTTGCCAATTGATCATGGGGTCCTGCAAGGTTCGATCTTAGGTCCTATTCTCTTTCTGTTATATGTAAACGATTTGCCCTTGTCTATTAAAAATGGAAGAACGGTTCTGTTTGCTGATGACATGAATGTTCTTTGCAAAAAAGAAGCAGTAAATAGTACGATTTCAGAAGTTTCAAATTGGTTTAATAATAACAAATTAATTGTTAACGAAAGAAAAACTGTTTCAATGCATTTTTGCATTTCAAATCGGAAATCGCATTTTCCATTGAAAATGAACAATACGCAGTTTGCTGATGTTGAGGCAACAGAATTTTTAGGTCTTTCAATTCAATCAAACCTCAAATGGAATGTACATATAACAGAATTAAACACTAAGTTAAGTTCATTATGTTACGCATTCAGAATTCTTTCAAATTCTGTCAGCCTTCATGCAGCTCGTTGCGTTTATTTTGCAAATGTACATTCCTTCCTGAGATATGTCATAATATTCTGGGGAAGCTCATCCTGTAGTATTCAGACCTTCATATTGCAAAAGAAAATTATTCGAATAATGAAAAAATGTCTTCCACGTGATCCCTGCAAGTCTCTTTTCATTGAGCTGGGAATCTTACCATTGCCTTGTCTATTTATTTACGAATCTGTATTATTTGTCAAAAATGACCTACTTAACGGAGGGAAACATATTTTCATGCAATATTGATATTTATAATTACAACACACGCCATAGAAATCACGTGCATCAAGTGTCAGTATCAACAGCTCAGTACAAGAAATCAACATACAATACATGTACGTTACTTTACAATGCATTGCCAGATTACATTAAACAATTAAAGTCGATACGCAAATTTAAGTTACAAATAAAATCTTTTCTTCTGCAAAACTGTTTCTATACAATTAGAGACTATACTGATTGTGAAAAAGAAAAATAATGTTTATTGTAACAAAACAAAGATATATAATGAATTAGTTTATGTTTGCATTGTATACATTTTTAAAAAATATTTAATATGCCTGTAACAAGTAATGTACTTCAGCTTCTGGGTCAATGACCCCCATCTCGATCAGTTTTTTGTCCAGTTTGCCTGATCCATTGAGCAAACGCTGAGATGGGCCCTTGTTTTGCTTCTGGACGTAAATGTAGCTTCACCGTACGCATGTTTTGTTGAGCACTCCTTTTGCTTGTAGTTCATTTACTGTTGAAATTGATTTTCTACAACTCGGGAACAAACATTTTTCAAATATTTTTATTTTTCTAAAATAATTATTTTCTAAATTCATGTTTTCGTTTTCTATTTTCGTTTTTTTTTTAATATATATTTAATATATATTTAAATATATTTATATTTTCTGGCCCTCAAGAAAATGTGCGCAGATAAATCTCTTTCCCCACACGTCCATGTACAGTTTTTACTGTTTCTTGACAAATAAATAAATTACACAGTGGTACATCAAGGATGTCCTGGAGAGAGGCGTCAAATTAATTTAAAACTAGAAGGTGGTGCTACAGAATTTCACAGTCTTTCTCGAAGTAAAGTTTTCTAATTTTCTGGGGGTGGACTGGCTTTACGGTCTTGTCTCATTCTCTTGCCAGCTGCCAAATATAGCCGCCCAAAGTATATTTCTTTTTAATTTTCTCAATTTCAACATATTACTTTTAGAATATTAAAGAAGAGTAAAACCTCATCCTTAAATGGCAATTTTCATTGCAAAATTCATTTTGTAATTTTTTAAGAAAATGGAATTTAAACATTACATTAAACGCGAAATTTGAAACTCTTTTTCACAGAATTTTTTTAGTTTTCCGAAAATTTCATGTGAAGTCATTTGAGGCACTTCCACTCATAAATGCAGTAGTGTTTACAAATCCCTGGAAATGTCCATATTAACGGCGCAGCATGAGAGATATTTCATAAGAAATATATTTGTGTAATTTTTGAAGAAGAAAAAACAAAAGAATGCAGCAAAATTAATTTTGTGTCATCTTAAACAGTGCAATTAACACCAGCAGTACCAAAAGTTTGGAGAAAAAAATTTGGAGCCGTTTTTGAGAAAATGCAAAATTTTGAGTTCATTTTCACAGAAAACTGTTGTGTTTTTGAGAAACTTTATATGATGTGATTTAAACCATGTGTAGTCATAAATATAATAATGGGAACAAATTGCCGCTAATATAAATATTACATTTAGAGACAAGTCAAAAAAATTACATTTTTGCAAATTTTGAAAAACACAACAAAAGAATATAGCAAAATGACATTTATGTCATCTCATAAAGTGCAACAGGCACTATCCCTACCAAAAGTTTAAAGAAAAAATTTGGAGCGGTTTTTGTGAAAATCTTGTTTTTGTTATTTTTTAGAATTGCTCAAATTTCACACGATATTACATGAAAACTACTAATTTTTGTTTTTTAAATGTACTTGACTTTAATGAAAGAACTAAATACGAACAACAAATTTCATTTGAAGAAAAAATCTGTCTTCAATTTTGTAGTGCCGAAAAAAATTCAAACTTTTGCAATTTTCGAAAATTCAGGGTTAACAAAAACTTATCACAAACAATTATTTGCTGCTCGAGATCTCACAGACCATTCAATGTTGTCAAGAATTGACTTGACTTAACTTTTGTACTAGCCATAATGCATGAACTCAAAATCAGGATGCGAAACTACAGCGTGTTTCAGACGAGACAGAAAACTGGTCCCCCCCCCCCCCCCCAATCACTTAAGGGCAGCCGGCACTGAGGTTCCTAAAGTTGCTAGAACGCACTGACCATGACTGTTAACACACAGTGTTGATGCGTCAGGACATGTGGCCAGAAAGATGGCAATGTTTACAGTGCATAACTTGTCCAATGAAGAATATTTTTATATGCTGGACTATGCTGATCACTAGAGAATTTACAAGAATATGAAAAGGTTAATCTTTGTCTTCGAATGTATAATGGCTCTTCCTGTGCCTCTGCATAAATACTTACTATAAGACTAGTTATGAAATGCTGCAGTTTTTCTGCAAATTTGTTATTTCCCCAGAAAAGAACGTTTGTGCCTCCAAACAAGAATGGACAACTGCCTTTGTCATCATTGCTGATAAAGCATTCTTCATAAATCCAAACATGGTCTGGACTGGATTGGGGAATTTTTAGGATCTGAAATTTTAGTTTTGAATGAGAGTTGAAGCTGCATGGGTGGAGGAGAGCTGTAAAGGAAAATAATGTTTCTTGACAGATATCCTGTGCATCAGCTTCATATAGCTGGCTTTAGCTTCTCCAAAATTGCGCTGTACCAGGCACTATTCATTGTTTCACACCTTTCCTGACAGTGCTCCAAAATTGGCCCTTTAGTATCCCAGAGGAGTTGAAAGTTGTCACTAAAATTTCTTTAAATTTGTAGATCACAAAATTTGTTGGACTAATTGAATTGATGGATTTATAAACTATTTGTTGATTAACTTGTGATTATTGTGTGCTAGAACTCATTTTATTTACTACTAGCTGAATGTGGTGTCGCAGACGCTTTATACTACCTTCGATTGTTTTACTTCTTCTTTTTTTTGTCTTCGTTTTCTTCTTCATCTTCTTCATGTTTTCTTGTTCTTTGTCTTCTTGTTCTTTGTTTTCTTATTCTTCTTCGTCACATGTCGTCACCTTCTTCGTCTTCATCCTCATCTTCTCCTTCGACGTCTTCTTCATCTTCGACCTCTTCTTTGCTTTCGACCTCTCCTTCGTCTCTGTCCTCTTCTTCTTCTTTGCCTTCTTCGTCATCGTCTTCGTTGCTGTCATCTCCTTCATCTTCTTCTTCGTCCTCTTCTTTGTCGTCATCTTTGTTGTCGTCTCTCTTTCTCTCTCTCACTTTTCCTCTATCTTTCTCTTCATTGGTATTGGTACTGGAGTTTATTCAACGCCACCTACATCTAATTAGGTGGTGTTGATTTAGTTCCCAGCTTACTCACCAAAATCATAGGGCCAAAACATGAAAAAACTCGTTTTTGGATATTTCTTAGAATTTTATGGCTGAATCTGAAAACAAATTATCAGTTCCCCATCAGAAGACCGAGCCGCGTTGAATGACACTTCGTATGTCTTGATTGGTGCATGGGAAGTGTTCTAACAATGTGAGACGGAACCGCAGATCCGCACACATGCACACAAGGAGTTCACTCAAATACTATATAGGGATTGAATGTACACAAATCTTCATAGTATGTTTATTACTTACTTTTTTCTTTCCTATTTTCCCACAGAGATAGAAAAGATGGGAGCAGTCGAGAAGGTTGTGGGAGAGTTTCAGTACTGAAGGCAACTGGACTGGTGCGGAGCTATACCCTAGAATGCAACTATAACACAGGGCGCTTGGTTAATATTGTGCCTCCGTGCGTTCGGGATTTACATAAACCCAATCAAACACTCTTAGTTCCTCCAAAATATACACCCCATGTCTTTGAAGAGGTAATTGTATGAAAAAAATCATATTCACATTAATGACAGATATCACTTCTAATGAGTATTTCTAACAGATAGGACAAGCCCTTTGTGCATCGGTCCTGGATTTGACTGGTACTCATCCTTGGAGTCGAGTACCGAATTCTGAGTTCCGTACTCTCAATGGCATACGTGACTGGCTAAAGGCCAATTGTGTACCTGAGCAGATTTACATACATAAGTCTCTGCAACACAATAATCGACATTCAAATTCACGTCGTCAGGTAAGAGAAGCAATTTTGCATAATAATTCTTTTGAATTATTTTTCCTCTTTAACATTGATTTTCATCTTGATTTGATTTTTGAGATTTATTATTTAAACAAATTTGTTATAGACACAAAAGAAATCCATGCTGAGCAAATTCAAATATTTGACTCACATACTCTTTTGTGTGCTTATTATTTTGAAAAGGATTCTGATTCTTCTTCAGGCAGTGAGCTATTTAGATTGTTTCATACATCAGATGTAATTTGAGAAAAATAAAACTTTCAGGTCATTCTCATAGGGTATGCTTGGGGTACTACAAAAATTGAAATTTTAAAGAAAAAATGTAATTGATTGTTGTGCATTTGGGTTTTTTATTTTATAGGGCAGATTATTTTGCAGGTGCTGTTTGCCATTTTGAAAATTTACAGTTAAAGTATATGATAAGATCAAAAAAAAATAAATACAAAAGTACTAAATGAACAAGATGATATTATTTGAAAATAAACAATCTATTTTTTATACTTGATATTCTCTGTCCTTTTTGAATCATCATTTGTTGAATCGTTTTTTTTTATGCATCAACAAAATGTTCCTGTTTGGAATGCATTGAGAGAAATTAAATATAGTATGTATTTGATAGTTATTTAATTTACCTGCATTCCTTTCCTTTATTCTTACCTATCTACCCTCCATCTCCTGCTTGAAGAATGAACCTCTATCCTCATTTCAACAATATTAACTTCTCCTGACTTAAAATACAAAGATTTAAACTACATTTACATTGAAACAATATTTAAAAATTGATTTTCCGCATTTCAGTTGATGCCTCTTTTTGATTATTGTAAAGTGACATATCCAGTGAATGAGGAAACAGATAATAAAGAAAATATTTACAAAGGAGTGGAGAAATTGATAGGATGGGAGGAAATGAATGTGTGCAATGATATAAAACTAGAGGGAACTAAAGAGGACAAAGATCTGGCAAAGAGCACAACAGCAAGGGGAAAGTGCGAAATGTCAATTGGGGGACAGAAGGCACAGTTATTGAGAAAGCGAAAAGTGTACATGCCACAGAAAAAGAAGTTTGTAAGAAAGTGGAGATTAAAACTCATCCCTATGGAAAAAATTAAAAATAATAAGTCATTTGCTCTATTGAAGTATTGCTTTGGTTAATGCACATTTAATTCCATCAATATTCTAGAAGATATGACCCTTCTTTAAAAAATTAATGATGTGTGTTAATATCTGCAAATAAGATTTTGTATTTATTGTATAGTACCAAAAGAAATATTGTTTGTAATTGTGAAGATTAAGTCATATCTGAGTGTTGATGATTAAAGAGTAAAATTCATTTGTTAGGTTTAGATTTCTCGAATTAATAATACCATGAAGCAAGAAACAATTCATCTAGCTGTGTAGCTTATGAAAATGTTATGCATGGTTATGTAGTTTTATTTTGTACTGATTATGAGTAAAATTTCCTTCATAAATAATGGTACAAAGTGTGTTTATTTCATTAATGGAAGTATACATTAAATGCATAAAAAATGTTAAAATAGTAAAAATTATGTTATATCTGCTCACATTTTTATGTTTTCATTTAAATGTAATTAGCATGTGGAAATCAATATTTTTTAACATTGTTGAATGTTAGTTCAATGAAAAGAATTATTATGTGTTTCTTATCTTTTATTATGCACGCAATCAGTATTGACAGCGCACTCTTATCAGTATTTCTTTTTATTTGTTGCAAGAAGCATGTTGCAAGAGAATTTTCTTTGAATTGCCTTGTAACAGTGAAGTTTAAATCTTGACCAAAAAGAAAATCGATGAGTTCCCTGTTTTGCCAGGTTGTGTGTCTGTCTGGAGCTTCTGTGCGGATGTCACGGCCTGCACGTGCATCAGGAAGTGGTTGTAAGCCCAGCAGGCACGAAACGAAGCGCCGCCTTGCTCCTCTTGCTTCTAAAGCTGCTAAGGCTGCTGGTTGTAGTAACAACTGTAATCTTGACAGTACCAACAAATCTGAAGATGAAGGTTCAAGCAGTGGGATAGATTTTGATAGAAAAGAAAATGTTACAAGTTTTCAAATTATATCTCCACCTCAAACTCCCAAGCACATGAAGTTAAATAAAAGTAATAATCCAAAAGAAAATGTCAGTCCAAGTTCATCACAGAAAATTTCAAATTCTTCAAAGAAATTGAAAGCTGTTACTGGAGTAGGAGTGTTGAAACAGGTTTTAGCGGTAAGAACAAAATGCACATCAGTAAATGCTATTACTGGAAGTCCCAAAGTGAGGAGCACTACTGGTTTGAAAATCAATAAGACATCTTTTGGTGGGAATAATCATCAGAAGAATCGTAGGGTTCCATTCAATCATTGTGTAAAGTGTGTGACTTCTGATACTCAAATTAGTAGTGATCATACCAATAGTGAGGGTTTCAAATCGACAGGGACACAAGCAGTTATTGACCAGTCTGGTGACACCAATACTACTACCACTGTAACTGAACGGAACATGTCTAGTGAAAAAGCTAAATATATTAAAGATGAATCAAAAGAAATTATTAAACATGGTCCAAAACGATTAAAAGTTTCATCTAGTAAGACAGACCAACAGGGCAACTATTGCACAGAAAATTGGACCAAATAAATTATCTTTGAAAGAAATTTGTTATTTAAACTTACGCAAGCAGAAGAAAAAGTTTTCCAAATTAGCTATGTTGAATGAATCAGTTGCAGAAAATAATGTTGCTTCCTCCTCTAGTGAAAAATCTCCTTGGGATGCTGAGCATAACCCAAAAGTGGTGCCTTTGAGAGCAACCAGACAAAATTCAAAGACTAAATTAGTGCATAAAACCTTAAATCCCAATTCAATATCAGGTGCTAAACCAGGAAAAATTAATAATCCTGGACCGAGCTCAAATATTAAAGTTAAGACTAGTTGCAAATCAGAAAAATTCTTAAAAAATAAAGTACCACATTTGTCACCAATCAAACTCATAAAATATCTCCTTCATTGGGTAGGAAAGTTTGTTCAGATACAGGAAAGAAATGGGGTAAAGCTTCTTTGAAAACTCTAGCTACAAGTTTTGGTAAACTGAGAGCCTTTACAGAAGACAGTTTTGTTATTATAGAGAAGAAGCGAAAAAAATCTAAAGTAAAACATTAAATTGTAATCAATGTTTGATAAAGAGTAAATGAGCAGATTGCTGTGATATTTACATTTTTCTTTTAAAATTTTGTCTATGTGATGCATGTTTCTAAGGTTTTTGTTAATATGTCAAAAAATTATAAGTATAAATATGTGGATTATATTTCAAAAGAGTTTATATTTCTTTTGCTCTTCTAAATGCTCTTGAGATGTTTAAGTGTAATATTTAATTTTGTATGTTTTTATTTTTTTTCTTATGTCATGAAAGAGAAATGTGATAACAGTTATGTAACTCAATTGGTGACTGAATGTAAAACTGTCCAGTTTTGTTTTGTACAGACTAGCTGAGAAAAATTATGAAAAGTTATCTCCTTATAAAAAGATTTGTCTTCCTTTGGACAATTGCATATTGTACATATACTTTTGTAAAATGAGTTTATAGATAAATGTTGAATAATTTTGGTTGGTTGGTTAAGTTATATTTGTACTTCAATTTTGTTATGTTTTTTCAAACTATTCCTGTTTCTGTTTAAATGTGTTAATGCTATTGATGTTTAAGTATTTTGTATCATGACTACAGGTGTAATGTATATAAGGAAACTTTGCAGACAAATTTTTAATGACTTTGTTTTTTCTTCTGTGCGTTATATATTCTGACATTCGTCACATAGTGCTTTCATTAATATTAGTTTGAAAAAAGTGAAACTCATATTGTAGTTACCATTCTTTGTAAATGGGATGTTTGATGAGAAAGATCAGGTAGTTCAGCTCGTACATGTGGCAATTTTCATTGATACAATGAGTTTAAAATATTTGTTGCTTCCGTGGGAATGACACTGCCTAGCAGTGGATATTTCATTCTCACGATTACTTAGATATTGTATATTATTTAGAATTTAATCTGTGAAAGTTTGGACTTTTGAAGAGTTGCTTTCTATCAGAGTTCTTTGGCAATATTTCATTTATAATGAGAATTAGTAGTAATGCATTGTGTATTGATAAAAATATACACAAAATAAATGCAAAGATTTTAAGTTAAGTACATTGATGATGAAAACTTTTGTTCTGGGAAAGAGTTTGTATTGTAATTCCAAATTGATTTTTTTATTTCAATTTTATTACTCTCAGTATAAGAAATTGCAAATTTATTTTCAGCTCTTAATCCCAATTTTCAGTCCTTTTCTTTTTTAATATATTTATAAATTTCTGTTAAAACAAATTCATATTTGAATTTCAAAACTTAGTTTGAAATTAGTTTCCTTATTGCAGACTTGTTGTATTAAATGAATTAGTTTGAAAGTAAAAAAGTTCACCACTGCAAATGCTTTGAGTAATCAAAGTTCTGTTGTGAAACTATAATTATGTTTGATTTTGTCAGCATACGTTTACACTCTAATTTGGCATTTATTTATTTTTTATACTGTGTAACTGACTGTTAAAAATTTCAAAATATTGCTATTTTTCTTAAATCTAAAGAGAATTGTTCTAAAATCTTTAAGTGCTATACAAATTTCAGTGGGAAGCTTGAGAAATGTTGAGAAAAATTTGCAGTATTACAGACAGTCAGGACTTCATGAAAATGTTTTTGTTAATGAAATAAAAGTGGTTTATTGAATTGTTTCTTTTAAAAGTATTTCTCTTGTTTTTATAAAATAAAACCCCAAACTGATGACCATTGTAATTTTCAAAAATAACCTTCAAACCCTATTTTGCTTTTTGATGCAAATTTAATTATCCTTGAAACTTTATTTTTCCTATGCTGAAGAACATTTCAACATATCATCATGATCATTTTGTTGCAGAGGAAAGACTCTTCGAAAAGCCCTCAACTCTTTTACAGACTCTATCATGGTTCTCGTTCGTCTGTTCAGATAGAAGAAATATATGTGTGAATGCAAATATATCTCGGTCAATGTTTTATTTGTACATAAGTGTACTGTTACTGTAAGTATAATGTTTTTGAATTGTTATGTGTAAAGAGTGCAATCACTGCCAGTTAGTGTTAGGATTGTTATGTAGTAAATCATTCAATGTTGTGTGAGCTTTGCCTTGTGAAGTCCGTGATGAATAAGTGTTTTTTTAAATTTTTTTATTTTTTTGTACTTTGTTTGGAAACAGTGTTTAATCTTATTATGAAACACTTTCTTGGAATATTTTTAGGGTCAATAACATGATGCCGAATTACTATTAACTTTAATTCACTACAAGATGGTTACTTGTAAAGAATGAGGTTACTCTTGTAATTTTTGTGGCAATTAGTGCACTAATTAGATAAACAGAAAAAGAGTTCACAAGTTTCTGAATGGAATACCCAGAAAGGAACAGAAGCTGGGGGAATACTGTTTTGATAGATCCATTTGTAAGAAGAAAAGCTGGAGGCATTATTAATTTAAAGTCTAAATTATCAAATATTGGTGGATGCAATTTTCTTTTTAGGAAAATGCAGTGTGAAATAATTATATTTGGTATAGTTATATCATAAAGAAAAAAGAAAATTCTCTCTCATAAAGCATTCAAGCAGATAATCCTTTATTTGACCAGAGTTTAAATGCATAAATGCTTCTGGAACTTAAGTCAGCAGTAAGGAGGGGAATACTTGTAACTGCTAAGTGATCATGCTTTTGATCTTTTTTCATAATTTTTGGATTTAAAGTGTTGGAAATGTTCTTTACAATAAAGAGTGTAACTATTAAATTGAAGGTCAAATTACACAAATTTTCAGAAACTTCTTTAAGAATTGTAAATATTTTGAGTATGTTCAATTTGAGATTTTCAATAATGAAAACGGAACATGAGAAGAAAAGGTTGTGAAATTATGATATTCTGAAGGAAAAAAGTATTGAAACGGTTTGAGTATTTTGAAATATTTTCGTCATTCAAAAAGCTATAGCTGAGTGAAATGGTGAATATTGTTCCAAAACCAGTTTTGGCATTTCGTATTGGATGTCAAAAACTGAAGGTTAAAACCTGTTCTTGAATTTGTGACTCCATAACCTTACAGTTATAGTTGTTGTCATTATTAATATTGTTGTTACTGTTCTTATTACCATTCTAAGTTCATAATTTGTTGTTATATTATGAAGTAAGAACATAACCAATCTATCTCATTATTCGCAATTGTAATTGTACATGTGGCTAATTATTATTATTATTATTATTTATTGTATCATTAATAGTATATTATTATATACTATTGTATATATTGTAATTATATTAATTATATATGTAAACAAATATTTTTAACATTATTATAAATTAGCTCAAATGGTTAGAGCAACTGGGTGCATACCAGGAGATTTAGGTTTGAATTCTATCTGGGACAGTTAATTCTGTGAACAAGCAAAACATAATTTATAAGAATTATATCATTCTAAGTAGCCATGCGGTAGCAAAGGTTGTTGACAATTCTGAAACAAAAAATGTATTTCCCCATAATTGTTAAACTTCCATCTATGACTAGGTGGTTGTAATGAAATATTATCTTTATATCAAAAACACATGATTTTCTTTTTACTTCAAATCTTCTCTCACAAAGATTTTAAAATATGAGATATTTTATATGTCAGATTTACTAATACATTTTTGAGAAATTTTTCGGAAGTGTTTTAAACATACATCTTTAAGTATAATTTCATGGTTGGTGGATGAAATAATTCACATGTTGCTTCAGCATTTCTTTAATAAAATAAAATATTTCAGTTTTTTTTAATCATATTTTATGAATTGTGCTATATTTGTGCTCATTTTAATCACAGGAGGGGGGACATGTTTGCCATTTTACATCCAACCAGTTTCACTAACTGTTCTAGATATGTTACTGACTTTCTTCCTATTTTTAAATGTCAACATGTGTTTTTCAAAAAAGGTATTATTTGAATTAGTTGAGATTATTGTATTTTCTCCTGATTTAGTGAAGTAAAAGGACTATTTTTACAAATAATAATAATAATAATAATAACAGTAACAGTAATAATAGTATTTAATGAAAAAAATGTCAGATTTAAATGGAGTACAGGTCTGTGAAATATTTTACTAGGAAGATTTGTCTTAAAAATAAAAAACAACTAAAAAATTCAAAAGTGTTGAAAAATTAATCTATAACTCGTCAGGTTCTCATATGAAATAGTTAAAAATGATTATTGAGAATCACTTGTTAGTGTGATTGAATACATCTAATTTGAACTTAATGCATTTGCATTAAAATACTTTCCTTCTTGTCTAAACATTAATGTGATTGTTTACAAGTACAACACATGAGAATTTTTTATTCATGGTTATTTTGTTTGGTTACTTTCTGTCTGACATCGGTGGAATATATTCTGCATGATACCCGAAAGTGTAGTGTGCACTGAGAGAATTTTGAGGCTTGAATTCACATAATATCTCCTTATAAAAACTGAGAAGAAATCAGTGTGAATGGTTACATGTGTGAAAGGAAGAGACATGTGTTGTGCATGAATTTGTGGTGTATTTTCATATTTATTTTTGGTGCCTTGTGTGGGATGATCTTCATTGCCACATTTATGTAAATATGTCATATTTCATTGTCATTTATGCAATAATGAACATAAATGTACCTGTGTGTTGAACTTGCTAGATATTTATTCTGTTTGTTTCAGTGTGTATTAGTGATTTGTATATTTTCAATTAATTTCTTTGACAATGCATATTAAATAATACGTTTACTTCCAAATATTAAATATAAAAATTTGTAGAAGTAGTAGTATATTTCAAAATGCACCTTGCACGTTTATATTAATATTATGACACATTAGCAAAGTGAGAAATATTTTCTAGAATTTTAGGTAATAAGTTATTAGTACATATGTATATTATCAGTGTTTGTATTTACCCTTCACCATAGATAAGCGAAATTGATTTGTTTCTGAAATTAAAACAATTTTTTTGTAGCAGGAAAAATTAAATTTTAAAATATTTGTAAAATACAATAAAACACCAAAATCAATATTTGTAACATATTTATTTTGCACAATTAACAACAATAAAAATTTATGATTACTCAGATCTTGTACCTTAATGTACAGTTAAGTAAAGTTAGAACATTTTATAAAAGTGATTTAATAAAGTAGGTTCAGAAAATACGAACTCACTGTTGTTTTTTCCCAATTCCTGTGATGTATATCATGGTTGAACGAGTGTATTCCACATTTCCTTAAACCTTTACATTTAATTGCAAAACATATTTTGCTGCTATGTTTTTTATTCCTAAAATATTTATTAAAAAATAATTATTTTACCTTGTTATGTTTTTATTGAAGTTATAAATATTAAAACAAATTTTATTGAGAAATTATATTGTGAATTTTTTGAAGTGCTGTGATTTCAGCTGATCTGAACTCTTGTACTTCTTATTATATAATGTATTTTAATGTATGTAATGTTTTGAAGATCTTGGCACTGAAGTAAAATATCCAAAAGCTCAACTTATGCTTCAGTTGAATCAGAAATTGAATTACAAGAATACTCTAAATTAAATTTTAACTGAAGAGATTTTGTCAAAAGGAAGTAGAAGAAACCTATTTTCAAATGTTCACAAGATGCTCATTAAAAAGAACTTCTTAAACAAAGATTCACATGGTGATAATTTATCTTAGCATTACTTAATTTGTTCATAAATTCTATTTACACTACCATTGTAACTTGCTTGTTGCATCCTGTTTCTCAGTTTTCTGAGAAGTAAACACATTCTTATGAAAATTAGGTAATGATTACAAAAGTGATTGAATTATATATAGAGAGAGAGACACACACATACATATAAATGGCATTTATTGGTATGAATGCAATAAAGCAACATTATATGCAAGTTACATATGCAGTTTTTTGTGCAACTATTATAAATTTATTAAAGAATCTACATTATCTTTGGAAACAAAGGCTGTAACCGGATAAGGGGGGGAGTGTCCCGGCCTTAGTTTGCAATTTAGCTCAGTTTCCCCACATGTTTGGATGTAGAAAATATTATTTTCAAAATATGATGCTAAAATATCTACATGGTAAGTACTTCCAGGAAGGGGGAAAAAAAAAAACAATTTGTAGATGCCTTTCAGATCACAAATAAAGTAATAAATTGATTAAAATAATTTTTATTCACCTAATTCATAAACTTCCAGAAGAGTTTGAGTTAATGCTACTTATGAAATGTAGACAATTTCATTGAGTGTTCCAACCGGCAAATGTCTAGGATTTGATTTACGACCTGGGCCGATTTTGAACCATGCTTTTTTACGATTTTTGTGTCTTAAATAATAAAATATGTAATATTGTCAAAATTGATTTAAAAAAACAGAAAATTTCTTGGTATTGTTGTAAATATTTATTATACATCGAATACGTTTTATTCCAAATAAAAATGCTTTATATGTCATAAAATAGTAAATCGGCAGCAAATTGGTCAATTCTCTTTGTTAGAAGAACGTTTGCTTACATTTACTGTATGAGACGAGTTTGAAAATGTGCCTACAACAGGTAATAGTTTATTATTTAGCTGATGGTGTAATAATTTAAACTTTTCCCCCATAATGCCGTGAACGGCTTCTACAACCCATCGTAGTTTTGTAACGAGTTGAAATTCGTTTGATTCTTCTGCAGTCAACTGATTTCTTTTAATGCCGGCATAAGTAGGCCTACAATAAAACCATTATCTAATAACATTTGTTGTATGTCCCTAAAAACCCGTTCGAGTATAAAAACATCCCCTTTCTTTAAAATTTTGCATATACCCTTAGGAATGGACAACATATGCTTGAGTTTATAAACATAATTTTGAGTTCCTAAATATGGACCACCGATTTCTACAATATACCAGTCAGAATTGTAAACGATTTGCATAAGGGTTTTTTTAAATTATTTTTTTATTTCGTTTTTTTGCCCGGAGAACGATTTTTTCTGGTAGTTTGCACTTTTTTCTTGCCTTATGTATATTGTTTTCATGCCTTATGTCCATTATAAGAATTAATCGATCTTCCAAATTAAGCAAACGTTTTACATCCCTGGCGAAAATCGGTGTGTATGCTAAACGTACGCCAATGTAGGGCAAACGTGCACGGAATGCGCATCTGCAATGTACGGATGTGAACAAGAGCTTGTCACGATATGAGTTTTTGTGTACCGAACGTGTAATTTGGCCCAAATGAATGTACGCTTGAGCTGAATTGGAACGTACACGACGTCACGTGTACACGATGTACAGACGATGTACGTGTACCATTACCAATCGATGCGTGCACCTAGGTTACGAAAACTAACCTAACCTAACATATTTACAGTGGAATGCGTTCCAGTAGAAAATCTTTCACGATTCTGCCTAGATTTTATTCCGGAAAAATTCTCATGAGAACCGAATGTTTCTCAGAGATACATTTTATACTGAAGGTTCCACAAAAAAAAAAAATATATATATATATATATATATATATATATATATATATATATATATATATATATATATATATATATCCAAACAGAATTGTGCAAAAGATTCACTACTGAAACTGTCCGCGTAAAGGACTCACTAGTTTGATGTTGCATCAAGTACATTCAAATGTGATATATCATGGAAGATGTTTCAGAACACGTTTGATACTTACGAAAATAGCAGTCACACAATAGAAATAAACACATTTCTATGAATGAATTTTAATATCTCGTAACCTCATTCTTACAAATTGATTGTATTACTGGTGGTAGCTGGGAACAGAAGAATGTTTTGCTTGTAAACGTATTACCTTGAATTAACTACAGCCCCTCCTATCAAACATTGCTTCTCGCAGGTCGGGTGCATTGAAAGAATCAAACAAAACCAAAATTAAATTTAAACAAAAACTTCCTTTATTAACTCTTATCGCTATTCACAACCTCGTCTGCTGCTCTTGGGCTAGGAAAAGTTTACCTATAACACACGGATGAATGAATTACAGTATCTGGCCTTAATCTCAGTAATAGTTCTCTTAAAATTTGCTTGTTTTAAAGGTAGTTGGGAATAGGATGAGATGAATAATATACTCACTCTGGTGATATTATATTCTTTTTACCTGAGAATACAGGAAAAAAATAAAGAGAATTTTGGAACATTAACATCATAATCAACTTAAACCTTGAGTTGCAATTCATGAAATAATTCTTGTGGTAAGAAGTATTCTAATGAACATAGAATTTTCATTTAATGAGGTAATTTATCAATGATTGACTGGAACTCCAATTGGTGGTTAACTTAGTACAGTGTTTCCAGAAATTGTTAAGCGTAGACTTGAAGAATCAATCCTACCTGCCCTGTTAAATTGTTTTGTACAAAAGATATGTGGATGACCTATTAATTATAGTTGATGAAAATGACATTAAATTTGCTCAATATGTTTAATTCTTGTGATGAATGCAGTTCACTTTAGAAAAAAAAATAATCAATCTATAAACTTCCTAGACATCTATATCAAACATGACAACAGAAAAATATCAACAAATTGGTACAGAAAAGGTAATGCTGCTAATCGTATCCTTAATTATTTACCTAAACATCCCATACAGCTAAGAGAGGCATTGTTTATGGCCTCGTAGATAGAGCAATAAAATGATCCCATCCCATTCACCAGGAATGTCATATAAAAATAGTACATGATATATTTATTTTAAAAAATCCTGTTGAGTATATAAAAAAGCACATAAAGAAGAAGAGAGCAATGCTATGTGGAATGTTTAATATCATACCTGATCAACCCTATTCCAAAACCTTAGCTGTTAACAAAACTATAGTTTTGCCATATGTACCTAAAATTACTAACAAAATAATAAAAAATTCAAAATATAATATCTAGACATATATTAACAAACAAACAATCTTATTAGAAATGTTAAAGATGTAATTCCAGCTTCTGAAGTGGAAAAAAGGAAACTATATCCGTTGCCAACAAATCGTGTATTGGCCAAACAAAACGAAGAATAAAACAAAGAATACATGAGCATAAAAATAACTTAGAGAAATTCATTAAAAACAATTTCAAAGCACAGAATTCAGCATTCACTAAATTTGATTTTGAAAATCTATCAATTTTAGACAAAAACCAAGAATATATGCCAGGTTAATTTCCCAAACGTTATTTATCAAAATTAATAAAATAATACATTCAAATCAAGAGGGTAATCTTCTTACCACTTCCTATTCCACTTACTACTTTAAATAAAATAAATCACAAAATTTTTTTGAAAACATCTTAAGATGAGTCTCTCTCCATAATTGTATTTTGTATTTGCATGTGTTGCTGGTAGTTTTATCATTAAAAATATAACTGTTATTTTTAAAATGATTTTGCAGTATTTACAGAACTTATGCCTGAAGATAATTTATTTGATGTAATTCCAATTATAGAAACATCTTGTTTTTATTGGAAGCACAATGTTTCACAAACTAATTGTTTGAAACTTCAGGTACATACATGTATTACATCAAATACAATTTACTGATTGCATGTTAAACAGTACTTCTGATTGTATTAAAACATAAGATATTGAAAACTATAAAGAGAAATTACTGCTTAATAGGTTAAAAAGAAAGTACTGTTTAATACGCAATCAGTAAATTGTATTTGATGTAATTCCAATAATTGAAATATATTTGTTTTTATTGGAAGCACATTTCACAAACTAATTGTTCACTACTTCAGGTACATACATGTATGTACCTGAAGAAAATCTTGTTTTTAGAAAATAGTTAGAAATATCTTATTTTTATTGGGCTTCCAATAAAAACAAGATATTTCTATAATTGGAATTACAATCAAATACTGATTGCATATAAAGCAGTACTACTGATTGTCTTCAGACATAAGATATTGAAAACTATCGAAAGAAATTATATTCATTCAATTATACACAATAGACAACATTAACCAAATTGGTGTAAAAATTAGCATATGATAGCACATTTTATTTGCATATTGCAAGAATGTTAACTAAGAGTGTAGTATTTTTGGGCATTCATTATGAAAACTTGAAAAATTAGCTAATGTGAAGTAAAATGCTTCAGTTAAAAAAATATCAAAAACATCCAATTGGAAACCTGTCGTAACGTATTGCATGTAGCACAATTCAATTAACATGTAGGCTTACTAGTCATAATAACTCAAATATATCTTGGTTTCTTGAAAGAGTCAAGGAAAATTATTCTTAAGTTTAATTTATTTAAGTTTAAGAAAATCATTAGTTAAAAAAAATAAATGCTATGGAGCAACACAATATATTATACTTTATAGCACTAATTTGCACACTTTGCTATACCACTTGAAAATCAAACAAGTTATTTCACTTTCTAACAAAATTATTTTATCTGCTATAAGTTAAAAAAAACAACCTATCACACGAATGAAACCATATTTTCTCTGTGTCAATATATGTGTTGTTGTTTCATTGAAATACACACGCAATTTTCGAAATTGACCAAATCACTGCCTATGAACTGGTGGAACTTAATCTTCATAGTGTGGTCAATTTATAAACAGCCAGCATTTGAATATCCTAGATCATACATTGTATTTAGTTTTCTTTTCTACCTCATCAATAATCAGATTATGACCACTCGACAACGTTGGTGAAGGTAACCCTAATGTTTTTAGGGGTTATTTCTGAAACAATAAATATACTATTATTATGTGTGTATTAAATTTAGTCACAATTAAAGAAACGTATTTGCTTACCATTAACATGATTGTGTTAGGATTATTTCATGCGTTAACTCTTTATGGGCCATCGATGACGATACGAAGAGAGTTTGTTGCCACAAGTAAACATACTGGTGTTTGGTAATTTCAAGAGCAGACATTCGATGGGACACACATCCACAAAGAAATTAGAAATGAAATTATGCGATTTCCACAGAAAATTGCCGCTTACTTCACGAAATACGCACACTGACCACTGATTAATATATAACTAAACTGCAATCTTCTAAAAGGGCGGGAACTCACCTAACCACCAATACTAACCAACTTTGTGCACACCTTATTTTGTATACAAACGGTACGCTTTATACGGTTTGTGCACACCTCTGGCACACCTTATACAAACGGTTTCAAACTAAGCGTACAAGAGATATGGACTACTGCAGAGCAGGACGGTGCACAGTAGGCACACAGTATGCCTACACTACAGGAACAAGGCACGAAATGAAAAACACGTACAACACAGCTGCTATACAGACCCTCACAACACGGATTTTCGCCAGGGATAGGGTGATCTTCCAAATTAAGCAAATGTTTTACATCTCTGTTACAAGCATCGCCGCCAAACTCATATGGTAAAACATTTTTCTGAAACGAGTCCATAACAGATTCGCAGAAACGCGATACAATTTGATCGCTTTTTAAACCCGAAATTAATGCTCAGACATTATTTGAATTTCCCATTTTTTTAGTTTAAATTAAAAAACACGATTGAGGCCTGCAATGAAGATCTGTTTTTCGTGTTTCTCATAGAAGTTAACTTTTGTTGCAATTCTTGAATTTGTTTCTAGTTTAATCTAGTAAATGTATACAAACGTTCTTCTGACAAAGAGAATTGACCAATTTACTCCCATTTTATTATTTTACGACATTTAAAGCATTTTTAATTTGGAATAAAACATATTATTCAATGTATAATAAAGATTTACGACAATACTAAGACATTTATTATTTTATCAATTTTGACAATATTACATATTTTATAAACACACTAGAACACATTATATTATTTAAGACACGGAAATCATAAAAAAGCATGGTTACACAATCGGCCCGCCAGGTCGTAAATCAAGTCCTAGACATTCGCCAGTTGGAGGACTCAAGAGCATATGAAATTGTCTACATTTCATAAGTAGCACTATCTGAAACTCCTTATGATTTAGGTGAATTTTTATTTTAAAAATATTTTTTTGTTAACCTTTTTATAGAAAAAAATTATTTTAGTCAATATATTACTTTATTTATGAACTGATAGGCATCTGCAAGTCTATTTTTTAACCAATTATTACGGCAAAGTTCATATCAGAAGCAAAGAAATAAAACAAACGCCATAAAATGATTATTTGCAAAATAAGGTCCGAAACCCCCTTTATCCGGCTAGAGCCTTTAAAAAACAGTTTTGCAGTTGCCAGCATTAGATGTTGGTCACGCCCCACGGATGTGTTGTTCTCGTTGGCCACAGATGTTTGTATAATGACGTCACGCGGGGAGTCGGTGAAGGCGAAGGCTGCGGCTGTGCCATAAAATGCCCTTTTAAGAACGAATTCTTGCAAGGAAAACTGTCGGTTATAATGCTGGTATAAAAAAAAAGTATTATTACATATGGGTAAACCGTAGAGCATGTAAACTTATTTTTTAAGGGCTGGCAGGGGCGACTCCCGAAAAGCTGGGAAGTACAAGTACAGGATAAAATGCGTACCCAACTTTTGTTCCTAATAGCAAATTACGTATTGCCTTATATTCACGCTTCCTATTTGGTCACACACTATTGCGTATTCAGGGGGAGTGTCACAAGGGTCATGAGGTCCTCCCGAAACCTGTCGAAACAATATAATAAAAAGAAATAACATCGTTAAATTAATAAACATTTAACTTATTCTTCACCTTCTTAACTTAACTTTGTCTATTGAGGAAATTACCTTTCCGAATTGAAAACTTTCTAATAGAACCATGACAAGATTTCTTCACCCGCCCTCAAGTGTCTACTTCCGCCTTTGCACAGCTATCACGCACATCCTTAGTAGTGTGTAGACGGTCATCCGTTTGAGATTGATCTAGAGTGCATTTTGAAGATAGTATTGGACAAAACAATTTTGTTTTACCAATATTTGTAAGTAGGAGTTGCATCAAAACTGAAGGTGCATGGGAATTTAAATGTTTTTGTGCAATGTACGCTTTTAATTTTGAGGGAGATGTAGACAATATAAAGGATAACTAATATGTAACTATAATGATAATTATTTGTTAGGGGTGATCGTTATAAGTTCTGAAAATTGTAATGGAATGCAAACTCCAACGGACACTTGACGTTTGAATAGTAAAAAGGAATTAAATTTAAAAATGCTTTCAATTATCACTGAAGGAGAAATATGCGGCAACTATTGGAAGTTCTGGTTCAATATTGTCAATAGTTGTAATGTTATGTGGCCCTACGTTAACAACGCGAAATAACATTTAGATTTTCTTAAAGCTCTTCAGACCATGAGATTTGATACTTTCCAGCTCAATTGTATGTCCAGCACGCTTGGAAGATCTCGATGCTTCAGGCACAGTAGTGATCGGTGACGATCTTCCGGCATGTGTGGCACGTGACGTCGCAGCACCAGCGGAAGGTGCAGTTGCATCGCCACACGTGCTCCCTCTGCTGGCGCTGCACGCGGTGGCCGCACGCGCGACACAGCACTCGGCAGCTGCGGCGCTCCGCCAGCGACGCGGTTGGCGGCGGCCGGCGCGCGAGAGCACAGCCGGCCGTGGGTGCCCGCCCACCCTGCAACAGACACCGAGTTGCGCGTGCCTCTGGACTTGATGCTTTTTACTTTCTCGCATACTGCTTATACAATGTAGAGAAAGTATTGTAATGCAGCGGGAAAACACTGTGATTTTTGGCCAGGGTCATTGTAACGAAAAAGTGGATGAAACTTGTCCAACATTATTCCTCCAATACGTTGTTTGTAGTTAGAATCCATGTTTAGTAGGTCCTTGATATCGAAAAAATAGATAGACGGCAAAACGTCTGTGACGGTCTATGAACAACGCTTGCGGCGAAACCTAAGCAGGATTTTCACCAACATTGATATTTCCCTATCGATCTGACTAATGTCCGCGGCCCTTTGACCTGGAAGCGGATATTTTGATTTTGGGGAATACAGGGTGTCCGGGGAGGAAACGTCGAGAATTCGAAAATAGACAATTCTAAGCATATTTGTCTAATAAACTACGTGGATATTCCGAATGGTTGAGCCGCAATAAGCACTCAAAAGTTGGTTTGAAAAATTGATTTTTAGGCAAAAATTTGCATTATAGAAGCATATGAACACTCCACAAAAAGACTCATCAAAATTTAAAAAAAAAAAACCTCAAATTTTTCCTTCAAATTTTATCTTCTGGTAGAGCAAAAGACGCTTAAAGAAATGGCGTTAGTCACATTTTCGTTGACCTTCCTGAATTTTCGGAAATTGCAAGAGTTCAAAACTTTTAGTAAATGCATAATAAAGAAACAATTGATACGTTGGTACATACGCTTTACATATCCAAGAAGAGACGTGAAAAATTGTTAAAGTTAAAAATTCGAAAAATTATATACAGACATTTCTAGTTCATTTATCGTAATTATCAATAATTGTGATTGAAATGGCTTCACGTGGAATGTTCAATAAAGTTTTTAGATTTCTCAATTATTTCCTGTGACAACAGAGAATTTTGACAAATAATATTCCCCGACCAGGACTCGAACCGGCAAAGCTTCCCTCGGAAGAGCTGTGCCAATGGTAGCTGATTAACGACAGCGACCACAATTGATATGCATGACATTTGCACTTAAATAATAGTAATAGAGTATGGTGGTTTCATTTCTAGCATTAGGAAACCGAAATATCCGGACAATGTAAAAAAACGTCCTTTAGGCGGTCAAAGTGGGTATCTGGGAAGATCATCTTTCACAACAGAAAAACAAGTTCAATTTAGAGATTAGAAAACAAAGATCTCCGATAAAGTCTACTATTCTATAGCACCACTAGTTTTTCTCAATTTAGCAACAGGGTTTTATCCACGTTAGGTATATGTAAGTTGATCGCATGCGTTCTGGTTATACTGTATTTCAATTTAACGTTGAAATACTCATAATTTTACTTAAATTGGTTCATACAGATATACAGAAAACAACGATTGATTTGACATGACATACGTTTCAAAAAGCGAATAACAGAGTTGAAAAATTGTTTAAAATATGCAATTTCGGAAAACACAGACAAGTCCGGTATATTTATCTGCATTGATTCTATTAGTGAGTAGAAGTACTTCAAATGATTTTCAATAAAGTTATTACACTCTTCAATGTTTTTTTCTGTAACAACACATTCATCAAATTGTGTAAGTTGCAATGTAAGTTGATCGCATGTATACTGGTTAAAATGTATTTCAATTTAATGTTGAAGAGCTCATAATTTTACTTAAATCGGTTCATACAGATGTACACAAGGACACGATTGATATGACAAGACACACATTTCAGAAATCGAATAACAGAATTGAAAAAAATGTTTAAAACGTGCAATTTGTGAAAACAGAAGTCTTGTGTATTTATCTACATAGATTGTATAAGTGAGTAGAAGTACAAGAAATGACTTTCAATAATGTTTCTACACTCTTCAATAGTTTTTTGCTGCAACTACACATTCATCAAATTAAATCCCTGTCTGCGATTCGAATCTGACATCTTTCGAAGTGAAGCCCTCAGACCCAGAGCGCTTTAGCTAGCGTGGCCATTGGAGCGAGTTGCGGCGTGAAGACGTCAAGACAGTTGGTCAATCTTATAAAGAAAGCCACGGATGCCTCCGCCGACTTCCCTCCCCTCTTCCGAACCCCCCTGCTCGCGATCGGCCACCCAGCGCCCTTGCTCGCTCGGTTCCCACGCTAGCAACTCACACAGACACGCACACAGACGCGGCCCTCGCCCGCCGGCCAACTTATACTGCGATTTTTGTAGGAAGAGCTCTCAAGGCCACTCAAATCCCATCTTCGCGATGGAATATGTCACGGCATTTCGTGTCATTCACAGTCGTTCCGCTAGATTTCGCACGATCGCGACCGTATGAAGCAGTGCTTGCGATCATGGCAAGACCGGCAAGACCGAGAAAAGACGCCAAATGCCGTGACATATTCCATCGCGAAGATGGGATTTGAGTGGCCTTGAGAGCTCTTCGTACAAAAATCGCAGTATAATACAAAATCACTTGTCTGTCCGCTGTGGTGTGCACAGGCTCGTTCGTGCAGCTCAAATAATCATTGTACCGTTCGTATGTGAACAACAACTGTGTGGTGGGCACGAACTCTCTCGAAATCTTCAACTAACGGTCCCGCTAATATTCGGCAACATATCTTCAACTAATTGTGTCGGTCTTATTCGGCAATATACAATTGTGGTGCACACGCCTTCTCAAACTATTCAACTATTATACCGTTCATATACGGCAGCCAACTTTGTGGTGCGCACGAACTCTCTCGAAATCTTCAACTAACGGTGCCGGTAATATTCGGCAACATACAATTGTATCGCACGCACTTCTTGAACTACTCAATTAATTGTACCGTTCCTACATGGACAACACTTCAGACTATTGCGGAGTGTCGAAGAGGTGATTATCTGTAACCGAACTTCGAGTTTCTCCAGGGAACTCCCAGACATCCTAGTACGTCGCAGAACTACCAACACATCTAGTGCAGACGACCTTTTCAACGGAGACTTGCTGCCTGACGCCTCTCCATGCATCGTTGTACTCCAGCTTGCTGCCGCTCGAACTAACAGATGAGTGTCAGAATTCTGTAAAGCATTTGCTAAAACAAAATAACTAAATTCCTCACGGCAACTTGAAACTAAATTTATCAAAAGTTAACTGGAAATTATCTATTACGAACTTAACTTATAAATTATCATTCCCAAACAAATTATTTGTAAACTGTTAGCTTCAAACTTAATTCATTGTATGATCATAACTTTGCCAAATCAAACAAATTATATATTATACTTAGTTATAAGTAATTCATTCATCTTCATCTAGATTAAGGTAATTATAAGGTTACTAGCGTACCCGTGCGAGAACTCTCGCATGTTAAATCCCACCCGTTCCCTATCCATTTGTCTATCCGTTCCATAAAGGAGAGGAACTACTAATGTACTTACAGAATATCAAACAAAATAACAATGTAATTGATGTTTGAAACAAATTTTCAATTAAAGTTTATTCAACATTATAGAGAGATGTTCTTGGAACAATTCATACTTCTTTAAAAACATTTGAAGAAATGTTTCAATCTTCCTTGAGAGTTAGCTTTTCGCTTTCCTTGATAGTCAAATAATAGAAAAGGTTTTTACTCTTGAGAAAGCCAAGTAAAGTAGTGCGAAAATACTGGATCGGGCAAGAACAGACCTACTCATTGCAATATTATTTAACTTTCCTTGATTTGTTATGAAGAACCGAGTGGGTTTTGGAGAGTCAGGGTGCCAGCTTGCTGGGGTGAGAAAATTGAAAAATTATTTGTTTACTAAAAAGTATTGAATTATTTTCTGCGTCCTTCCGTACCTCAAGAAAAACAATTCCGAGCCAAAAAATAATCAAACTAATGTTTTCACCTTTGAGTACTAAATACCATTTGTTAGCATTAGAAACAATTTAGTAGGCATTAGTAAGCCCACTTCGGTACATGGGAATGTTGCTCAAACTATGTTTGCATTTTTAATATCTTAACGAACCGACACCTTGAGTTTAATATCAAACGGTGTTTTATTTACAATACGAGTTTGCAGTTGGGCGTTGGTGTACATACTTCCAGATACCGCAAACATTTAAATCGCGCGTTTGGACTGCGATCGTTGGCAGTTGTCGGGTGACTTGCACTATTCTTTCTATAATTTTAAATTTAGTTGTTTTTTTAATTGATTCACGTAGTATTGTAGGCTAGCGCGTTTTGATTTTTGTTTTCCATTTATTTCAAGCTATTTTACTTTAGCTACTTTAAAAAGTTTGTTCTTTGTGTTGTGACATAGCACAAGTTTTCCCCCACTACCTCTGCGTACCCGTGCGAGAACTCTCGCATGTTAGACCCCACACTCATCCATATTCTTCTATTTTCATTGTAAGAGGGAAAGTAGTTAGCGAAACGTGTTTTATTTGTTTAAAATCTATAAATGTAACTTGCAATGTACTAACACAATTACAAATAAAAATAAAAAATAATGCAATTAGTGTGTTAAAGAAATTTTCAATAAATATTTATTCAATATCATGGAGAATTTGCTTGGAACAATTCCCAACACTTACTTCAAGACATTTGAAGTAATTATTCAATATTCTTTGTCAATTAGGTTTTCGTGATAGTCACAAAAATATTAGCTTTTTACTTTTGAGAAAGCTACGTGTCTGAACCCGTTGACTTGAAAATTTCATCGAATGATAACGAAAATATTGGTACAGGTAAAACACAAACACAGTCTTCACTCTTCACTGAACACCCACATCCTTCCACAATTAAGTACACAGCACTTATAGACCATGAAAAAACTTTAATTGAATAGTTTCACTACACGCATAAGAAACAATCTTCATGGGTATAGGTATCAAGCAACTCTAATAGTACTTCTAGTTGTTGCTGGAGAGCTAATCGTGAATTAATGATTATGCAAATAAACCTCGTCAGGCTGCACAAACTACGGTGTTAACAGAAAGCGTAAATAAAGATTGTCGAAGCTAAGCCTTCTAAGCGTGTCGCCACAAAAATTGCTACCAGCAGGAAGCCTGAACATTCGCCACACCCACCCCACTCCAAATTAACAACAAAATTCCCTGGACCCCGTACAACCAAACTGTTAAATACTTAGGACTAAACTTCGACACAAGATTAACCTGGAAATCTCACATAGCAACGAAAATTCAACAAACCAAAATCAAATTAATTCAACTAAAACCACTACTAAATCACAAAAGCAGTCTCTCCTTAAACAATGCCATCGCCCTGTATAAGACAATAATCAGACCTCTAATGCTATACGCTTGCCCCATCTGGACGAACGCTTCACAAACATCAATAAAATCCAAATAATGCAAAACAAATTCTTAAGATTAGCCACTCACGCCCCATGGTTCATTTCAAATGATCAACTACACAGGGAATTATGTTTACCAACCATCAATCATCACATCGCTCATCTCTCCAACAATTTCTACTCAAATATATCCTCAATAAACCAAATAGCCCACTACAACCTAGCCACACTTAACGAATTTCCGACCCGAATCCGCAACAGACATCCTCTACACACCTTCCTCAATATATTCTCAGATGTAAACTAAGCGTAGGTGCTCAATGAGTATCCTTAACCAATTTTATAGTTAGATTAGAAATAGTTTTTAGGTTAGGTTAAATGTAAGCCACAAAACTACATGTGAAAAAGTAATATTACTGAACCATGTATTAGTCATTCAAGTAATAAAATAAAATTTAAAAAAAAGGAAGGGCTGAAATATTGAGGTGGCCTTGACAGTATTGAAGAATGGAACCGAAAAGTTAATTGAATGGATCGGGGAATGTCTCATCTTGTAGATTATGGTGTGAAAAACGTTTCTTTGAGGCCTTTGCCCTCAAATTTTACTTTTTAAGGCTCTAAAACGCTTTGATTATGAGTTATTTGCCGATATAGGTCAACATTTGATGCGGGTTGCATTTTACATGAATATTTCGATGCGTTTTTTAAAGAAATCATCCAAATTTTTAAAGTCAAAATGGAATTCGTCAAGTCTCCGTGAAATTCTCTTTCTTTAGAGCCCTCATTTATAAAGATTGGTTGCGTGTGAGAGCCGGAACCCAAAGGTATTCTACTGAAATAATACAGGAGACGATATTGTATTGTTTTGCATCAAAATACCAATTAGTGAAAATCACAAAATCCTTTTCCTGAACTACCAGAACCCACTTGCTCCTCCGCCTGCAACCAGGCCCGCTGTGCAGAATAGCTGCTCAGGAAAAATCAATAGTCAAAACGTAATTGTATAAGCTCTATCATTAGGAAGCCGGTAAATGTCAACATGCGAAAAAAAACATGTCGTTTGGCCGACAAAGAAAGGCAGCGGTAAACGACTTACTCCAAATTATTTATACGACGATCGACATTAGAAAAATTACTGCGAGAAAGTCTGTGCCATTCTATAGCACCACTAGTTTATATTTATTTACAGTCTCTTATTACACACGTGGAGAAAATTTAAAGAAAAAAATTGGAGCGGTTTTTAAGAATTTTTACGCAAAATTTTTTACGCAGATAACGCAAAAACGACTCGTTTTTTCAGAAAATTCTTCATAACCTTTTTTAAAGAGCTAGTTTTGTACAAGAGACTTTGTCTGAGATAAAAATCGCTATCTACAATTTTGTAGTTTTAAAAATATTTTTTTGCAATTTTCAAAAAACCAAGTATTTTCCAGAAGTAGGACTAAGATCATATTTTTTATCGTCCCTCATTACATAAGTGAAGAAAATTTAAAGAAAAAATTTGGAGCGGTTTCAGAGAAATTTTTTTGTAAATTTGAAGCGCAATTTACGCAAAAACTACTCGTTTTTCAAAAAAAAAAATGGTACATGACCTTATTTAAAGTGCTAATTTTGTACAATCGACTTTGTTTGAGGCAAAAATCTCTATCTTCAATTTTGCAGTTTTAAAATATTTTTTTTCCAATTTTCGAAAAATTTGGGATATAACGAAAATGATACCTACATCATTCCCTTAAAGGTTCTTCGCACTATTCCACAACAAAATTTAATCAAAAAATTTGGAGCCATTTTCTTTTAACTTTGAAAATCTCCGACATTAGAGTAAAGTTCCCCCAAAAATTAAAATATCGGTTTCAAATTCCAAGAGCCTTGACACTAGTGAAAACGATTGAGGCCGTGCAACATTGCGGCCTATGTTTGGTCTCGCTTTTCAACCCAAATGCGCCACGTGCGCCACTCTTATCAACCGTGTTGTGGTCTTGTGGTTCGTGACGCAAACTAGTGCTGCGCAGAACGAGCTAAAAACGATGGATCCCACCGATCTCTTTCCACTATGGGAATATCGGAGTGAAGCGATATTATCGTGAACATACGAACGGAAGTTGCAGCCTAGAATGCTTCTCCCACATAGCTGCCATCATTCATTATTTGGCACACGCTCGTTACTAGGCAAACGTTTTGAAACCGTCAGCTTTGAGTAAACGTTATCCCTGTGTGAGTGAACGCGTGATCCCAGTTATTGAAGAAGTCAGTGACAATGATTAATTGTCTGTGATTGCCTAATTGTCAATGGTTAATAAATCTACAACTGAGTAATTTGATTTATATTATAAACATGAATGATTAATGCACTTCAAACCGAGTAATTTAGTATGTATTAGAAACAATACAAAAATCTAAAAATAAAAATATTTGATGATTTTATTTCGATAATAAAAATAATTTTCACATAAAACAAACTTTTTTCAGCAAAAAAATGTAAATGAGACTTTTCAATAATTTAAATATTAATTATTTAAAAATTGGTGAAAAAATGTTCACATTTTCGCGCAAATTTCAAAATTTTAAACAGATAAAACGGGTTTTAATTTTTTTCACAATCGCCCACATTGTTTAAAAATCTAAAAAAATATGTTACAGAATGTTTTGAGACAAATAGCGGGGAAAAACTCAGAGAGTACTTAAACGTTAACGCATCGAAAATCAATTTCAGTATTTTTCAATTTGAATTTTGTGTCAAATCTGATTGGCAAAAATATCTTCAAATTCAACTATTTTTTCCACCGCCTCTGATTTGTTTCAAGCCTGATACATGCAATAGAAGCCGAGAAAAAATAAAACATGGAAAACACTTTTCTCGTAACTCTGCAACAGATTTCCGTAGGGGAGATTTTTTCCGGGGGGGGGGCATCTACGGCATTTTGTATTCTCTTTCATATGAAAATCGCGATTATTGATTTCGTTTGGGGGCATTTTTCACCACCTTATTCGAATATATCCTTTCGCAATAAAAGTTCATAGGCAAAAAGTGATCATTTTCGGCCCTTTTACATCTGCTAAAAGTTTGTTACTCTTATTCTGTGTGTGTGTGTGTGTGTGTGTGCGCGCGCATGTGTGTGTGTGTGCGCGCATGCGCGCGTGCGTGCGCACGCATGCGTGTCATTCGATGGGTTTCGGTCTTCTAGTGAGAAACTGATTATTTTTTGCAGATCCATTTGAACGATTCTGTTTTGTTTTTTGGTAAAAACCTGTATTTAGTTTCTCGCTAGCTGCTACCGCGGTAGAGAGAAATTTATGTAATGCTGTGCGATAAAACGGCGAATTTTCGGCAGAAAAACGCAGATTACAGGGCCCTGGCAACGAAAAAGTGGATAAATCCAAATGCTAAATTTATAAAAAAAACTCTAACACGTGGTGTAGCCAGAATCCAAGTTTTGTGGGTCCTCCATGACACCGAAAAATCGATTGATGGCAAAACGTCTGCCCGTCTGTGTGTGAACAACGCCGGATAATGAAGGATAAACCGTTCAGCTGATTTTCTGCAAAATTTATATTCCCATCGAACTGAGTGATGTCACAGCTATTTGAATTTGAAACCGATATTTTAATTTAATACATGAAGCCCCTGGAACATTTTCAAACTTTTCAAAAAAAATGGCTCCGTTGATTTTGATAAACGTTTGTTATTGGATTGTCTGAAGGACGTTTAGGGCCAAGAAAATGGTGCAGGTTTCATGTTGGTTGAAAACCCTGGTTTTTCGAAAATTGACAGAAAATCAATTTTTTCGGCATCTTCCTACAACTACAATTATGGATACAATTTTTTTCTAAATGAAATGTGGTCATCTAAACATTTTCAAATAAAGTTATGTTGAATATTTTGAAAATGAGTATTTTTTGTGTAATTTGGCGACAAACGTAAGTCACCCGCTCCCAATTTACTGGGCTTCGTGAACGCAAAATGAATGGTGGTGCAAAAGTGCAATTTGTATAAGATTTCATATTTCATTTTATTATTATTATTTATTATATTTATATTACATTTATTTTTATTTATTTGTTATTTCATTTTTAATCGCGTCCTTTAATTCTGTTAAATATGAAAACGTATAGATGAGCAGTCATTTTTGCTTGTAACCTATTGTTGTAACGCCGCACTGATAACAAAAGGCGAAAATGGTGGCTGCCTTTCGTTCGCGGTAATGTAAACTAATACTTTTATATATTTGTAGAATATTATAATACCATAGTGTTTAATAATTACTACTATATGTTTTTAGATCTATTTACATTTGTTTGCCAATGTATCCAGTGCCAATGTTTGCCAGTATCATATTGTTTATTAACTTATAATTATTTTACTTTCTCGCATGCTGCTTACGAAGGTTATTGAAAGGTTAAAAAACTCATCCAATATGTTCTTGAATACACTGCATATCTTATACAATTAATTCAATGCCTGAATATATTTTCATTTAAAGTTTTGAACAAAAAAATCTATTGTTTGGAACTATTTAATTTTCGCACCAAGTATTCTATGATTGCGAATGAGTTTTACAAAAAATAATGACTGAGATGTGTTAATTCGAAGAGAAATTGTGGTATAAATAATATTACATAACCATTAATCAAGGAGAGAAAGTACGTGCTCTTTTAGCGTCACTAGTTTTCTTAACGAAATCTGTTCATCAAAAACAGATCTTTAAATAATGTCATTTTGATATTTTTGAAAATATGATTATTTTTTATGTAATTTGGCGACAAACATAGTCGCCCCCTCCTAATTTACTGCGCTGCGTGAACGTAATTCCAGACAGGTGGGATGCTTGGTAAGTTAGAATCATTCTATTATTTCTTACTTTGTTTCTTACATTCGAGCTTTTGTTATACATTTATAAATTGATCTTTTATAAATTACTTAAAATCTATTTGAAATAAGAAATAAAAATTGTTAGTATTCAAAGAATATCAGATTGGAGTGCAACAATGGCTCGGCAACAATGACTCGGGATCTAATTTCTGTGAATCACGTCTTATGGTTGGGACTTGACCTACCTGTAGGAGAAGCAGTTATATTTATTGTCAAATGTGTTGTTGCTAATGTAAATATTAACCAAATAATACCACCTGAGAGGTTAGTAAAAACTACACTTGTGTTAATTTTTTACTAGCCTACTTACTATTGCACGCAATATTGCGCGAAAACTAATAAAAATTTCAAAAAAATGTACATGACTTTAATGAAAGACCTAATTGTGGACAAGACATTTCACTTGAAGGAAAAAATTCTTTAGCTTCAATTTTGCAGTTGTAGGAAAAAGACGAAAAAATTCATTCGTTTGAAATTTTGGAAATTCAGAGTTAACAGTGAATATCGGACCTAATCCATCTTTATAAGTGTATTTCACTTTATTTTTACACAAAATTTAAAAAAATTGAGCCATTTTTGAGCGAATTTTGATAAATGTCCCAGGGATTTCGTGTAAAGTACCTCCAAATTTTAAAGAATGTTTTTCAAAATCGCAAAGCCTCGAGTGGAGCCAGATCGACCGGGAAATATCCTTTTTGGAAAAAATCCTTCTTATGGTTTAGGCGTTAGTGGCGTTCACAGACGGACGGACCGACAGACGGACGGATGGATGGATGGATGGAAGGACAGACGGATGGCCGGACGAATAGAGGGACATTTTAAAAAATCTTTTTCGGTATCAGGAGTCCCCAAGTAACTATCTCTACATTACACTACGAGCAAAACTTCTGCCGACTTGACAGCTCGAGGCTGAGAGTGGAGAGGGGGTTCCGTTATCCAATCAGAGGCTTCAAATTGTGATGATGTCACTACAGAGTTGCCGACGTTTACTAAGAAACAAATGCAATGTAATAGCGCAAAGCAATGAAAATCGAAGAGCGCCGAACGCCAAGAGGAGCGCCATTACTAGTTAGGTTATGCATCGTGAGTGCGGTTGTGACATCTAGTGTTAAAGGCTTACTTAAAGGCTGATATACCTATGACATGATGTATATGTACATCCACCATACGGGACATTTCTAATTTTCATCTTTATGCCAATGCATTCAATAGGACGCTTCTTTGAAAACCTTGTAAATAACAAGCAAAGTCAGTAACTTCGAAAAGTCCTGCTTGTGTGTGTGTGCGCGCGCGTGTGTGTGTGAACGTTCTGTGAAAGGTATGTATTCAAACCAAGATTTCTTGCTTTTAGACACTTCTCTCTTATAAATCTTTCATAATGAATACTATGCATCCTCCTCCTTATAACGCGTATCGCTGTACTTACTTTCATCTGCTTATGCAAAAATGTTTCGTTCTTCCTTGCTTTGGCAGGATTATAGTGTAAGGGACTGCGATAAAATTGTGTAACAGAATTTCATCAAATAAACTAGTGTCATTATTACAATTCTACCAAAAATACAATAACTTTGACGTGTATGCATCAACAGATGAACTGACGCAAGAACGAACATGTGTCTGCCGCCCGAGTACGTGGCAACACCGCTCTCCGCCACTCCCGGCTGTCAAGTCGGCAGACGTTTTGCTCGCAGTATACGTTCATTATTCTGTATATACGTACGTATACGAGAAAGTAACCAGTGGTGCTACATTATGGCAGATACTTGCTCGTTCTAGTTATTTTTCTAATTTGTTCGCTCTCGGCTAGCTTTTCGGTCTTGCCCCATTCTCTTGCCAACTGCCATCTATCGCCGCCCACTTTTTAAAAAATGTTCTCAATTTTTCGATATCCTAATGGTACAACTGAAATTTTACTTTAAGCAAATCATAGAATAGTAAAACCTCGTCTTACCTAGGAATTTTCTTTCAAAACTTTGGAGTCGCTTTTTAAAAAATGTATCTTAAGCGACACTGTAAATGCGAAATTTGATGCTATTTTTCACATAAATCTTTTGAATTTTTGAAAAACTTCATTGGAAGTCATTTTTTAAACACTTCTACTCACAAATGCGATAGTATATAATTTTTTGAGAAAATGGGATAACTACAAAATTAATTTTATGTAATCATAAACAATGCAATTAGCACTACCGGTTGCAAAACTTTGAAGAAAACATGTGTAGCCGTTTTTGAGAAAATGGCGTTTGAGCGTCTCTGAACATGAATTTTGAGCACATTTTTTCAGAAAACTGCTCAGTTTTCGAGACACTTTATAATACATCTTTGAAGCACATGTACTCATAAATGCAATCAAATCTATCCCACGTATAGTTTAGGCGCTAGTGGTATTAACGGAAGGGTGGATAGTCGGATGGACGGATATTTTGAAGAAAAAAAACAACACATTTTCGGTATCAGGGGACCCCAAAACGATATAGTAAGGCACAGACTTTCTCGTATTAAAGTATTCTCATTTCCTTGGTGTAGGCTAGCTTTACCTTACTAGCGGGAGTATTTATGTCTTACATTGATAGATTTAGCTTTTTTAACATCTCTCTGTACGTAAACTGTTTAAGTTTACGTACCAAAGATGTTGAGGATCAAAATTTACTCTGAAAAAATGTTTGTGAGATAAATGTAACTTTTGGTGCTGAAATGCACTATTTTATAATTATAATTACTAAAGCGAAGCCAAATTACCAAATTAATATGATATTTCTTTCTTACCTGACTCAGGATCAGGTAAACAGTAGTCGGGAGAATCCATGATGTACAGCAGCTGCTCCGAGGACACTGAAAGCGGTATCTCTTTGGCGGAATTAGACATTACCGCGTTTCCCAGAGCTCGCACCCCTCTCCCTTTTTCGAAACCAATCCTGCAAATCAAATGCTTTTCATTTAAAACAATGTCTTATTTCTCTCTCTCTCTCTCTGAAAATGATGTTTGTGAAGAAATGTGTTGATTTTCAGAGAAACTATCAGGTGATTTTACCAAAAGTTATTGGGATAAGAATTACATACGTAAACAGCTATTCAAGGAGTATAAGAAATGGGGCTTGAAAATAATTTCAAGAAATCGAATTCATGACCAGCGGCGTAAGTTCCTTAGGACCAGGACCATGGGACCCCAAGGATCCGGAGGCCCCTGAATAAAAGTAGATTTCAGCGTTAAGTCAAGAATTTTTACATACAAAAAATTCGTGATCAAATAAATGAGTTATCTTAACAAATTATTTTATATACGCTTAGTTATTATTGCTTAACGCGACCTCTTGTGGCAAACGCTGGCAATAATTTCAATGAAGGCTGTGCATTTCACGAATGTTTAAACATGTTTAAAAAATGTTTAAACATGTTTAAACATTTTAAACATTTAAATGTTTAAAAAAACATATGTTTAAAAATGAATGAGAAACAGGAAAAAGTAAATAATAAATTAAAAGGAAGAATCGATGCGTTACGTGTTATACATATTCGCAGTGTAACAAAACTCAAGAAATAACGCTTTTCAAAAGTGTACGAAGTACAATGGCAAAAACCGTCTGAGTAATTTATCCATTAAGCACAAAAACTGATGTGATTGAAAAATAGTTTCTACTGTCAGTGATAAATTTTGTAAATGCGAGGAATGTATCAAAATTTAAATTTAAAATTATATCATCAAATTACAAAAATAATTTATTTTTGTAATAATTTGTTGTAATAAATGTTTTCTCTCCTAAAATTCAGTTTACAATCACGAAATTAAATTAATGGCATATCCAATTAGGGGGCCTTCTTACTGTCTGGTCCAAGGGCCTCCTCTGCTGAACTTTGCCTTTGCACATAACCCAAAATCCTGACGAACTCTTCATAGCTATACAATGAAATTAAAAAGAAATCTTTTCCTACCTTGGCTCAGTGACTTACTTATGGCTTTCCAGAGATGACTATAAAAGAATGAACTTTGATAGAAAAGTAGTTTATATGCTTTATTCTGTATTTTCGAATATGAAAATCATCCTCCGAACGAAAAAGGTAATTCATAAGCCAATTGAAGCGGGAAGGTAGTAACTGTCATAAATTCAAATTTGTAATTTTTTTCATTGAGAAAGTAGTATGTGGTCATGCCAGTGGTACAGAGATGGTAGAGGTCCGTTTGTTATAAAACCAAGTTCAAAACGTAGTGGTAGAGAGCTTAACATCTAATTGTGCACTGTTTTTGATGTGGACATTGTGTAACTGAAGGTCAGCGTTACCAATGCCAGAACATTTAGGCTGATTAGTGTGAAGGGCGGAATACCATTCCGTGATTTTAATGATTCTGCTTTACTTTTTTCCAAGGAACTATTTTAATTCTTGTTACTGTATTGGGCTTTCTCGATGATAACACGCATTTTAGCAGAAAATTAGTGCAATAACATTAATTCTAAGGGGTTTTCTAAGGAATAATTTTTATGTTCCAGTTTCAGAAAATAGGAAAATTAAAAGTTTTGTGCCAGACTTCAAATTTCATGCGTTCAACAAAATATGAGTAAATGTCTTCGATTTCAAGCAGTTTCTGTGATGCCTTCGATTTCAAGCAGTATCTTGGTGAAAGAGTGTTCAAATCAATTTTTTTTTGCTTCCCGTGAAAAAAATTGTTTTTGCCAGTCAAGCCTACTTATTTTCCATGTCAGTGCTCTAGAATCAATCTATTAAAAGTTTTGTTCTTCTCGAATATATCAGAACTAAATTGATCTGAATCGAAACGCCCTTTGGCGACATCTCACCTGACCGCGCGCTCGTATCGCAGTCGAAGACGTGATGCTACTTCTCGAAACGGAGCCATCTCCATCCAACAGGACTTGGCGGTGCAGCTTCCACTCACTCCGTGGCACCTGCATTTCTTCTGCATCGTTTTGCGCAGCGCCTGGACATACCAAATGGTTTGCAACCTTCATTGGTTTAGTGGTGAAATGTCGTTGGCGTTTAAAATTAAATGATCACAGGTGTTGTCATTGCCAACAATGTTATTTATTTTAAGAGCAGCTTTCGATGGCTTAGCCATCATCATCATCATCATCATCATCATCATCATGGCTAAGCCATCGAAAGCTGCTCTTTCGATGGCTAAGCCATCGAAAGCTTCTCTTAAAATAAATAACATTGTTGGCAATGACAACACCTGTGATCATTTAATTGCAACCTTCAGTTGGTAGCGTCATGGTACGGTCAGTCATGTGAAGTCTCTGATTACCTAATTGAAGTTGTTTTTTTTAAATAAAAGATCGTATTGCTCGTCGGCTGCATTAGTGGCACAACTAAAAAAATACGAATTTTGAGTTAATGCACTCTCCAAAATTGCAGATTGGTCTATCTTCCAGCAACAGCAGCATATCTTTCAGTACCGTACAGTATTTCTCTAATAAATGGCAGAAGTGTGAATATAAGAATGATGGATTTCAATCCAAGATGAGACTTCAAACTCATGTATTTCAAGACCTGACTCTTTTAATTGCGCCCCTATTGCAGCCCACGATATTATGTAAGATTTTTTGTGTTACATTACAAACAAAAAATCCTTCCAGACCTTCCAAATTCTTCCAGACCGAAAAAAATCTACGGAATTCCGAAATTCCCTATAGTCGTAAGTGAAATAAGTTTTAAGTCACAGTAATGGTCGATTAATTATTGTTTCCCTCTGTCTTGCTGCGAGAGTCTCTTCACGCTTGAGTGTATTCGAATGCTGAGATATTACATGAATGCGTAAAATTTCTGCAAACAATACACACTTCTAAGCATTATAACTTCCGATATGTATATTTGTCGGTTTTATGGATTATATCTACAATAGCAAAATGATTTCTGTCAAGCAAGAACACTAATCGGAACTACAAACTGCCCTGCCGAGCTACACCTCTTTCAAGGACTTATGGGAGACTAAATATAGTTTCTACAGCGTCATGCACTGGAATGTTAATGACGTCAATATGCAATGTCACTTGTGTAATCGAGTATCGACTCCTCACGTCGAAACAAAGGTACAAAAGAAAGGCAGGACAGTTGCAAAGATACAAGTGTAAAACGTTTCGTGATACGCAGTTTTATCAAAACCTCATACCCTGCATCGATTTTAAAGAATTTCCATGATAAAAGATGTCCAAAAGTACCTCATGCTCAGGATTGTTCATCGAGTTACTAACAAAAGTTAATTGTGATTATTCTCCCGGCCACAATCATTTGACAAAAATTTGAGTAATTTAGAAACGACTTTGAAGCATGCCATCTGCTTGCACCGTCTCACCTAAACCACTTCCAGTGAGCAATTTACATGCTCAATAAATAACTCCACCTATATTTGAAGGGCTCAGTAGAACAAGGGGCTATCCCAAATTTTTGTAAAATTGATTTATTTTTTTAAAATGTAACGTCAAATATTCTTTTTCTAGTGTAGTGTGTTATTTATTACAGTGTGGACTTATATGCAAGTGTACGGTGTTTAAAAGTTTTAAAATGTACTGAGTTATATAATACGAAAGTTCAAGTAAAACCATCAATATCTCAGAACTAGGTTAATGTGGGACAGCCCTTTTTTTCTACTGAGCCCTTCATTTGATTATACGAATCTTCTTTTCCACTCCACTTACCTCGCGTCCAGCAGCCATGTTATGTCTGTTGACGTACGCCTGCATGTCCATCCCCTCCTCCAGCTCGTCCATCACTTGGAAGGACACGGCTTCTCCGAAGGCGATGTCCGCGCTGCACCCTCCCCACCTCCAACCATCTCCTATTCAGGATTTGGTAAATAATAACAAATATGATTTATATACATTTACTTGAGCCAAGCTTTATCGAACGTTCTGTGGAAGTGCGGGAGGTCCGAGATTTTGAGTCCCGACGGTACAGTAACTACAGACATCGCAGCTGGTGTTTTGCGGCCTAGCTAGATAGCTAGGTCAAATCAATTTGAAATTGAAATTTCAGTTTTGAGGGGAACTTTACATGAAGCCCCAGGAACATTTTCAAAAGTTTCAAAAACTGGCGCCATCGATTTTGATTAAATTTTGTTGTTGGATAGTCTGAAGGACGTTTAAGAAGGTCTCATGCTGGTTGAAAACGCTGATTTTTCGAAAATTGAATAAATTAAAAATTTGTTCCGCGTTTTCCTACATCTACAATTACAAATATTCAATTTTTTGTTAATGAAATGTTTTCATCAAAAACAGATCTTCAAATAAAGTCATGTTCGATTTTTCAAAAACATGAGTATTTTTTGCGAAATTGTATGTCAAACATAGCCAATTTTTATTTTCTTTAAACCATTTTTTTCTTAAAAATCACACAATATTTTTCGATTTTGGGACCTTAGATAGCATTAAGGACGCTTAAGAGAATGATACAGGATCTTATGTTCGTTGAAATGCCTAATTTTCCTAAAATTAAAAAAAAATCAGCCTCTCCCTACAACTACAATAGTGAAGATACAATTTTTTCACGAAATGTGTTCATATAAAATATTCTTGAAGTAAAGGCATGTTGAATTTTTTCAGAATATGAGTATTTTTTGTGTAATTTCGCGAGAAACATTATAGCCCCCTCCCAATTGACTGCACTACGTGTTCAGCGAATTCCTACAATTTCAATAGTAAAAATTCAATTCTGTATCATGGGCCCACAAAACGGATTCTGGCTACACCCCTTGTTAGAAGATTTATTTTTTCTAAATTTAGCAACTAGATTTATCCATATTTTCGTTACCAGGACTCTGTAAGAAGAATTTTTCTGCCAAAAATTCGCCGTTTTTTCGCGCAGCATTACATAACTTTCTCTGTACCCCGGTTGCAGTAGCGAGAAAGTAAAAGCAAGCGAATTGTGTAAATTGGGTGATTCTTTATTTCTGTATTAATATTTTTCTGAACAAATTATTCATTTCTTTTTTAAATAATAAACGATTTACTATTATTATGGAATGATTCTTGAGATTAGGTCATTGATATAAAAACTTTTCAATCTGCCAACGTTTCTGCCTTTATTCAGCCTTCATCAGGGCTACAAACAGACGGATTATTTACCATATAGATACACATTACGTACCAAGATTATATCACAATTTGACTGATACATACAATATATAAAGATTGTGTTATTACATACCACATATTTTCCGCATTTTCCGGTTCCACCACAATCCACCCCCCATTGTATGTATCAGTCAAATTGTGAAATAATCTTGGTACGTAATGTGTATCTATATGGTAAATAATCCGTCTGTTTGTAGCCCTGATGAAGGCTGAATAAAGGCCGAAACGTTGGCAGATTGAAAAGTTTTTATATAAATGTCCTAATCTCAAGAATCATTCCATAATATTATTAATAGAGGTCAAGAAATCAAGCACGTGTAAACGATTTACTCGTTTCTGGAGTGTTTCTATGCTTCTGCAATGCAAAATTTGGCGTAAAAAGTTTTTTTTCAATCAACGTTTGAGTGCTTATTGCAGCTCAGCCATTCAGAATATCCAAGTAGTTCATTAGACAAAGTATGCTTAAAATTGTCTTAAGAGATTATTTTGCAATTTTCGACATTTCCTCCCCGGACACTCTAATAAAGTGTAAAAAATAAAATTATATACAGAGTGTGTACGTATCTAGAGAATGTTTTACAAGTGCCCATCGCCTTTTCGAACCCCGATACCCGAAATTTCCCTCGGCGGCCTTGCATGTCATTTGGTAAACGGTCATCTTGCATTGAACAAGGAAACAACCTGCTCTACCCACCTGCCTTGCCGCTGCGTCTCGCATCGCAACCGCAGCCGCTGATCTCCCCGCGCGAGCAGTTCTGCGTCACACTGAACGCCACCCCCGCCGCCGTCAGCGCCAGCACCAAAGCCGTCTCGCGGTTGGGGGACTGGCGCCCCTTCCTGCGAAACATCCACAATGTGTTGCTTGCTGTAAACAGTGACCTCAACATTATAACTATGCACAACTGCTGTGACTCGGAGTGCTAAAAATCGTGGCGATTGTTTTTCGTTAGGTTGGTTGTAGTGAACGTCTTCGTATAGACTTTTTTACGGAGTTAAATGTGACTTGTGTGTTGTTACTGATGCTTAAAATCGACTCTTTCAACCAAAATTTGAGAGTATTGAGTACCATTCGGGTGAAAAAACGCCAATCTGGAAATGGGATTCAGTTCCAAAGGCATGTAAATATTGTGCCGTAAACTTGATGAGAATGCAGTAGTACTACGTATCATTTGATAGCCATTACTTTAATAATATTTTTAGGTTTCCCTTTCCGCAACGATGATTATTTGCCGTAAGGTGAACAAAAGAAAGTATTAAAGACATGCAAATCAAGCCAACAACACTCTCCTGTGTGAATGTTAAAAAAGTATCCAAGGTTTGTATATATATATACGGAATCCGTGTTTTGTGAGCCCTTGATACCGGAAAATCGATTGAGGGTAAAACGTCAGCCGTCCGTCTGTGAACAACGCTAGCGGATAAACCATAAGCAGAATATTCTCCTAAATTGATAGTCCCGAATCGATCTAGCTGAAGCCGCGGTCCTTTTTACTTTCCCGTATACATACGTATATACGGAGTAATATACGTAGTATAGGGAAAGTTATGAAATGATGCGCGAAAAAACAGCGCATAAAAAATTCATTATTCTGCCCCTAGAAAGAAAGATAATGTACATGTATAGTAAATATTATTTATACAATTATAAACTTGTAACTAACCCTGTAGTAATATTCAAACTACGTACGTCTTTCTCCATTTCTCAAAAGTAGATTTGAATTTTTGATGCAGCGAAAACGGATTATATTAATCCGAGGTCAAGATATGCGAGATTAGAATGTTGATAGTTTTTCAAATCAAGAAATCATCTCAGGGGAGTTTTTGAAACGGATTTGTCTTCAAAGCAGCAACGGTACTGTTCTTCTCCACCAGAATGCAACCCGCCCAACAGATACACATGGCTAATTGCCTAAGTGTACACGAAAGCTTATTACTGATCTCGAGTGAGAAATTAACATTTTTACATTTCTTCTCTGTTCTATACTATAGGAAGGAAAAGTATTGGATTCATATCAACAATAATATATTGAATTTTTTGTCATACAATCCATGTGTAAGGTTTTTTGAAGTGTAACTTCGCGCATACGTCGGGATTAAGGTCTGTTGGGGATGAACCAAAGATGCTTAACCTTAGAAAGCCTGAGGTGATTCCAACGGACTCATTTCCATTTTTCAATGTTCGTAAAATTATTGGAAATTTGATCTCTGCCCCTAGCGTCTAGGTACTTTTTAAATATGCCTTCTAATTGTTACATCAAAATTTCTCTCATTTTTTTGTGTTTTTTATTCACTTATTGCGACAAACATAGTTTTAGGTCACAGAAACCTGACGTGAGTCTACCAGACTCATTTGTAGTTTCGTATTTTTATCCTTACTAATGGGCTTTTAAATTGTTGCGTTTTTCTGAAAGGAATTTCTGGTTATTGCAGTGATTGTCAGATTTCTCCGAATGTCTATTGCTGCATTGTGAATTTTGTGAACATTTATCGCTACTCACATACATTTGATACGATTGCACAGACCATTCTTGGTTAATCCAGTGTTGCTTCAGTGCGTGATTATTGTGAAGATTTTGTGCTGTCTTGTGTTGCGGGTAGTGAATATTTTCAAAATTGAATAGTGAGATTTTATATCTCTTCTAACTACACAAATACTTTCATTTGTGTAGTTATCAAGATGTCTAAGCTGAGTGATGGTGAGATTCAGGCGTGCCTCGACCAAAGACATTGTAATAGTATACTAGGCCTACGTACAGCGCTAGTAGCGTTACAAATTGAATCGTTGCCGGGCCGCCATGTTGAGGGCAAGCATGTGGACACCCAGCCGTACTGGTGTCGTATATCATTATTTCAGTGCCTTTTGCAGAAGGGGAAGATTCAACAAGAGAAAAAAGTAAAATGGCGAAGCAGCGCGCGGCTTACGAGTGTACAAATCGTGCGACGATATCCTGCGTGGTGTAATTTCTCAAGTGCATCGTTGAACTATGTGATGTAACCTATTGAATGTGCTGGTTACTTTTACTAATTAATACGGTGTTCGTGAATAACAATAAAATAGATGAATTTGTAATTACACTCAAAGAAACATGATTTTAACTCTGAAAATAACCACTTTTTTTAGGTAACTTGCCATTTCTCTGGAGTAGATAAAGAAGTACCTATGTTCCCTAAATTCGAACAAAATACATGAATATCAAGATTTGTCTAGAGGCTGATGGAAACTTCAAGAACGCGTATATTTCAACACCGATTCACATGACCATTTAGTCTAGGTATTTGCGTGCTCTATACGGAACTTTCTTATGTATCGAAAGAATAAAAATGACTGATTTTAAATTTATAATTTAGTAAAGAATTCTAAAAATTTAGCGTAATATGCTTTTAATGAAAAAACGTGCAGAATTATTCAAGATATACAATTTTTAATTGAGTATGGATTAGAGGAGTACTCTTTAAAAATGATAACAAAAGTTTCCGAAAGAAAAGTACCGATATTTACTACAGTATGATGTTTTATGAGGTATAATATCCCCAACATATCAAAATTAAATGTATGAAATGTATGAAATTTCTTGTATGAATAGAGTAAAATACACTTATTAACATGGCATAGGTCCGATTTTCACGGATAACTCTGAATTTCCGAAAATTGTGAAAGTTTGAATTTTTTTCGGCGTCTTTCTCCAACTACAAAATTGAAGATAGAGCTTTTTTCTTCAAATAAAATTTGTTCTGCATATTGAGTTCTTTCTTAAAGGTCATGCAAATGTTTTTCAAAATTTTAGCAGTTTTTGTGCAATATGGCGTGCAATATGTGCAATTTTAAAAAATTACAAGAACAAGATTTTTTCAAAAACGGCTCCAAATTTTTTCTTCAAACTTTAGGTAGAGATAGTGGTAAATGTACTCTATCAGATGACATAAAGGCCATATTGCTCTATATGTTGTTTTTTTCAAAAATTACAAAAATATAAATTTTCTACTTGTCTCTCACGTCGATAACATTTACATTAGCGGCGATTTTTTCACATTATATTTACGAGTACATGTGCTTTAAATAATGTCAAGTAAAGTTTCTCGAAAACACAACCGTTTTCTGTGAAATGTAGCTCAAAATTTTGCATTTTAAGAAACTCTATTTCTCATATATAGCTTCAAATGTTTTCTTCCAACTTTTGTAACGGATAGTGCTAATTACACTCTTTAGTATAGCGTACAGTTTATTTTGAGTTTTTTTTCAAAAATTACGTAATTGTAATTTTTTTGAAAGATCTCTCACATCTTTAATATGCACATTACCAGCAATTTGTAAACATTATTATATTTGCGAATGTAAGTTCTTCAAATAACTTCATATAAAGTATTTTGAAAACTCAAACATTTTCTGTGAAAATGAGCTTCAAATTTCGCATTTTTAGTAGCGCTGAAACGCCATTTTCTCTTAAACGGCACATAATTTTTACAAGAAAATTGCCATTTATGACTAGGTTTTTGTGTTCTTTAATATTCTAAAATTAATGTTTCCGTTCTACCAATAGGAAACCGAAAAATTAAGAAAATGACAAAAAAATGTACTTTTGGCGGTGATAGATGACAGCTGTCAAGAAGGAGTTTGTGGCAATTCCGAAGCTAGCAAAGACCGAAGGAAATAGAAAACTAATACGGGAAAGTTTGTGCCATTCTGTAGCACCACTAGTTTATTTCAAACGTGTTGTTACTAGTTCCAAAAACTTCGTGGGCGACGTGCTTTAAACAACAGTGTTATTTGTGTTTTATAAAAGTCTAGGGTAAATATGTATGATAAACTCGTATCATATTGTGTCAAAGATATATAAACGTTTTGACTTTTGAATGTTTTGCATATATTACTGTAAACAATGAGCTAGTATTTCAATAAGTTTTCCATTCTATGTATTAAAATCCTTAAAATGCGGAAAAGTCTGATTAATGTCGACGTATTTGAATTACGCGCGTAAATTTGCCCCCAACATTACCATAGAATTGTGGGGCCTTGGTTTCGAGGAACGGTGTTGGCAGAATTTTCGCCACTAGCCAGATAGATCTAATTCAGCCGCTGTCTGGAGGAGAAATCTAGCGGCGAGCTTCTCCGATTGGTAGTTTTCCGTGGTTTCTCTGAGCAATACCAGGAGAATGCCGGAGCAGTACCCTAACAAACGGTTCATGGACGGCACACGATCTTTCCTTCCTTTTCCTTGCCCCATTACATTCACACATATACACTAACGTGCACTACACTATCGCATATGCCTGGAGATCGGTCGGGTGCTTAAGAGCTTATCCCGGCTGCTGGGAGATACCCGGTTGGGAAAATCCCCTGCGAGCCGACGTGTAGGTGAGCGCCAGATCTCGCCAGCCAGCGGGGAAAAATCACCGCCAGTTCTCACTATAAAAACATGCACTGCACTTACGAGACTAATTACCTTCAGCAGCTGCACGCTGCCGGAATCACTAATCAAACAGTGAAGTACCTTCTGTTTGATCCGTTGCATGTGGAGATTATCGGTTGCATATGAAGCCAGTTCATTTACTATTACAACAGTAGTTTGCTATCGCTTACCTTGAGAAGGCGGTCTCCGGGCAGTTCCATTGGTCCCACTGGAACAGCTCTTGGCAGTGCATGAGGGCGAGTTGCGCCCCGGCAGCTGCGCTCTCGGTTAGCTGCTTTTCCCTGCAACACAGCACAAGTAAACACACTAACATTTTTTTACTTTCCCGTATGCGTACGTATATTCGGAGTAATGTTACGTAGTATAGGAAAAGTTATGTAATGCTGCGCGGAAAAATGGCGAATTTTCGGCAGAAACAACTCTTTGCCGGGCCGTGGTAACGAAAAAAGTGAATAAATCCGGTTGCTAAATCAAGGGGGAAAATCCCCTAACACGTGGTGTAGACAGAATCCCTGTCTTGTGGGTCCTTGATAACGAAACCCCAATTTAAAGCTAAACGTCCGTCCGTCCGTCTGTCCGGTGTATGTGAACAACACTAGTGCCTAAACTGTGCGAACAATTTTCTTCTAAATGGAAGAAACCCCTGTCCATCTGGCCTGAGTCGAAGCTCTGAGATTTTAAAAAACATTGATTCATTTTTGGGGGTACATTACATAAAGCCTCCCGGACGTTTTCAAAATTTTCTCAAAAACGGCTCCAAATTTTTTCTCTAAATTTATTGTAAGAATAGAGTAAAATACACACATTTAGGTAACATAGGACAGATTTTCACGGTTAACTCTGAATTTTAGAAAATTGCAAAAGTTTGAATTTTTTCGGCATCTTGCTCCAACTATAAAATTGAAGATAGAGAATTTTCCTTCAAATAAAATTTGTTCTGCAAGGTGCGTTCTTTCTTTAAGGCCATGTAGTACATTTCTTTGAAGCGTTTAGTAGTTTTCGCGAAATATTGCGTACAATATGTGCAATTTTAAAAAATTACAAAAACAAGATTTTCTCAAAAACGGCTCCAATTTTTTTCTTTAAACTTTTGGTAGGGATCATACTAAATGTACTCCATGAGATGACAGAAACCTCGTATTGCTCAATTTTTGTTGTTTTTTTTCACAAATTACAGTTTTTACTTGTCTCTCACGTCGTTAATATTTACATTAGTGGCGTTTTTTCACATTACTCTATTAATGAGTGCATGTGCTTTGAATAATGTCAAGTAAAGTTGCTCGAGAACACCCGTTTTCCGTGAAAACTAACTCAAAATTCCGCATTTTTAGTAACGCTCAAACGCCATTTTCTCATAAATTACTCCAAATTTTCTCTCAAATGACTCCAATTATCTCACATCTTTAATATGCACATTACCAGCAATTTGTATACATTATTATATTTGTGAGTGTAATTACTTCAAATGAAGTTTTTTTTAAACTCAAAAATTTTCTGTGAAAAAGAGCTTCAAATTTTGCATTTTTAGTTGCGCTTAAACGCCATTATCTTAAAAACAGCTTCAAATTTGTAAAAGAAAATTGCCACTTAGAACGAGGATTTTGTGTTTTATAATATTCTAAAATTAATATTTCCGTTCTTCCAGTAGGAAACCGAAAAATTAAGAAAATATTTTAAAAAATGTAATTTGGGCGGCGATTGATGGCAGCTGGCAATTTCGAATAGCTAGCCCAGACGCATGGAAATAGAAAACTAATACAGGAAAGTCTGTGTCATTCTATAGCACCATTAGTTCCTCTTTATTGTACCGATTCTAAGAGATGATTCTGATAACGCTACATAAATTTGATCCACAAAAATCCAATAATTAGAAATAACCTATGTATTTGAATTAAAATATCGCAATAACGGTCGGAATGAGTGAGTTTTTTAAATGACACATTTGATTTTATATATTTTAATCGCAAATAGCAATAATTAATTGGAATTGTTTTTAGCATATAGCTATTTTTACATTTTGTGTATGTGTAATTTATCTTTAAATGCTTCTACATGAAAACTTATTACAATTTATTTGTAGTAATTTAAAACTTGTATTTGCGATTATCAAAAATCTAAGAGCGGCAATTTCAAATGTACTATTTAGGGAAGTTTACATTAGTACTACTAAGAAATAACTTATTAGTTCGTAAATACCTACCGGTTCAAAGGTCCTTGATGAAAATATACCGTTGACACTGCTGGACCTGTGAAAGGAACATAATACATTTGTAAACTTGAATAAATATTTTCGGAGCAGTCAATTGCTGGACTTTTCAGTATGAAAGTACTTTTCAGTATGACTTTTCAGTATGATTCCACAAAGTTTAGTAATTAATAGTTTGCTTTAGATTCTTTGCTATTAATAACACATATTTAATCCGTCTGTATCTATCTGGGGAGAGATTTATAATCTTTATTGCGTATTGTAATTACAGCGGATAGCCAATTATAATACTAGATATACTATTTTCATTTTTTAAATTTTAATGTTTAATTTATTTAGGGTTTAACTATTAATGGTTATTTTAATGTTTACATATTTTGTAACTTTATTGACTGCTGCAACACTGTCCAACATGCTATTTAAACTCTTCAGTTACCATCTTTACATAGTGTCTTTAGAAGATGCGCATTGGCTGAGTGTGTAAGTTGTAAATCTGTTTTTTATTCGGCATTGTCATTCAGGTAATCAAGCGAATTCATGAAGTCATACGTACTTCAGAATGGGTTTTTTGCATTTACTCAACGACTATGTGGAGGCGTTATTTCATTAATGGTGCAACTCCCATTTTTTGAGAAATTGAGTTGATCCCATTTTCAGGTCCGCGCAAGTGTTATACATTTATTCTGAAAGTGATAGAACTCGAAGTACTCAGTGGACGACATTGCTCTTCACAATAAAAGTGACTCATAGGAGATTGCAATCTGTTTATTTTGGTAGTGGTACAACTCCAGTGGTACGACCGCGTGGTTTTCTACAAGTATCGTGAAGAGTGATTTTTGAGATATTTATAGCGTCTGTAGTGATATGATGATAAAGAGCTTGATCCAGATTTGGTATTAGAAACAACAAAAATAATATAATTATATATCACATTTTTTTAACACAGAAATTAAACTTAATGGTCTATGTATTAAAAGACCTTCAAAAGTCTGTAACAAGAAGGAAGAAAAATGAATAAAGTGGTGTCTGTAACTGGCTAAAAATTAGAAGGATTAAATTTGTTATACAGAAGTCTTTTATAATTAGGTACAAGTAAACCTTAAATAAAGACACTGACTTCTTCACCGTAAGCTTCACTACACACAAATCATCAGAGGATGAGTAAGAACTAAGGTTTTCAAAAACTTAAATATCCCGCTTCTAAAACCACAGCAAAGGAAGGTTAATGAGAAGAAAAAGGATATGCTTGATTTGTTTCCATCTATTAAGTGTTAATCACGCTTATTTCACCGATCTGCAGGTAGGATCCCGATGATTTCAAGAAGATGAAGAAAACTGAATGTGCCTCAAAAGTAGCATTAAATTAATTTTCAATCTGTTTTAATAAATCGATGTTGCCTTCATTTCCAACGTTTCTTAGAACGACATCTATCGATTTGTCCCACCAACCTCATTTTGATGGTATAATTCCTTTACACCCCCAATATTCCGCGAAGCATACAGTATGCTTATTCACATCATCTGCAGGCGAACAAGTAAATATCTTGTAAAAGAAAAACACAATTTTTTATCTAGCTCCGTCCCCAATTTCTTTATAATCATTTAACTTTAGAGATCAATATATCAAAATGAGTGTCAACGGAGTTGTACCACTATTAAAATAACATCTACATATTATCATTAGACCTTGTAATTGCAAGAAATAACCCTACCTAAAAATGGTTTCTGGCATCTTTAAACTGTTAAATGTACGTTTTCTTTCAAACTCCTGAAAAATTAAATTTAATCGAAAAGGAAATAAATGATTAAAAAAATAGCGTTGGGAAAAGGTTAAGATCTCACCACGAAAAAAATATTGAAGTACCCTAACAATTCACCATTATAAGTACTCACAACGAGAAGATGCAAAAGCGAAAGGAGTTTTGCAGTCAGCAGTTTGAAATATTAACATAACTTTCAGGCAAGTGTCACCTTAAGCAAAAAGCAAAAGAGCAGGAAAATATGTCGAAGAAAAAAAGGGGGGAAAACTTCACCAAGAACTCTAAGTAAAATTGTGGCATTGCATTGGACAACCGTCGGAAATTACATAAATTTGTAAATAAGAGTTTTAAAGAAGCTGGAGAGCGTTTATCAAAGTGAACTTTGAGAAGAAAGTTTGTGGTTTTCTAATATCAACGGTAAGTGAGAAAACCCAAAACCATTTGAAATGATGAACAAAGTTAATTTTGCAAAACAAATACCGTTATTTGACCGAACAACACTGGAGCTGGGTTTGTAATGGGTTTAATAAATAAACATCGTAAATGAGAACAAAAAGCGACAAAAATATTTGGAAGATTTGTTTCTCACACGAGTCTTCAATCCCAATCTCGCAAGACAAGACATTCGACTCTCGCGAAATGAGAATGACTACATAATGGAACGAGTAAAACACCGTTTGTACAGAATGATTTAGTCAACTTATTAGCCGCCAAGGTATAGGAAGGCTTTACATTGTGGAAGGAATCATGCATCAAGACCAATGCATCAAGAAGATACAGAAAAGGTAAAATAATGGATCCAGAACGATTTTTGTTCCCCCAAGCCAGTGCAGTGTCGCAAAGCATTAAAGTGTATGTTCTAAAAAATCATAAAAACTTTATATTGGCCTGTAATTCCTCCGTATTGAATCCCATAAAGAATATTTGGGAGGAAAGATAAAAGAAATAATAAACGATACAATTATCATGATAAAGAAAGAACTCATCAAAAAGTCCCCTGGGCTTGCAACGCATTATACAAAAAGGCAATAAAATGCACTGTTCATTAATATTGTCATGACTATCAAGGGATAATTTAAAAAAATAAAAAATTGATTTTGAGAGTTGTAAATAATTTTTTACGGCATTAAACCATCATTTTTAATTTTCTTTTCTCACGTGCATTAAAAATATGTAAAGTCAACCACTGAGCAGTTAACGTAAGATCCGAACAAACTTTAAAATTATGTAAAAACATCTCTTGAATGTAATAATTTGGGCATCCACTGTAAACTCACACGTTTTCCATTTGATAAAATAATTTCAGGAATCAAATGCAAATTGTGAATTTATCATACTTCCGTCGATTGACCATTTATGATCTGAGGCACTGAAATAGCTATAACAAATCAGATATTATTCGTTCGAGGGGTGTATAATTTCATTAAATTTTCGTACAACTTATTAACTACGTTAATACTTACTATTTATCGTCTTAAAATATAACGACAAAAATAATATTAATCCTATATTCGATCAGACACCTTCCGATATTCGATCAGGCGATAATGAACGGTTCTTCCATTACAATTTCAGAGTTGTAGTTGACTTAATCTTTTCTTTCTGGAGAAAAATGCAATAGAGAATACTTTACGTAGTCATTAAACTCTTATAAGGCCTACGTATCAAAGAAATTCTTGAGTTATAAATTGTGAAGAAAATTTATAGATCTAGAGCAAGAAAAACGATTTATTCTCATCAAGTTTCTAAACAATTGAGGCGGTCGTCGTAAAAAGGGCATAAATGCAAAAAAGTTGTTTTGAGAAACGATGTTTAAAGTTTTGTCTATACAACGTTTGTGACTTTAGATAACGAGATAATAATAACTGAAATATAAAAAGTAGTTTCAACTCATGTTATACGCATAGAAAAGAAAGGCACTACTCATTCCAGAACAAATTTTAGGCAATAAAATGGAATGAAAGCGTAAAATACATGGAATAATATATTAATACAGAGTGAGTAATAGCTTTTAGAAATATATTAGCCAATTCTGCGTAACAAACTTAAATGTTTTGTTTGCAACAAAGACAATTTGCTTGACAGTAAGTACGAGAACATGGAAGAAAAAGGCTTATTCTTTAAATCTTCTTTTAAGAACTTAACATATTTTCTATAAGTTAATATCCTCTTCAACTAGAAATCGGTATAAACATTTTACATCAGCAACGTTATAATTTGCATCTGGACGTAGAGATTTTCCAGTAGTAATTATGTCAAATCCTGGTACGCCAGATATATGCTACAAAGTTTGGAGTATGTGCGAGAACACAGGACAGAGCCATAGATAAGGCCATTGATAAGCCATTAATTTTATGAGCATATAATTAATTATACCGAATGGAGTTTACTTTTACAAACAGGCTTTCCATAGAAAAATGATGTCACTCTTGAAGCGAAATCCTTCTCCATTACAAAATGAAATGGATATTTTTTATGAAGGATCATGACCAACTCGTACATCATTTATGTCACTATTATCACTCATTTCGTTCTAAACAAAAAAGGGATAATGCCTTCACATTTGCAGCTACCTGCTTCTCATGAACTCTGCACATCTGCTTTCAAACGTCAGTTCAAACTTCAGTTTTCAAGATACACAAATGAAACTTCAATCACATCCACTAAAGAACACGGCAAACACGAATAGCCATTCTGCGTAAAAAGAGCCCATAGGCTTATGTGCCCTTTTTTTTACGTCCTCACTTCGAGACGTTAGAACGATACGCCAGTAACGAAAATTTTAAAAATTATTCTTAGAATTAGTAATGGGTGTAATTAGACTCTGCACATGTTACATTTTTTAATGAAGTTCCGAGTATTTTGAATGAAAAGCGACATTAGATGAATTAATTAAAACGACACATTTAAATTTAAACTAGCATATAATTTTAAAGTAACACATAATGGATGCTATTATGCTTATTCTGTAAAACTATTTAAATTTTTATCAATAAAAAATATTTTAAGTAAATTTACTACACTATACTTAAGTCCACTAACCTTAAGAACGACTACTTTTATGATAAGTTAGATGCAGATAAATGCTTGTAAATAGAGATTCGTGGAAAGTGACCGCCATCTACGAAACTAATGGGTTATAGATGCTTAATAATTTACAAGACAAAAAAATGAAGACAAGATCATTTAAAACTTAAGTAATTTACTACCCAGTATCAATGCATCTAAACTTTCCTGAATTAGCCTCCAATCCCCAAATAACCTTCATCCTCAATTTTTTACTGAAACTTCCTTAAAAAATATACTTCACTGACAACAATTTAATTTAACACACTATTACTGAAGTATGGTTTCTAATGACCCCCGAGGATGGTCCAAAACGTAAATAATTTGAATAATGAAATGTCGTGGCAATATGCCGAGCAAGAAGAAGTATTTTCTTTAAGAAACACCGAGCACAAAAAGTCTAATGTTTAATTGACCTATTTACTTCGCTACTGACACTTTAACAATTCCTAGAAAAACTCACCAGCTCTTCCCCGACGAGACGATCACCAGAGACACGTAGAACCACACGCAGAAAGCCATCCCGAGTGGAGTCGCGAGCTCTTGCCTTCCCATGGTGTCAAACGCAAATGCCAGTCTTGCACAGCACCACTCACCCCACTCCGCCCCACCTGAGCGTTTGCACCCTTCTGAGGCTAAGTGCCTCCCCCCGCCCGTCGTGCGAACGACCCGGGGGCGGCGGCGGTGGCGGCGGCGGCGGTCTGCTCAGCCGGATGCGGCATAGCGGAGGCCCGATGGTATCTTCTAGGAGCCGATACCTGCCAACGTGCTGGGAGGCACCTACCGCATTCGCAGAACTCGTCACTTGAACCCTACCCACGTGCGAAATCTGCCGTACATGCCCCAACCCGGGGCGTGTCGCCAAATGCAAGGAGTGTGCCTTGATGAAAGTAACTAGGATGACCAGATCTTCGTAAGCAACAAATAGGACAGTCTGACACTTACACCTAAAGATGTGGTCACACCTGACCACAAACTGTTGTAAAATTAATGAAGAATACATTTTTTCTACACTAAGAAATTAAAAAGCGATTGTCAATTCTGGAATCCTCATCCTAAAATTAAATACATATGATATTATATTAAATGTCTGAAGGAACAATTTATATTATGAAGTTGGTGTACGTTTTTGTAACGAAATATTTAAATACTATAATTCAAGTAAGAAAGACTTCATTTAAGAACTAACATTCAATTTGCAAACATTTTAAAACACTCAGAGAAGAGTTTATATATTTTTAAACGAAATTTCGGGACACAAATTTTTTCTCCTGAAGCAACTGCAAAATCACTCTTACGTCAAATAAGAGGATATTTTCTTTCACTTCATATTTTTATTGTAACACTACTTGTGGGAAATCGTATTTCTTAAGATCTAACCGATATTTACCCTTGTTTGCCTTTAAAGTGAAATAAAAAGGGATTCTATACTTCGAAAACTTTGTTTTATTATCAAGCCAAGCAAAACGAAATCGAGACTGTTCAAACATTTCAAAGACTACACCTTTTCTTTTACTTGAAGAGAAAATAGCAAATAATAAGTCAATTGATGGCAAATTCAATTTGATACAACTTGTATATTGGGGATATTTCGGTGAAACTGTGGAAGTGCTACAAGTCAAAGTTGACTGCAAATCGTGAGCTAAAAGAGCTTTTTTTAAAGAAATGTTTTGCAAGCAAAAATAGAACATTATTTGAAATAACTCGAATGACTTTGGAAACAGAAAAAAGGATACAACCTCAAAAGCAGCTTTGCTAGCGTTCATTTTAGTACTGTAACTTTGTCGCTACCAATGGCTTCGCTGCGAAAAAAAATGCTTTATTGTAGCGAAAAAAATTATTTTTTTGGAGTTGCTTTTGGAGTGGTGTGTAAACATAATGTATTCAGATAGCCAACAGTAAAAACAGTTACTTTTTAGGCCACGCTCAGCGAGCTAAAAATTCAATTTTTAGCACTAGTACTAAGCGTGAGACAATGTTCAAATGATAAGATAAAACTGTGAACAACTGTACACAAATTGCTTTCAACTGACCGCATCATCTAATACTGACCTTAATGTAACAATACATAATTATATGACTTGTATCCTTGAATCAAAATAAAAAGAAATCCAAAAAGGCTATCTAAAAAATTATGTATGACACTGTGGTAATAGTGATTTTATTTGCTCTCAAAATTGCGCCACTCGCCCTATCGACCTCGTGTTGCAACATTTCCTACTTGCAAAATAATAGATATTTAAGACACGAGTCCTTAAAGACTAATGGAGGACGAGTCACATACGATGTTTTTTGTTATTTCTAATTTAACGCTTATTGTAAATAAACTTTATCACTTTCATGAGTTAAGAAAAAATTGTCATTACTCTCGGTTTTCTGTAGCAGGGGTTGGTTGTACTGGATACTTTGGGATTAAACAGTTGAATGCTTTTTCCGGTAATGCAAGCTGATTGAGAAAAAATCCGGGGATTTCGAAGTATCAGCAGATATTTCGTGCCAATGGTATTCTGGAGGAAGCAGACAACGGAAGATATAGTTTTATGTCTCCTAAATCTGTAACCACTAATGAAAAAGCTTATGATTTATTTTGTGACTGACGAACGAAAAGGAATGTTCGAGGCATTAACGAAGTGCGTTTTTGAACGAACGATCAAAAACATTAAAACGAACTAGTCTCTAGTCATTCTTTAGTATGCTGAAAAAAGAAATAAACATAAATGAGAAGACTGAGTATCCACGTGAGTTATTCATTCCCTATAATTTGAAATAATAGTAAATACTGAAGACTAATTGTTTAAAATTTATTTGAATATACCATTATAAAGTTATCGAATATTTAAAGAAAATATCTAAGCTAATTACAAGCCTAAAAAATCTGAAGAGCAAGTAACTAAGTTCTTACAAGAGGCTGACGATCACATATGCCTGCATTTGAAGGTCATTCTTGTTTTTGGAGTGTTTGATGCTTGTCGGGGATAAGAAATTGCAGACTTGGCCGTGAGCAATATACAAGAGAAAGGAACATACTACAAGGTACATATTCCTCTGGCAATTGTTTACATTTATTCCCAAACATTGTGTCTTGTGTCAAAGTCATATTTATCCCAAGATTTACAAGCACTGATAAAATATAAACCCGAAAGTCCGCTAAAATATTTTTTATGGTTTACTAGTTCATTGCTGTGTGTTTACAGACCTGAAACAAAACACGTAACGGTATAATTAATACCCTCGCGGGCCTTTTCGCTTCTTTATGCCCTAGGGCCTTTTGAATACTTTATGGCCCGCTCTTATGCCAACACAACACACAGAACTTAGTTATGAATTCGATTTTGTAAAGTTAAGATGCAAGCAAATACAATAAATAAATGGCATAATGCTTAAATAAAGAAAATAAATTGTTATAAACCTTATTTTGCTTATTTGATATGAAAATTGAAATTTTGAAATGTTTCCGTGAACTTATAATTGCCATCATTCACTCGCATTTCACTGTTACGTACCATCTTTTTTAGTGACATAATTATAGTCTTCTTTAGTGGCGGTACTCGTAATAGTAATAAGATATATAAGGCACATCGGCTAACATCCTCGAAATGTTATTTTTTGGTGTTTTGACATATTCTAAATAACGTTTGACAATAGGCGCTAATAACCTAAAAGTACCGTTTCATCAGCGCAATTTACACTGTTATTCACGCTGGTAAATCTCAAATACACCATAAAGAGTTTTATATATTTCTCAAGATTTTAATAGAAACCACTGTCCATAGTTTTGTTAGCTTTTGCGAGAATTTCCACAGGAACTTCACAATATTCTTTCATTTTGTACGAACAAATCAGTCCAATAACGATTATGCAATAGAAATTAGATATACACTCTGTTTTGTTTATCTGACGTCATATTGACAAATGACTGTTACAATGCGTCTTTTCACTTTAGACGCAAGAAATATTATAAAATGTTTCGAATTCTTGTTTTATTCAGCAACGAACTAGTAAACCATAAAGTTTTGTATGCACCACGGGCGTTACTAGATGTTTTTGCCCCTCAGGCGACTTCCAACTCCTCGGACCAGAGGCCCTCGGGTTTGGAAGTCGCCCTCGGGGCAAAAACATCTACTTAACGCCCTTGATACATAAATAACTATAATGGACTCACCAGAATTTTAATGGCCGTTGCTATGGACGCGTTCTTAAAGCGTTGTTTAGATGATTGGTTGCTAAGGGGCTAAGTGCGTTTTTACCAACGTAAATAACAAAAAATGCTTATTCTACCTCGTATCATAAATAATTATTTTAGATTTAATGTTATTAAGAAATGTCTGAATCTAAGAGATGTGCGAAGTACAGGAGTATACGTAGAAGGTCGTCGTGTTGTTTTGCCTAGATATCAAAAAGAACTAGTCTGTCTCCCATTCCCATCCCTGTTTAAGTGTTCAGTCTTTCAGAATTTTGCGAATTTCGAAAACGGTGAAAAAAATCTGCCAAAGTAAATGGTCTTTTTATGAAATTCCACACAATTTCCAAATGCATTCAGATTCTTTCGCATAACGCAATTAGGATTCCAATAGTTGAAGGTCAACATTTAAACATTATTTCGGACGGGGAGGCGCAAGGCGGGGGCGGACGGGTCGCAAGGATTGATTGATTGTTTAATGTTTCCGGGCTAAAAAACTGCTATGGCCATTAGTCCCGTTAGTTTAGTGAATGTTTTATCGCGATAAATGGTGTTCATCCCCGCTAGATGGTGAGATCCGATGCCGACCTACGCATCGGCATGCGGGGATTTCCCCCTCCAAGTACCAACCCACAACAAGCCCACCGTCCTTCATAAAACTCTTTGCTCTCATCCGAGAGTGCTCTTGCTCCCGACTGATCTCGGCGACATGTGCGGCAGAGCGGGGTATGTAAGTATTAGTTCACAAGTAAGGTGAGAGGGTAGGACAAGGAAGAAGAAAAAGGAGAAGGAAAGATTGCGTGTGCGCGCGGATTTGGCTCATTTGTCATGGTACTGCTCCGTCATTCGCCTGCTATTGATTGGAGAAACGACGGAAACCTACCGGTCAGGACCACCGGCCGCTAGAATTATCCACCAGACAGCGAGTGAGCTGGGACGGAGTAATATTCCTGAGTGGAGCGGAACGCAACGTGTCAGGGATGTACTAAATAAAATTACTGAAAGGCAGAATCCGTTCTTTTTCCTATTGAACATGACTGATAACAAACTATCCGGGAAACGCCGGTTTACTTCAGCTAATTTAATGAGCGCGTATGGATTAATATAGTATTTACTTTTGCACTTTCGATACACTAAAAATGTTTGAAATGTAAAGCATGTGCAAAAAATGCACATGCTCAAATTGTAATTTGTAACTTCGTTTAGATAATTTAGGATGACGTTTCCCAATAACAGCCAATCGCATAAACTTCTCATGTTTCAGGTAACTAAATAAAATATTTTTCGGTTTATTAAGACTTAATTGGTAGTGTTGAGTGATGATTTTCTTCCTGGGTCGTTTGACGGTCACTTTGTCTGCATTTCATCTTTGATTGTTCCTAAAAATGTAACGACGAGGAATCAGACTGTCACAACTGTGTTGAGAACCCTTATCGTCTCCTGTATTATTTCAATAGTATACCTTTGGGTTCCGGCTCTCACACGCAACCAATCTTTGTAAATGAGGGCTCTAAAGAAAGAGAATTTCACGGAGACTTGACGAATTCTACTTTGACTTTAAAAATTTGGATGATTTCTTAAAAAACGCATCGAAATATTAATGTAAAATGCAACCCGCATCACATGTCAACTTACATCGACAAATAACTCATAAACAAAGCGTTTTAGAGCCTTAAAAAGTAAAATTTTGAGGCCAAAGGTCTCAAAGAAACGGTTTCCACACCATAATCTACAAGACGAGACATTCCCCGATCCATTCAATTAATTTATCGGTTCCACGCTTCAATACTAACAGGCCACCTCAATATTTCAGCCCTTCCTGCTGTTAGCAATTTTTGTGGCGACACGCTTAGAAAGCGTAGATTCGACAATCTTTATTTACGCTTTTTGTTAACACCGTAGTTTGTGCAGTCTGACGAGGTTTATTTGCATAATCATTAATTCAAGATTTGCTCTCCAGCAACAACTAGAAGTACTATTATAGTTGCTTAATACCTATACCTATGAAGATTGTTTCTTATGCTTGTAGTGAAACTATTCAATTAACGTTTTTTCATGGTCTATAAGTGCTGTGTACTTAATTGTGAAGAGATATGGGTGTTCAGCGAAGAGTGAAGACTGTGTTTGTGTTTTACCTGTACCAGTATTTTCGTTATCATTCGATGAAATTTTCAAGACAACGGGTTCAGACACGTAGCTTTCTCAAAAGTAAAAGCTAATATTTTTGTGACTATCACGAAAAACTAAAACCTAACTGACAAAGAATATTGAATAATTACTTCAAATGTCTTGAAGTAAGTGTTGGGAATTGTTCCAAGCAAATTCTCCATGATATTGAATCAATATTTATTGAAAATTTCTTTTACACATTAATTGCATTGTTTTTTTAATTTTATTTGTAATTGTGTTAGTACGTTGCAAGTTACCTTTATAGATTTTAAACAAATAAACACGTTTCGTTAACTACTTTCCCTCTTAGAATGAAAATAGAAGGATAAGGATGAGTGTGGGGTCTAACTAGCGAGAGTTCTCGCACGGGTACGCAGAGGTGGTGGGGGAAAATGTGTGCTATGGCACAACACAAGGAACAAACTTTTTAAAGTAGTTAAAGAAAAATAGCTTGAAATAAATGGAAAACAAAAATCAAAACGCGCTAGCCTACAATACTACGTGAATCAATTAAAAAACAACTAAATTTAAAATTATAGAAAGAATAGTGCAAGTCACCCGACAACTGCCAACCATCGCAGTCCAAATGCACGATTTAAATTTTGGGGGTATCTGGAAGTATGTACTCCAACGCCCAGCTGCAAACTCATATTGTAAATAAAACACCGTTTGATATTAAACTGAAGGTGTCGGTTCGTTAAGATATTAAAAATGCAAAAATCGTTTGAGCAACATTCCCATGTACTGAAGTGGGCTTCCTAATGCCTACTAAATTGTTTCTAATGCTAACAAATGGTATTTAGTACTCAAAGATGAAAACAGTTTGATAATTTTTTGGCTCGGAATTGCTTTTCTTGAGGTACGTAAGGACGCAGAAAATAATTCAATAGTTTTTAGTATACAAATAAGTTTTCAATTTTCTCACCCCAGCAAGCTGGCACCCTGCCTCTCCAAAACCCACTCGGTTCCTCATAACAAATCAAGGAAAGTTAAATAATATTGCAATGAGTAGGTCTGTTCTTGCCCGATCCCGTATTTTCGCACTACTTTACATGGCTTTCTCAAGAATAAAAACCTTTTCTATTACTTGACTATCAAAGAAAGCGAAAAGCTAACTCTCAAGGAAGATTGAAACATTTCTTCAAATGTTTTTAAAGAAGTATGAATTGTTCCAAGAACATCTCTCTATAACGTTGAATAAACTTTAATTGAAAATTTATTTCAAATATCAATTGCATTGTTATTTTGTTTGATATTCTGTAAGTACATTAGTAGTTCCTCTCCTTTATGGAACCGATAGACAAATGGATAGGGAAAGGGTGGGATTTGACGTGCGAGATTTCTCGCACGGGTACGCTAGTTTTACTTATTCCACTCACCTGAATTTTTTAATTGAAAAATGTTGAGAATATGACCTTTTAATTAAAAATATATTTTACTATCGAAGACGGTAAGCACGTTTGCACTTCTAAATAATACAAGAGTTGGCATTTGATGTTACTCATTTATTATACAAAAAATTAACAATGGTGGAATAGATGTTATAATTTAGGTAGTTTTTGTTTACGTATGTGGGCTATTTTCATGGTAAAACGTATGATATGTTATATCCTATCTCATAATAAAAATAAACTTTAATCATAGTACATTTGCATATACATAGTCCATTTTTAGGCATAGAATGTTTCGTGAAAATGTGTGAAAATACTAGTTTAATTATGATAGATGACGCCAGGTGGGCGTTCTTACTGAATATTTTGACCAAGGAACGAGCTGTAGGTAGAAGGTCGTCGTGTTGTTTTGCCTAAATTAGATATCGAAAAGAACTACATCTGTCTCCCATTTCCATCCCTTAAAGGACGGTTTAAGTGCTCAGTCTTTCAGAATTTTGCGAATTTCGAAAACGGTGAAAAAATCTGCCAAAATAAATTGTCTTTTTATGAAATTCCACATAATTTCCAAATGCATTCAGATTCTTTCGCATAACGCAAATAGGATTCCGATAGAACTAACATTCAGAAACATCATAGATACATGTAATAGCAGTAATAACTGTTTCTCTCATTTCAGAATGAGGTTTAATTACATTCAGTTCGATGAATTAAGTCGTAACGTTTCATGTCAATGCTGGAAAGAGAGTATAATAATTCACAGCTTTTCCTCAATATCCTTTTAGTTGCATTGAAACATGATGTTATAATTATATATTATTCTTTTCGTGTTGACAAGGCTGTTCGTTTCTTTCTTTGTGATGTCTACAATTAATATTTCATTTCATTATAATATATTATTTATTGAATTAACTGAACTAATACATATCCACTCATTGTCTTTTGTGTGGTGTCATTTCCTTCATACCGCAACACTCTCTTATTTGTTTGTCTCCCCTGACTATACATTATACACGATTCTGTGACGTATTGAGGTGGCTGTTGAGGTGACTCAGGGCATCAACTGATGTCACTGCAGTACCTCTGACCGAGGATGCCTGTCCTAAGATTCGAGTCCCGACGGTGGCCGGGGAATTTTGCTTACTACATGCACTACACTACTACACATGTCGGGAGGCTTAGAGCTGACCTCTTCCGCGTGCTGCCTCACAACACCCTTGCTACCCTGTGTGAGCAAGTAGAGGCAGCTGAACGCAGCGGGCGAAGATCGCCATTCGGCCGTGGGACTCGCGGGGCACGCGACGCCGCGCCCCACCTGCCACGCCGCCAAATGGGCCTGAGCTACCACAGACACGTCGAGTCAAGTCAGTGCCGTGGCGAACAGAAGACTAGTGAAGTGAAGTGCAGTGAGTGTGAATGAGTAGAATGAATGGTTATGTATGTAATGAAACAAGAATAAACGATGCGTGAATGAAAATAAATAAATTAAAATTAAAATTTTACGAAGACAGTGTCAAAGCGAAACTTTACTTAGGATTAAGAAAAAAAATTAGTTTAAGTTAGGATATGCCAAAGTGCTACGTTAGTAACTAGTACATTACATTTAAGCTAAAATTAAGTTATTTTTAGTTAATTTTATTTAATAGAAAAAACCTCTCTCTGAGCTGCTTAAGCCGCAAGGCGGCAGCACACTGTATATCCATTACGACAAATAAAGTCCCGCCTCCTCATAAGTACTGCGGAGGGGAAATAATAAAAAATACAAAGAAGCTGACCCGGTTGAGGCGATGCCCTGCAGGGGGAGGTACTTAGAGGAAAACCGCCGGCAAGCCGACGTGCACTTTGGCGCCGGATTTCGCCATCCAGCGGGGGAAGAAATCCGCCACCTCCCTTGAAAAAGAATGCACTACACATACTCTGCTAAAGGCCATAACTGTTGATGCAGAGCGGAATAAAAAAATAATCAAACAACCCAGCTTCCCTCCTTCATCAGGCACTCTAACTAAATAACCCGTCACTCTTAAACGAAACAACCCGTCAACCCTCTACCCAGAATCCCAATCCCCGTCCCTGTACGGGGGAGAGGATTTTTGAATGTTAGAAACAACTCAACATACTCCCCAGCGTGAAGAGTCTCAACATTTAGACAGGCACTGCTTAATAAAACCATCTGGTGCTATGCTATGCTATGCGCCTCCTTTCTAGGCGAGCCCGTTCGTGGGCGTGTTGGCCCCGCGGCGCGGTTTCCGCGCGCGCTTCAGCCGAATTTGCGTGTCTTCCCCTCCACTTTGGGCGCCACCGCTTGCTCCTACTATGAGTAGCATTTTCGGCGTGCACCAGTGGTCGGATTGCGAAGGCGACTAGTTTCAGCCCTTTGCCCCTTGGAGGGGGCTCCACACATGCGTTATTCGGCGAACGGCGAGCAACCGCTCACCGAATCCCGAGTAGTGTGGATGAATTGCTTGTTATTTGCCGAGTGACGAACTTTCGGTGTTCGCCATATCCACCGGGTGTCGGTCTTTTGGACACATCAAAGGGAGCGAATATTCGCCGAACACTTCAGCTGGTCGGGATCAGGCGAGCTGTAGCTCGCTGCTCGGCGAATGCCGAATGTGTGGAGCCGCCTGTGGGGCTCCACACAGAGCTTCTGTGGAGGTGAAAAAACTAGAAAAAAAGAAAATTCATTCATTTCTAGATGCCCCTTTCTCCAAACGTGGGAAGCTGGAATAAGCATTTGGGGAGGACGGCGTCCAGCTCAACCACTTTCGTGGAAAGGCGGCGGATGTTCAGGCTTATGAATGACGTAGCGGCAGGGGTCCCGGGCGGAAGGGCCGTGGGGCGGGAGGGTTGTGGAAGGAGAGGAAAGGCGGCCAAACAGGTACTGCCACTGTCATAAAATCAACACACAGGTACCGGCAGCAGCGTGTGCAGGAAATTGTACAACAGTATGCAAGCCACATAAACGAACAAACGTGACGAAATAGTTATTTCGCCCAGTAATACTCCCTAGTCATTCAGTCCTTGAATATAGACAGCATCCTGCAAGTCAAAAATCTTTATCTGTAAACCATCTCGGGGAATTTATCAAGCATAGTTTCAGTTTCATTATTGTGTCTATTACATCAAGCTAATGGTATTTCAAGCTAAAGTTCTTAAGTTCAGGTCAGAAATAAAGCAAATTAATTTATTACCTCAAATTTAGGCTATTTTTCACAGCTTCTTAATTATATAACACTTTTCGCTATATTACTACCAGTCGTTTGTTATAATATAACATACTATACATATTATGAACTCTTGTTGCACTTGCATTCTACAAAATACGCTCTTGTTGAACTGATGCATTCTACTACAACCATAATATTTAATTCAAAATCTTTAAATAAATTTATTTTAATGGCTTTCCTAAACTTAAACTTATATCGTATTAAATAAAAGGTCAAGAGAAATTAAGCATCAATAATGCTCTTCCACAATGAGGCCTTCTTAAAAAAAATCAAATCTAAGAAGTCATCAAAAGTTTTAAAATTCAATGCTCCCGAGACGTTGAAAACTACTTAATTTGAGGAAGTTGATTTTTTTTTCGTGAATTTAATGTTTTAACGTTTTATTGAAAGCATTTCGTTCTTGTTAAACAACGAAGATATCAAATTTAAAAAAACACGTAATTTGGTATCAGAATTTTGAAAATATGTTAATACTTCAAGTTCTTTAAAAATTGATATTTCACTCAAATTTTCGCTGCAGCATATTCAAGCTGGTAAGCATTTTGTCAAAAGTTCAGCAACGGCAAAGATATGCAGAGTTTAGAAATACTCGTTAAGACAAACGAACGAATAGCCTAAAGATCGATATGCACAATTTACACATTAAAGGTCTGATTTGGGTGTTTCTATTTCCTACGGCTTACTCATGCGTAACGAATGGGTTCACTAATATACGTTGATAAATAATTAGCAAATTATCTGGTAAATGATGAAAATGATTTATTGAATAAACTTGGTGTGCCGCATTGAGCCAATTTTTGAGTGAATAAAACATTACGGAGCCTGAAGAGAATATTAAAATTGGAATAAGCTTACAACAAACCATAACATTACATAATAAATTACTCAGGTTGTAATTTATTTTACTCATGTAAAAATTTGGTAAGAATTGAGAGGTCATGCAGTCGAATCAATCGATAGAAAATAGGTATGACCTCACTTACAAATACGTAGGGAAAGATAGGAAAAATGAAAAAATCACAAATGTATCTATCAATACAAGGTTTTTCTCTATGGCTACAATACTTTTTTATGTTTCGGCATAGCGACCAACATGTATCTATTGGAGCACATACCTCGATATGAGGGAAAATGGGATTAATCTGGCAAGTTCTCCATGATCGAGCTTCATTGCATTCTCACTATGATTTGGACTTTTCACAACTCGTTCATGAAATTACGACAACGGGGTCATCCATAAATTACGTAACGCCAAAGACGGGGAAGGGGATTTGAGGCAACGTTACGCTGTTACATAGGTGTAGAGGATGTTAGTTTAGCGTTAGGTATTTAACATTTTTTTATTTTTTGAACATTTTCTGAAATAATTCCTTTTATTGAGTCTTATTGTAAAACACGTAAATACTAATTAAATTAAAAATATATAAATAAATTTAAAAGTTATGATATATAAAGTGTTATAATAAATTAAAATACTTTTTCATCAGAGGTTAATTGATTGAAATGGTTCGATCGCGAAGAAAATATTCAAAACTGATCTGTAGCATTTTCTAGAATCTAATTAAATTGGTGCAGTAGACTCTCGCCCATGCGTCATCCTCGACAAAGAATGCACGGATTGTCAGAAAATGTTCTGGCTGAAATTCCTTCCTTCACTTAAAAATTGCCCCAATCTCACTGTTAGGCGATGCAGTCAGCATTGGCAAATAATTCTAATTCAATTTTAATACACAATACAAATAGAATAAATACAAATTGGTTTTATCGTTATGTAATTTATTTTTATTTTGAATAGAGAGTGTTGTCGCAAGCGGTACGTAATTACTTACGGGGAGTCAAGACCGCGTTGCAGGTGCGTTTTGGAGGGAGTGGGTGCTCCAAATTTGCGTTACGTAATTTATGGACGGAGCCTTTCAATCCGATCTTCATGCACGGTTTTCCAGCGGCGCCTTTTTCCAGTAACCGCAATGAGAACTCGGTATAATTAAAGCAACAATGGTGAAACCGCGATCTCAAAAGTGTTTTAGAGCGGAAGGCAATATTTTTGTAGCTCAATGATTTTCTTCGTAATATTGGGAGGGAAAGATTTTACTTCTCTTTCGTTTTCAGCTGAAATCTTCAATCAAGCTCTTGAGTTTTTTGTATCAGTTCGGAGCTGGTTAGCACTTTTCAATTGTGAGTTGGTTCGCTCCGGGTAACTTTAACTGCTTTCGAAGTACCTTCGTACCTGCTTTCGAAGTACCATTTGTTTTATGACTTAATAGGAAAGTAGGAGTATGCATATGATTACGGGATCGATCAAAAAGATAAGAGGATAGATAAGATAGAGTAGAAGAGACCGGGGCTTTTTTAAAAAAATATATTTATTTATACTTGTTCGACAAAAATTTGTCTTTCAAGTGTGTGAATTTTTACATTAACGTAGTACAATTTGAGGAGAAACTTCAAAAGTAACCTCTAACATGTTACAGATATGTATAAGTATTATTGTTTTTGAACACACAATGATCTTAGAAATAAACTGTGGTTATAAATAGTACAAAATACATATAAATTTTTACAATAAATAATAGTTACATGAAATAAGTTAACTATGGAGGATGTAAACGGTCTTTTGAATAGCGTGATTTGATTCGCGGGAAAGGATTAGCTGTTTTTCCAAGTTGAAAAGATGTATAAGCAGGAGAAGAAATTAGGGAAGTATAAAATTTATCTGAGAGATGAAGGATCCAGGATTTTAGAGACAGAATACCGAGTTCGTGTAATATTTGATTGTTTCTTATAAACCAAGGTGCTTTCAATGCTTTTCTAAGATATTTATTTTGTATAGCCTCTAGTTTTTGAATATGCGATTTCGCTGCACCACCCCAAATGGGACACGCATATGTCAATGATGGGCGAATTATATATTTAAATATACATAAAGCTGAATCTAAAGAAAGATGAGAATTTTTCTTCAAAAATGGGTATAATTTTAAAAGCTTGACATTCGTTTTGTTTATTATTGATGTAATGTGTGGTTCCCACGTTAGTTTAGTATCGAGTTTTAATCCAATATACGTAATTGGGGTCTGGTTAGAAATCCAAGAAATTGATTTATAGTTAATTTCTAACCAGACTTTATAGTTAATAAAGCAATTTCTTGGATTTCTAACCAGACCCCAATTACGTATCTTGGATTAAAACTCGATACTAAACTAACGTGGGAACATTGCTTTATAGTTAATAAGGCAATTTCTTGGATTTCTAACCAGACCCCAATTACAAAAAAATTATATGTATTTTGTACTATTTATAACCACAGTTTATTTCTAAGATCATTGTGTGTTCAAAAACAATAATACTTATACATATCTGTAACATGTTAGAGGTTACTTTTGAAGTTTCTCCTCAAATTGTACTACGTTAATGTAAAAATTCACACACTTGAAAGACAAATTTTTGTCGAACAAGTATAAATAAATATATTAAAAAAGCCCCGGTCTCTTCTACTCTATCTTATCTATCCTCTTATCTTTTTGATCGATCCCGTAATCATATGCATACTCCTACTTTCCTATTAAGTCATAAAACAAATGGTTTACTGAGCCACATTTTTCGAATTATTATTTTAATGACTTTAAATTTTTACTTCTAAATTTATTCTTCTTTAATTCTACCACTAATAGGGGTTAGACAAAATAATATGAATGTCTGACATATACAAAATATTTATTAATAAGGTGTTGGGTCACCTATCGCTTTTAGAATAGCCGCAGTTCGTCGCGGAATAGATTTGTAGAATTTTTGTCTGAATTGTTTTCAACAGCATGTTCTCCTATTCTTGTACCAAAACCTCGATTGCTTCAACAATGCTGGATCTGGAAATCTGATCCTCATTCTCTTCTCTTAAACGTCCCATTATGGTTCAATTATGTTGAGGTCTAGCGTATGTGCTGGCTAGGGAAGATGTTTGATGATATTCTGATGCTTCGCAAACCGTGCCCTAACCTTTCTTGCTGGCAGCATGGGCACATTATCATTTTGGAATATGAGAATCTTTGGCAACAATATGCTAGACATTGTAAGTACTTCACTATTGACGATGATGAGATATTCATTCGCAGTTATCCGGCTGATGAGAGTAATGATATGGCCAGTTGAATATCACGATGAATCCACCCGAATCATAATGGGTCATCCTCCTTACTTGATTGTAAGAAGCAGGCAGGTCGGATCGTAAGCTTGCATTAGGGGTTCCGAATATTAACCTGTCAGTTAATTTGGAGTTTCGTCCACTGTTCCTCTTCGCCTATGTTTTTTTATCATGGTTTGTTTATGATGTCATTACCGTGGGCACTGTCACTCGTGAGACTGTTTCCATAACCAATGCTACCGCTAACCGCACATCAATGATTCTCTTTCGAAGTCTGAGGGATCACACAGTTCACCGATCGCCTATGTTCACCGTCGTAGACAAAGCCTACAATACTCTGCAATACAACCATCAAAACTTGACATGCGACGGCGTGTCAATTGTGCAATGCAGCTCCGTCGCAGATTTAGACATCCGCAGTGCTACCAACATGCAAAAAGATGTACCATATTGCATAGTGTTAATATTATCTTGTCCAACTCCTGTATTTCTAAGTAAAAATATTTGGAAGTTAATACATTTATTTGCAAATACGTTCCTTGTACTGTATTTCAATCCAACGATATCTGGTATTTTTAATTTTTGTTTAAGAGAGTTTTAATTTCAGAACGATGGAATTTTATTTTTTTCATGGCGGTTCAACAGTGTATCCCTTGCATATGACAAATCTTATAAATAAAGATAACAATTTTTACTACTAAGTAATGATTTTAATCTTAAAAGAAAAGTGAATATACCAAACATTTGTCAATAAAACACTTATGAATGTCAATAATACACATATCCTATTTAAAACACCCCCTCGGTGTTTTAAACAAAATGTATAGTATTTTAAAAAAAGTGTTGTATCTAGACTGATGATGGAGCAAACTGAGCCTCAAAACGTCGTAGAAATATTAATAAATGAAAAATTAACTGCAATAGTTTATTCACGAAACTGCTTGTCTCATGAATGGCAAAAATAATTTTCCTTGATAATATTAAAATAATTGCAAAACGAATTAAATATATTATAATTAAGGCGTAGGGATACAATTAATTATGACGAGTCATCATCAATAGCGTTCATTGTATATCCAAACACAATTTTGGTTAGGATGATAATTTCAAGGATATCTATCGATTCGTCTATTTGATTTCTTCTTATGGTTTATATTGATGAAATCATTTATTAATTTTTCCCATCAATGAATTACCAAATATTCCCTTTGTGGAGGAAGCAACTCGTAAGAGAACGTGCAAGACGCGTTCAGCACATTTTGATTGCTCTTAAATTTCGCGATTTGTAAATAATAATGTGCGAATAAGGTGATGATTGTGACATACATTTATGACTTAAATACAATACACTTAATTTGAATATTCAATATATTGTACATCTCCAACAAATTAAAACATATTTGCATGTATCAATTCTCTGCATTGGACAATAAACATACAATAACATCACGAACACGTTTAATATTCCACACAACATGTCACTCTAATGTTCATAGTCGAAGAATGATTTAGATAAATGGCCACGAAAAAGGGATGGCATGTTTTGTTTTGTTTTCAAAATACCAATAAATCGATAATGCAATATACTGAAAGGCCAAAAAGCCGAAAGGCTGTCACGTTTCAAAACCGTCTTGAATGAGATGTATAGTTATTGTAAATAGCATTTTTTTTATTGTAGGTTGCGACACTGAGAGAAGGAAAAAATTAAATCAGCGATACACTCTACCTTTGATACACTTCGGAATTGAAAATTCATGAGATAATGAGACAAGAGTCCACTGAAACTTCCAGACATAAAACTTACGTGGGAAAATAACTTTCAAAGTTAAAAATATTAATGACGGTGTGAAGTGCAATTTAATTATAACTATAATATTCACACTTTTGGGGAATATTTTGAACTTGGTGAAAAAAATCCGATAAACATTTCGGCAACTCTGTTAAATTGCAATATATCGAAACGAACTTTCATTACCAATATCCCGATATTTACAGACAAGTACCCTTATTTACAAAAGGAAGCCAACGCGATTGCCATCCCTAGCACAGACAATGACCGCCGCCATGACGTTCACGAGTGTTCGCGGCTCAGAAGATGAGCGCCGGGCGCTGCAGCAGGTGCTCGCTCTGGATGCGCTCCGAGTACAGGCGGCCCTGCTCCTCGACGGCGGCGATGAGGTCGGTGCCGTCGCGCGCGCTGCTCTCCACGGCCGCGCGCACGCCCGCCGTGTCCACGGTGCGCAGCCCCGACGCCCACCCCACCGCCGCCCACGCGCGGATCAGGTTGGTGGTGCAGCTGCGGCAGTACGAGCCGTACTCGTCCGTCTGGTAGTCCCACGGAAGCAGGTAGTGGTAGTGCGGCCACATCGACAGGTTCACCAAGAACACCAGGTTGGTGTCGTACGAGAAGCTGCCGCAGAGAAACACACAAGTCAATAATAATAATAATAATAATAACTAATAATAATATATAATAATAACTAACAACAACACATTATGATAAAGCGGTTCTCAATATTTCCCAAGATGATAAATGCCACATTTGCCAGGAACACATAGAAACCACTGACCATCTTGTCTCAGCTTGTCCAATCCCAGCAAAGACCGAATACTTAAAAAGACACGACAAGGTGTGTAGTTACCTCCACTGGCAGATCTGTATCGCCCTCAAAGTTCCAAATACATACCTCAAGTGGTACGAACACTCACCAAAACCGGTGGCACGGTTGGATTGTGTACAATATTGTACGTATTCAGTGTGTGGCCGGATGAAGTTTGGAAAGGGGATGACCTGTAGTGGTATCGCAACTAAATTGTATTAGAACGCTCAAAGAGACGAAATGATAGGGATAAGTTCAGAAAATGTACAACTTAGTGCCAATAAACAGTTTTGTGAATTTGAACTGAATGTTCAAAACAAAAAGAACCATAATTTCCAATAACTTAACTTAATTTTAATTTTACGGTCTTTATTGTAAAAGAGTGAGAATAACACCGTGTTGTTGCTATCTAAATATTGGCGAAGCGTCGTTTGGCTGGATTCGTGCCACCTTGCCTTCTGTGAGAGAATGTCCTCCGATGGTACAAGCGCTCTCGCTCTTACGGTACGGACACGAACCCCAATTCAGGGTAGGGAAACACTAAGCTAATGACACTGTACGTCTCCCTAATGCTAATGATATTGTACTCCCATGTATGATTGTTAAGTTAAACACGTTTGTTGTACACCCTGGTAAACAGTCATTTGGATCACAATCCATGCTCGTGTCACGAATTAGTCCGGATGTGATACCTGTGACTATCACTGTTTCATTCTGAGCCTATCACGATTCTGAGCGGCCTGAAAGTGAATGATTGATTGATTGAAATTATTATGACTGGGCCAATCGTCGCCTTCGGGGCCGCTGAAAGCTGCCTTGGCGAATTCGCCGCGTATTATATTGTCAGTAGGTACTTTTGACAAGACATGATTTGTGTCGAAATGGCTGAATTTTTTTAATTAAATCTAAATATAACGTAGAAATTTCAAACGTTAAATTGCAATGAAATGATCAAAGTGTATAATTGTAAGTTTTAATAAATGTTTAAATTTTTTGGTAGCGAATTGGACATCCTAGGATCACGCAAACGTGCCTCTTGTACCCAACGTCATATTCTCCCGGGGGCAAGTGCACGTGACCTTTTTGAGGGGACAAGCACTTTTATGCTGAATCCATTTTAATACCCCAGGGTTGTTAGCCCTGATAGGAGATAACGTACAAGATGAAGATGAAGGATGAATGGGCAAACATACGAACACACAACCATGTCCAACTCGGTACTCGAATCCGTCGTTCTTCTGTCCGAGATCGCCACGGCAATCCTGCTTTAGTTGAAAAACAACGAGTGGTTGTCGGCAAGGTGCCGATTACCTTCGTCTTTAAGGTAATGCTAAGGCCTCTAACAATCCAAGATAACAATGGATCCTTGCGCGAAAAAACAGGCGATTCGCATACGATTCGAGTACGTCACTCAAGCGTAGTGATAGGCGAGAAAAGACGAGTGTACGTGTTGCGTGTACAATTTTTTAACACGCCGTGTGTGAATAGTACATTATAAAACGATGATGTATTAATACCCATCACATCGAGTTTCATACGGTACGACTTACGGTAACTTTTATAAGTTAAATTTTTACATTGAATCATTTCGTGGCCGCATGCAGGGTTCAGCCAAGGCCACCTAGACCTACAGCTCCGAAACCACCGTAGGTGGCTTTGTTTTACCTTTGTTTTGTATTTGCTTTTACTCTTATTTCTGGAGTGTAAAGTCTACAAGGTGTAAAGTAATTTTAATCTAAAGAATTGGCTGTGTTTTAAGAACAACCACACGGCGGCAACATAAAACCCAAAATGACTTGCGTTCAGATCTTAACCTAAGCAAATGTTCTCTCCAATAACTACCACTGCCCTGGTCAAATAGGATCAAAATGAAATTACGATACAATTTATTTTAAATAATATTTCACGTTAAAAATTACTAATAAAATAAATTAAAACTGAGAAGCAGAATATAATAGTAAGTACAATTTAAATGCTCACAATCGAAAGAAACATTTACAATAAAGGTTCTCAATGATTAATGAAGTGTCAAGAATGGGTTTGTAAGCTTCTCTGTGACTAGGTCAAGAAACTGTATTATAATGAAAACTGTTTCGTAATGAGTATCGTTATGCAACAGGTTGAAACTTTCAAATGACAGAATTATACAATGGGAATAGAAAAACGTTCTCACATGCTTCCCGATGTTTTTGCCCTCGCTTCGTAATGTTTCGCATTCTATTAGTTAGAAAGGAAACAATTATCTGTTAGGCAAACGATGGCTCCCGATCCCTGTTCTCGTACTGGTGAGAGGAGTCGATAAACCGTAAACCACATCAGGAGACGGCAACCAGTTCGAAGGAACCTCTCATAGGGTCAGTGGAAGGTCATCAACCCATTGCTGTATCTTTTTCTGGCACACGAAAAACAAGCCCGAAAAACTGTGCTTTGCACACGGCTTTTCGTGCTAATTATTGTAATGGTGTTACAATGATTATTTTTATATTAAGTGCGTAAAAAGAGTGTTTTTTTGGGCGATCGATATTGTTTTCTCTTTTGCAGAGTCCGATAAATCGAGGCAAAAAAACTACCATTTCGGGCAACAACTATGAACAAAATTTTTCTACGATCGCATAAAAATGCTTCTATTACAAATTATGATTTGTTTATTTTCTCTTCATGGTTTAAAGCGTGTGTTGGACGGAGTTCAAAGCGCGAGCAGACACGTTATAGATTCTCGAACGAGTGATGAACTGTTTTAATCGGAAGGATATCTTGTTTAAAGATCGGGTATTTTGTTTAACGATTGTACATTAAAGGCCATGGTATTTTAAGAGCACTTGGTGTACTATGGTAGTAAATGGTTGTTGTCAAATACTAATTTAAAAATGGATACCAGCGCTAATGACACTCCACAGGAATTGATTGAATCTATAAATAATTTGTTACCGGTAAACATCGGAAGATATTTTACTATAGTAAGATACTGGAGTTAATTTGACAAGTGCGAATGTTGGAACTAACTGCTCTAAATGCAACATAAATTTTCATTATTACTCTATGTAAAAATAATATTTTTTAATGTTTTGTTCTTTTTAATTACAAGTTCTGTCAGGAGTAACGTTTTTTCTGTGAATCTGTGCTTTATTTTCTTACTTCTCTTTTTTCGCAGGGTGACGTCACCGCGAAAAAAAGTTTTACGTACAGTGACGACACGTTTTTCAGATATTTTAAAAAAGGCCAACTTCAGGCACGTGTAGCAAAATGTAGAAACCCACATTTTTATACGATCGTAGCAAAACGTATTTTTGATATAAAAAATAAGCTCTTTGCTTCTAAGAAACAGCCTTTAAACACACGTTTAGTTTGTCCGAATAACCATTTTCCAGTCACTCTTTTACCTCTATCATGCTTTTTCTCGCCAGCCTTCGTTTCATTTTCAAAAATAATTTCTGCACTATTTAAAGGGACACTTGTACTCTCCGGTATTACAGGGAACACTTCACACCAGAAAAATCGAACCTGTCACAGTTTTTGCTTCAACATGTTAATCAATTTTAATCAATTAATTAATTATGTTTCACTTTCGCTCGTGCAAATCCACAAATGCGTCATCAGAAGAATCGGAATCCTGCTGACTTTGTTAGAACTAAACCAAATATAACTATATAAGAAAAAGGCTATTTATACCTTTTGTCTTATAACAAATAACAAGAAAACGTACTATCATTCTTAAATATGAACACTCTACATTAGACAATAATTGTCTAATGTAAACTGTTCATATTACAATTAATTACAATTGTTCATTACAATTGTTAATTACAACTGTTCATATCACAATTATTGTGGAATGTAAAATAAACAACCAGGCCTAAAATTATTGACATATATTATTGTATACACAATTTATATTCAATTTCACATACAAAGCTGTTAACAGTTAAGGGATAAAGTGAATTAATGCCTCTACAGTGGTCTCAAAAAGTTACACAGTTTCGATTTTTGTATTTACATAATCCCAAATTGTTGAAGTCTTTGTGATATTCTTGAAGCAAACATGTAAATCGCACTGGCTTACCTTGGTAAATGCAGGAATTTTTCACAAATAAAACTAATCCTCAGGGTTAATTTTAATTATCAATCATTCTTTCTACATCTTTTATAGTAATATTTATCAAATATTTATTTTATCACAGCCTCTGGAATGGATCACGGGGAGCGTACTAGCTGCCCATGGTATGGTCTCGGGTTCGATTCTCAGTGGAGGAAAAATAGTTGTAGTTTTCCTTGAAAATCGTCTGAATTTCTGTAGCTGTCCTATTGTGTAAGCAATGTGAATACAACATCATGTGTAAAATTATTTACAGACAATGGGCGATAGCTGTGTGACGAAGAAAAGGTCAGGCAGGCAGAGTTTGCTTGTCACGCTGACGTATTCGCCACATGTCTCTTTCCTCCCCATCAAACGAAGTAATTAAACTAGGTACAGGCACAGGGGACACGTTACCTAGTCAGACAACCAAATCAAAGTGCCAAATACGTAAATTCGATTATTTTATTACACATTATACTTCAATTGTCTCATGTCAACTTTCTCATGTATGAAGAATCAGTAATATTTCATTCTATGTAAACCTCGATTTCGTCCATTTCTTTTATCAGGACGTTACCTATCTTGTAGTTTTGTATCACGTTTTTATATTTCTTCTTGAAACCTCCTTTTGTGTAATTGAACGATTCCATTCAATTTTTGTATCTTAAAGACAGTTCTTTTCTATCAATTCACGAAGTTAAATTTTATAATATTTTAAAAAACACATTTTGGGGTAACATTTTGAATAGCAACTTTTTATTATTGGCCGTTCAAAAGTATTCATTCTCATTTTGTGAACGATTCCAGCGGTCCCATAGTTTTGTGGTACACAAATATACATACTCCAACTATTATAGAATAGTTTATATTTTCTTTCTAATTACCAATTACTGGCAGCCTTACTTCTTTGTAAACTTCATGTATTTGACTATGTAACAAAATCAGTATTCCGCCTTAAAGAGAGTTCTGTGAAAGTATATTTTTCAAGTAGAATATTGAGTATTTTTGTTCTATATAATGAGTACCAATATTGTTTAAGACATCTCATTTATGACGGAAAAGTAATATACACGTTTAAATTTGAAAGTTTTGACAATACCAAAATTGTTATACCTAAAAAGTTTGCTCTTAAACTAACAAAAAATTAAAAATTGATGAAACAGCAAACACTTTTTATTCTAGGTAAGAATACATCTAAACGATCTTGTTATAAAATATAATTGTGGTGAAATAAAATAGTGTTTTCTTTTCTTGGAGGACTTATGAATCTATTGTCAGTTAATATATTGGAAGATTTTTAGCGGAATATTGTACAAACGGAAATTCTGTTCTGTCCCAAGTCATTCCGTATTAAGGGATTTTCATAAACATGATTAAATTAAACCAATGAAAAAATATATTTTATAATATTTGGTAAGGTGTAATTTGGTCATGTATGTTTCAAAACCAAAATATAAAGGACTTTGAAAGGCATGTTTAACAACCGCGGAGGAGCGAAGCGGATCCGAGGTCAGTAAATAATCGAATTCCATAACACTCATATACAGGTCGGAGTGAAAATGGTTTTTTTGTACTCTTACTTTTTAAAGAAGCAATTTCTGTACTGCAGTCAGTTCAAAAACTTTGTCGACATTCATATACCACAACCTATTTTGTAGACAAAATGTAAATGTCGGAAGTTCCTTAATCATTTTTGCTATCTTCATTAGTCATCAGGTGTCGTCGAAGTTTAAGGACACTGAACTGCGTTTTTCCTACTGTACACCTCATCTGCACATATTCGTAAATCAGGTAAATAAAATTACAGGCCTGGTTCGAGAAAAATCAACTTTACAGATGATTAGCAGTTCAAAATGACTACTTTAATAGACAAGAGTGAAAGAAAGTTGGGTAGTGCCTTATTTGAAATGCTCAGCGCAGTTGTATTATACAAGCACTTACTTGGTTTCCGGGCGCAAACCCCAGACGAGAATGCCGCTGGTGATGAGCCAAACGGCGTGAGTGACGATGACGTAACGCAGGAAGAAGACGATCAATATGGTAGTGAAGATGTCCTCGTCCCAAAACTCAACGGGCAAGTTCACGGGGATAATGAAGGACAGTATCGGCACCAACGCCCAGTAGAACCTGCCAAAGAGCCGCAAAGCAACATTTACTCTAATGAACTGGTGAAGGTCAAAATTACTTCGAGAGAAAAGTATCTTTACCAAAAATTTTATTATTATTTTGATACGGAAGAGGAACTGTTTGCTACCTGCTACCCATTTTATTGGTTAGGAAGATATTCAGATAGTAACAAATAATGAATATAAAAACAAAACTTAAAGTATCTAATAAATGCTTAAACAATTCATTACAAGCTCGTGTCATTCAGAAAGGCGGTTTCAGAAAAATATTCCACGCCGATCTCATTTTATGAAACATTGAAGACATTCCCAGCAGACCAGCCTCGCTCTCGTTAAGACCTAATGACATGACCCTCAATGAGAGAGCGTTTTTAAAGTGGTCTCAGAGTCCACTGTTCTAATTTTAACACTGATGTACATATATCTCGGAAATATTTTAAATATGTCGAAATTATAAATATATTTACTTAATGTTCAACTGAAATATGGTGTGCAACCAACCACGTTAAAAATATAAATATTTTTCAAATATGGGTTTTTATGGGACTTTGTTGTTTGTTATACGGAGCATAATATCCATCTCAGTAAATTGCTTCAGTTACATTCACAGAAAGTATTTTGCAGGGGGACGGCGAGAGAGTGAAAGTACAGGAAGGTGAGTTGTCGGGAGGGCGTGTGGACGGGAGGGCCAGTGGACGGGAGGATGAGTGGGTGGATGGGGGGCAAGAGGAAGGGAGGACGAGTGAACGGGAGTGCGAGAGGAAGAGAAACGAGAAGACGGGAGGGCGAGTGGCGAGGGGGCGTCGAGATAGCGAATGGACGGGAGGGCAAGTGGACGGGAGGGCAAGTGGACGGGAGGGCAAGTGGACGGGAGGGCAAGTGGACGGGAGGGCAAGTAGACGGGAGCGCAGGTGGACGGAAGGGCAAGTGGACGGGAGGGCAAGTGGACGGGAGGGCAAGTGGACGGGAGGGCAAGTGGACGGGATGGCAAGTGGACGGGAGGGCAAGTGGACGGGAGGGCAAGTGGACGGGAGGGCAAGTGGACGGGGGTGCAGGTGGACGGGAGGGCAAGTAGACGGGAGCGCAGGTGGACGGGAGGGCAAGTGGACGGGAGGGCAAGTGGACGGGAGGGCAAGTGGACGGGAGGGCGAGTGGTCGAGATGGCGAATGGACGGGAAGGCGAGAAGACGTAAGGGTGAGAGAACAGGAGATCGGAAAGGGGAAACGGGGGCGGAGAGTCGAGGGCGGAAGGAGGGAGGTGCGAACTGACCTCTTCTGGTACATGAGCAAGGGCTCCGCCTCGATGTCACTCATGTCCACGCCCTTCGCGAGCTGCTCCCAGTTGGTCGGCCGCGTCGCCACGCGGCTCAGCAAGTGCGAGAAGAGGAAGCCGCGCTTGTGGTTGAAGGGGTCGTCGTCGGTGCCATGGTGCTTGTGGTGCACGCGATGTTCCAGAACCCAGTCGTAAACGGAACCCTATGCATAAAATCGATGATTGGGAAGATACCGGACACAAATAAATATAGAGAAAATCGCTCTCAAAATAGCCATAAGCTAGTGACTTGGACCAGCAAAAGCTGCTCGTCTATTTGGATGCATTAAAACAATAACCATAATCTTTTTTGGACCCGCGTGAATATTCTGCACTTTATGAATCATTCTTTTAAAAGTAAAAGTTTATAGAGAACAGAGCTTCTTACTGGAACCCATCTTCGAACGCTTCTGACTACCCTGCTAAGGAGAAAGGGAACCATCGCAAAATGTAACGTCCACAGAATTCTTATTTGGCATATTACGATATAAGAATTTTTTTGCGGGGAGGGGGGTCTCAACATAATTGGGTTCCTTTGGTGGATTCGAAATCCTAGTTTAAGTGCCTAGGAAATATCGTTTCCTAGTTAAGCACGACAGCAAAGTGGGTTGCTGTAAAACGTAGTTTGCAGATTTCTTCTGTTTCCCATACATCATAATCTGCGGAATTCTAATGTTTTTGGTTTAAATCAGTTTGAAGAAAGAATTATCAAGTTACTTAAAAATGGCATAAAACGTCACATTTCCTCTGTGTTTACGTGGAGGGGATATTAATAAAACAATTCTTAACTTTCTTTCGGATGGCACTGCAACCCAGCTTCGCCTTTAGACCAGCATCTGCGTTATCGCAATACTTTCGGAGTCTTACAGTATACAGATTATTTCATATGTGATACGAAAGTTCCATTAAAATGACAACATTGAATTACGTAGTGCAATATCACAGGCAATGCTACAGAGTAATACAACTTTCTTATATCATAAAATGTGGAAGTTTTATCAAATTAAGAAATATTAGTCAGTGAATTTCGCAGAGCAGTTGATGCTATTACATTAGCACTCCTTAAAATATACAACAGAGAATAATTAGATTGAGGCGTAACATTGAATTACGCAGTGCAATTAGTCACACCTAGCTTTAAAACCTTACGCATTTACAATATATAAGATATTATTCAATTACTATTGAATTTTCTTTCTACCTCTATCTCATGTGCGATTACACACTGCAGAGTGGGAAACGCTATTTCATTCATAGAATTACTCTCTTATTTTATTATAAAAGTTGTAAAAGTATTCCTCTACAATGTAAAAGTCCACATATCTTGCTAAGTTAGGAAGGTGGACGGTTTTTTCTCATTCCCCACAAATTGGATTTTTGGACTAATGCTGTTTTTCCGAGAAGGCCTTCAATCGTATTTACACAAAATGGCGCTTCAGAATCGCTACTGTGGTTGGTGTCGAAAGTAATTTAAGCATACCAGTCCATAATTAGAATAAGGATTAAACATTAAATTGTATCTACGTGTGATTTTCGTCATAAAAATAGTATTTTGCTAACAGTTCCATTCAACAATATTTCTTGAAGGAAGGAGGAAGAAAGGACGTAATGTCACAATATGATGATTCCGATTGTATGAGCAAGAGTTTTACTTGTGGCTCTGTTTGCATTACAGTCACAGATACAAATCTGTTGAGTGGGAAGTTATAACGACTGTCCAGAAGGCAACGAAAAAATATACATCTTAAAGAATGATACAAATCATTATTACAAGCACGTTAAAGTTTTCACTCAAGAATTTGCTTCTCCAGAAAAACTGTTTCAAGCCAAAAGTGTTTGGTTAAAGAGAGTATAGTTTGATATACGCTTGTACAGGTTTGGAATACAATTACACTGTTTTACCACGATAGAATGCGAGTTATAACCACTGTCGAATTCACCTACAAACAAAACATGCAGTTGCGTGGGGGCCTCCATGAGGGGCTCCGTGCTTCGGAAAAATATGCATAACAACGCAATTTAAAGTAATTAATATAATACATGTTCAATTGTATATAAAAAGATTACTTTTCATTTGTGTCTGTACAGAAAGTTACGATACGTTTGTGTATCTGTACGAAAATTATGATACGTTTTTGTAAATAAAGATGGAGCTATTTTTTACGGGGAAGGGGCTACTCAATTTCGTGCTCGCAATACTTAAATCCGGCCGTGGTTAGAACTTATTTAGCAAGCTAATGTTTTATTCGCATGGCTATTATTAAGTTAAACGCTAATATGTCTTCATAGTGTGTAATGAACTTCGGAAATCTCTCGGAAGAATAGTATTAAAAAGTTAGTTTTTACCAATTGAACAGAAAAATCTTAAATTATCTTATATGTACCAAATTAAGCAAAACACAATTTGCAAACTATTAATAATGTAGCTATAAAAAATCTCGAAAGAATTACTTGACTACGGGAAAACTGGTGAAGGAAAACAAGTTCAGATGGGAGTCGAACGATAGTTACAACGGCTTAATGTCTATTTCACAGAGAAAACTACACATTTAAGATGAATTCCATAGTTTCTTTTTCAAATTGCATATAGGGTTGTGGATTGTGCTGTAACCCACCGTGCCGGAAGCTGTCTGGCAAAGGAGCAGGAACACTCTCAGCGGCAGGGAGGCGGTGTAAGTACGATGTGCCCACAGCCTATGTGATCCAGCAGTCACTCCCAGCAGTGAAAACGTGCCCAACACGAACGCTACGACAATTAAATGCAATAGTCAAAAAGATTCATTATATTTTATTACAACATAAGCTAAGTAGACATTTGTTGAGATAGATATGTGAACTAGTTCCCACCCACAACTCTATTTATTTCACTTTTAATTCTAAAATATCCCCCTAGCATACAAATTCACTACACCAACACTGTGTCTACTTCTTTAAATATTCTGATATTCTCGTTCGCAAAGTTATTCTCAACCCGGCTGATGAATTCAGATTTTTTTTATTTCGTCGTAATACATCGGTCGTAATACAGAAAACGGCTTCCTTAAATTATTATCAGCTTGCCTAATTATATCTAAAGAAAACCCGGATAAGATCATTGAAAATTCACTATCGTCGTTCCAAATATGGAGATGTTCAATTATTTTATTTTAAGTCGCACGAATAATGAAGGTCAGTTCGACTAATTCAATGATTAAAAACGAGCATACAAAAATTAACTCTCGTATGTGCAGAGCCTTACAAAATTTACAAAATACGTCGATAAATATTATTTTATTGCATTAGAAACAAAGCGCGTTGTTCTACGATATCTACAAGCAGAACAGGGATAAAAATGAAAGAGAAATAAAATGCAAAGCATTCACGAAAATGTTCAAGTCCATGTGCTTACTGTTATTCTACTGCAGATTAAATATATCATAATCAGCATTATTTAATCAATGAACAAAGTAACAAACCAAAACATACAAGAAAGAACACGAATACTTACCGAACAGGACAGTAATGAACTTTGCTTGTATAAAAACGAGCAGCAGAGCATAGAGCGCAAATAGATGCAGATGTAGGTGCCATAAAGTAGTAAACCAATGTATTTCTCTCCTAGGTCGTTCAGAATTTTCAGGTGTCGACTTTTCTGTTTGAGCATTATCTGCACTTCCGTTGCTGTCCATTTCTAAAAAATGGAATTTTATTTCATATTATTTATTTTTAATTATGATTTCTTAAGCTCCTGATGATACGATTTTTGTATACATTTTATTATTTATTACGTTTACATCTGAGAAATGTAAATGTGTCAAAAGTAATGTGAGGAAAATTGTAAAATGCCATTCAAAACATGTTTTACAATTTTTTCTTACTACTAAATCTTCAATCTCAAGAACTTACGGAATCTTCACCAAAAAACGAGAGCAGTTACTTGCATTCATGGTATCGTTTTTGTATTTTTTTTAATCAGTAAAGTATTTTCTATCTAAAACAAAAGTCACACGACTTCTCAAAGGAGGTAGAAAATTCCAGGAATCATACCCGCTATCAATATTTTATAAACAAAATACAAATAAAACAATTTATTTTTTAATAATTAAATTTATTCAAAGAATTGGTCGGCCCGACCGGGATTCGAACCCGGGCCTTCTGGTTTACGCCCAGCTGCTCTGACCACTAAGCTACCGAGTCAACCAACCCTTTGAACAGTTTTCACGAGCGCACTATCGCTCCTTATATATATATATATATATATAATTGTCACCATTCCCGTCACCTTGTTGGAAGCTATACGCTCGGAGAATATGTTCCGCAGTCATATGTTGGAGTTTATCAACATCCGATGGGTGTTGATTCTATATGACTGCGGAACATATTCTCCGAGCGTATAGCTTCCAACAAGGTGACGGGAATGGTGACAATTATAAATTTATTTTTTAGTAACAATTGACGATCAGCCTCCTACTTTCGGCACCCTTTTCCACTTTAATATTATTTTTGATAATCTTACCTTCTTCAGCCTGTTAGCAGTTGCGAAGACAAACTGAAAGTGGCCGGTTGAAGGAATTGTAAGCATTTGTATTCATGAAAAAGAGTTATTACAATTGTCCAGTCATTTCCTGCGTAGCTTAGAATGACAAAGCCCTTTGAACAAAGTGATTCTCACGTTTTCCATGCTTTGTCAATGAAGAAGGTACACCGAGCGGTTTGCTATTGTTCTTTATCTGTAAATCTTAAATATATTAGTTCATTAAACTTATTGAACATCATTAAAAGAATAATTAAATGAAAGAAAACTGAAACCGGAGAGACACGAACAAAAAAAGCTAGTTTAGACAGACACTACATAGCAAGTGTAAGTATAGCGTGCAAAAATTCAATTATTAGAACTAGTGCTAAAGGTGAGACGATGCTCATGTGTTCAGATGAATCCGTGAATTCAATTAAAAAAAATAGTTTCGTCTGACCGCATCACCTAAAACTGACCTTAATGTATCAATAAGTTATTTGTATTCTTAAATTAAAATACAACGAAAGTCAGTAAGGCTGTATAAAAACTAGTCATGCTACAATAGCACTTACTTTCTCGCGTTTTTGGAAACAGCTACGTAATATTGGAATATTGCATTTTCTGCGCTACTAGCCTCTTAGCTATTATTTGAAAACGTCCAATTCAAACATGAAGCGAGCAATTCACTGTTTGCCTCGCAGCGTTTTCAAAAGTATGTGAATTCGCTTGGTTAATAAAATTAATACAGTAATTAGAATATGTGCAATTGTCATCAAAATAATTACGAAAATTCTGGCTGCTCACTCGTGAGTTGCCTTTTGTCGTAAGATCACCGTCGTAAGACACCGTTTCATCATTTTCTTTTACTCAACACACAGTAAATTTCTTTATGGATAAGATGTATATAATGAGACTCCGGACCTTCATGCACTAAATAAGTTAAAAATATGCATGCAACCATGCACTTAAAATTGGCAACATATATACATCAAATAGCCAATATATGCGCTCAAAACTAAGAATATGCATTAAACAAAAGAGTTAGCACCAGTTAATATTTTTTATAGATGATCATTTTACCCCCTAGTACAAAACGCGTATAACAAAATAGTTATTTTCATATTAAGTGTGGAAAGTTTCCGTTTGTTTGACGGTCGAGATTGAGATTCTTAGCCGAGACTGGAGGTCAGGCAAAAAATCTCAAACGAGACCGTGACAGAAACGGGAACTTCACACATGAAATATGAACACTTTTTCTACAACTGCATAAAACTATAATACAAAAATATTGTAAACTTGTATTGGAAAATGAAGGCTGATACCTCGGACACCATAGAAGTACATTTCTTAGGGCCATGATTAGAGGAGAGTATTCTAAAACCATGCAAAAAATACTTTTTATTTCACGGTAACAAGATAGTTGTCTTGGCAAAAATATTTTTTAATGGATATTACAAAACGACGAACTTCACGTACGACTACCGATGCACAGAAGTTGCCTTTTTTATGCAGTTGTAGAAAAAGATATTGTCAAACATTATAAGACACAGAAGTATTAAGCGAGAGAACGAATAGCATTGTTACAAGATGCCGAAACGTTCGGTCCAGTTCACTATGTTCATGCGCACGTATTAAGTTATAGGAAGTAAATCGATTCAAGCGAAAACAATCTTATCAAAATACTATTGGAAATATTATGTTGGTATTGTAGCATTGGCATGGCTTAATTCACTTTTCTTTTGAAAGGGAAATCCACGAAAATATCTGAGTTCGACCCACTTCTACCCAAAAACCTGTAATATATGCACTTAAATATGACGCATACATTAAAATATGCAGTTATAGAAAAAAATCTCAGAAATATGCAATCGTGCAAAATAAAAATGGACTATATTTGTTTTATTTTTGCTGAAAGGTAAAGTTATACTTGTTTCTTTCGATATGCGCAATCAGTGAAATATACAAATGCATGAAGTTATGTAATATAACACACCTCACCGGGCATTCTGTGGAGTTTCTCTCTCTCTTCTGGGAGTGGAACTACACCATGCGGCGTCTCTCGCACCTAAGCTTCCATTTTCTTCTATCTTGACAATCTTCTTCGTTGATGTGGCGATCTCTCATTGTCTCTCGCACACCATCATACCATGTAAGTCTTGGTCTACCTCTCTTTCTGTGCATTGGCACCTGCCACGTCCAAGTTTTTAATGGCCATCTTTCTTCCGGTATTCTTCTAAGATGCCCGCACCATTTCAACATACTCCCTTCTATTGTATCCATTATATCCGAAGTGACACCCATTTGCTGCTTTATATTTTCATTTTTGATTCTTTCCTTTACACTTCACTATTCTGAGGAGTAATTTATTAAAACCTGCTGCAAAATTCATTGCAAACGGAAGTGTTAAAATACTGGCTCTCGGATGAGGAGTTAAACCACCAGCTGGACTAAATAAAAATTATGCATTTTTTTTTAAAGAGCTTATTTTGAACAATAGACATTGTCTGAGGCAAACATTTCTATCGTCATTTTTTGCAGTTTTAAAAAGGTTTTTGCGATTTTCGAAAAAACCTGCAATACCCGAAAATGAGACTGGCGCCAAATTTCTTACCGTTCTTATGACATATGAGAAAATTTAGAGAAAAAATGTGGAGCGGTTTTTGAGAAAATTTTTTGTAAATTTCAATCGCAAATTACGCCAAAACTACTCTTTTCAAAAAAATTATACATGACCTTTATTTTAAAGAGCTAAATTTGTACAACAGACTTGGACACAAAGATTTCTATCTTCAATTTTGTATTTTTTTTTTAATTTTAAAAAATTGGGGAAGTCAACGATAATGAGACCTTCATCATTCTCTTAAACGTTCTTTGCACTATTCAACAACAAAAATTAATCAAAAAATTTGGAGCCATTTTTAATTTTGAAAATGTCCGAGGGGCTTCATGTTAAAAAAATCAAAATTAAAATATCGATTTCAAATTCCAAGGTATGTCGCATCAGCCAGTGCGATTGGGGAATAACAATTTTGGTGAAAATCGGCTGAACGGTTTATGAGCTAGCGTTGTGCAGAAACTGACAGACATTTTGCCGTCAATCAATTTTTCGGTACGGAGGACGCACTAAATACGAGTTATGTCTATACCACGTGTTAGAGGATTTTTTTCCTATATTTAGTAACTGGATTTATCCATTTTTTCCTTCCCTATTTGCAAAATAAAAAGTCACTTTTACCACTCGTATCATAAACAATCATTTTTTGTATTTCCCAGTTAAAAATATTCTGCTTCTTTAGGTTTTTGGCTGATTAAAATTTGTTTTAATCTAAAAAGTACCGGATTCTCTCACAGTACACATTTAACATTCTCCTTTACTACCAAGCAGAAACGTTAGAGAAAATAATGCTCTAGGGCAATGTGCTGACTTTATGTCAGAAAAACAAGTGATGTGAGTTTCTTATATCGAAAAAGTGGAATTTTCTTACCACAATATGTAACAAATTCCTTTATCGTATAAGTAGTGTTTTTAGTACCCACGATATGATGGTCGTTGATACTGTTCTGAATTTTTTGCTTCAAACGTCATTGTCCGGAGTCTGACCATGCTAGTGCGTATGCAGTAGGGCTGCTCAGGATTTTCGCACATTTAAAACTATTGTTATAGATAACAACAAAAATGTACACAAAGTGATTACAGACATAGGAGAAGGATATATTTTTACCATGGTTACAGCGGAGTGCCCAATCGATAATCATATGGCGGCAGGCATCTGGGATCAGTTGAATTAGTTAGAAGATATTCTTGCTTAACATTGGTTACTTACGACACGAGCAGACATAAGTGAAATAAAAAAATAATTTTGGGCAGTATATCTATAAAATATGAGTACTAATATGTAATAAAAATGATTATATCTTGCTCCAATTGCTCAAACTTTACAATCGCGGGGATTCAGAAAAATGTTATGGATTAGATCTTAAAATAATTTTATGTAAATTGTAATTAGTTTTTCTTTAACCTTTTTAATAGGAAAAGTGCACAATTAATTGAAAGACAGAAAGACATTTTCATTGAAAGTTTTCAGTCTCGCCTCGACCGTCCAGTAGAGCGGACTCTTTATCAATCGAAACTCTTCGTGCCATTGCCGGGTCAGTGGTCCGTATTTCAAATGATCGTCCATCCTGTGTTCAGTTTCTGTGTTTAATACTTCTCCGTGCCTCGGTTTTAATCTATTGAAATACAGTACTATACTTTATACACCGTTCATGTGTCCGCACAGCTGACGGCATCTTACAGGAAATGCTCTCGACGGACGACATCCTACTCACAATCAGTGGCGAGGCTTTTCGTATGTTGGCGGGCAAGCAGCCAGTCCAGCTGTTTATCCTCCTTTTTGAAGACCAAAATATTTTTCAATAACAATGTTACAAAAACAATCGTGAACAATACTTCACATACAGAGATTCTAGTCAAAAACCACTTTCAGTTTTGATTAAAGATATGCCAATTAGTTACAGTGAAAAATAAATTTACGATGAATTCATTCGGTTAAATTTTCTGCTCTTAAAAGTGAAAAGATTGTACAACAAAGATCGTTGTCCCATTCCCCGTTGCCCCGTTGTGCAATAGATTTAACGAATAACAGAGAGGCCAAAACTATATTTTCCTTGAACTGATTTATTCATAGCGTTGTTAGAATACGTGCAAAGCAGAGTTAGAGTGCAAAGCAGAATACATTCTAGAGAAATTATGTGCTAACGCTGTCAGAAATATGTCTATTTACAGGCAAATTGTGGATTCATTCTCAGATTCGTGAAATGTGTGGGAAACCACCATTACACGGATTGCAAGAAAGTTAAGGATGCGCAACCTCAATGTGTTAACTGACATGAATTCCATGCAGCGAATTATAGAGACTGCAAGTTTACAAAGAATACGTAAAGTCACTTAACGGCTTCTCCCAGACCACTTCGCAAAATGCACCTAATAAATCTTCCTCCCCCTAACCAAACCCGCTAAGAGTTGTGCCTCTATCAAACAGCAACTTTCCTGCACTCTCACAGCGCCCTTCACCAACCTTTACGCCACGTCAGGGCACCTGTTATTTCCCGGACTGGTCAGGTATTATCTCATCAATCGTTTCTCAAGTAATGTCTGCTCTAGTTCCCCAAATCCAAAACATAATACAAGAAATGTTTTCATTACACGTTAAAAATGGTGGTTATTCAGGAAGAAAATAAGATTTTAAATTGGAATGCTAATGGCCTTAAGCGGCAAGAAAACATGTTCAGATTCTTTTTAAAACAGCATGATATTAAAATCGCTTATGTAACAGAAACCCACTTGATCTTCGGGCAAAGGTTCAACGTACCAGGTTACGTTTCGTACAGAAATGATAGAATTACAAAAGTCGCAGCTTCCGGTGGCGTTGCCATTTTTATTTCTAAGGAGTTGAAACATGAACAGATTTCGACTCCTCTATCAGCGAACTTCGAATCGGTTGTAATTAAAATAACCCTAAACTCCAGTACTTTAAATATAATAGCAGCATACAAACCCCCTAACAGAGCTTTCCCATTATTAGCATATCAAACAATTTTTAGTCTAAATAGCCCAACAATCATGATTGGAGATTTTAATAGCAAGAATAGTATATGGGGTTGTAATTCAAAAACTTGGCAAGGCAAAAAATTGGCGGAATTTTGAGCTTCCTTCAATATAAAATTATTTTCTCCACAGGAACCTACTCGGTATGTTACTAACCTCAATGTTATCCCTGATATTTTGGATATTGTTCTAACTAAAGATTTATTTTCCAATATACCAAAGTGTATTACCAGAGCTCGATTCTGACCACTGCCCGTTGGTCATCTTCGCTTTCTTTGCCAATTGACAAAACCAAGGAAATACCGACTGGAATAAGTATGCCAAGTTAATGCTTCTCAATTAAACGTACCCAGAAAATCTTAATACCTCGAGTGACATTTATAATGAAATTGATAAATTATCTAAAGCGATAATTGCGTCTTTCAAACAATCGACAACACCTTATCGAATTCCAAGAAGTAAATCAATACCCCTAAATATAATAAATTTAATTAAAACTAAAAGTATTCTAAAACGGTTCTGACAACGCTCAAGGCGACCAGATATTAAGAAAAAAGTTAACCGGGTAATACGTAAGATAAAAACCCGTCTTGATAAATTATGTCTACAGAACTACAATAAATTTATTGCGTAAATCCACCCAAACTTAAGGCACCTCTGGCCAACTATTAAAAGATTTACCAAAGAAAATGTAGAATTTCCTCCTTTACGACATGGCGCAGAAACAATTTATTCTGACAAAGAAAAATCAGAAATCTTTGCTCTACATTTAGACAACACCTTCAAACCACATCCCGTTTTCGATGTACAATTTAATACGGAAATAGTAAACTACCTCAGTACTAATACTCCCACTGTGGCACTACCCATCAGATTCACTTATCCTTCGGAAACTATCTCAGTGATTAAACTCCTGGAATTAAGAAAAATCTCCTGGCATCGACGGTATTAATAATGTCTGCATCAAAATGCTCGCTAAACCATCTTTAGCGACTTTAACTGCAATATTTAATGCATCTTTAATATGCAACTATTTTCCTACTGCTTGGAAAAGAGCAGTTATTTTACCAGTCTGCAAACACGGGAAAAAACCAAGGGTAGCTGAAAATTTTAGACTTATCAGTCTTCTTTTAATATTATCAAAAAGCTACGAACTTCTAATCCATACAAGGTTAACAAAATTTATCAACAAAATAAAAGCAATCCCATCGGAACAATTAGGACTCAAACTAAATCATTCTACTACCCATCAATTATTACGTATTACCGAAGCCGTAGCTAACGGTTTTCACCAAAAGAAACATACAGTGACAGTCCTCCTCGACATAAGTCAGGCTAAGGAGAGAGTTTGGCACCATGGTCTCCTTTACAAAATGCAATCTTTAGGTATAACAGAATACCTATTAAAGATCACGGAGAGTTTCCTCTCGAACAGATCATTTATCGCTGTTTTTTGACTTTTTGATTCAAGTTTTCTCCTGAATCAAACCTTTTTGTACAAATGTAACTGCAAATATATTTATTTGTAAATGTATGTATTTGTATGTATGTATTTATTAAAATAAATAAAAAATAATTTTTTTTTTAATCGCAAAAGTCAATGCAGACATCTACTCCCCACACTATTACAGCAGGAGTACCACGGGGTTTAGTTCTCTCTCCCTTCCTATTTAACATTGTCAGCCATGATATTCCAATTCAAGGCGACTCCAACGTAGCTCTATACGCTGATGATATTGCACTATTCACCTCTCACAGTGATATCATAATAGCGAAGAAGAATATTCAAAACGATGTAAACAATCATATTAAATGGACTCAGAAATGGAGAATAAAGCTCAATCATAAAAAGTTTCAAGCACAGATATTCACATTCCGCCGACTAAAAAATTCCCCCGAACTTAACATCAATGGAAATCGCATCCCGTGGACTTCACCAGTGAAGTACCTGGGAGTATTATTTGACGAAAGATTAACGTGGAAACCCCGTATCCACGCAACTGCTAATAAAGCTTTGGTCAAACCGTCGAAAATGTTTCCTTTAATTAACTCGAGATCTACCACTAGTATCGAAAGCCGAATATTACTGTACAAATCAATTATTCAACCCACTCAAAACTATACATGTCCAGTATGGGGAGGAGCAGCACCCAGTAACCTTCAAAAGTTAGTTGCATACCAAAATAAATTCCTAAGAAAGACCCTCAAGGTACCCTGGTTTATTCCGAATTCCCAAATTCATCGCGAGCTACATATATTGCCATTAAACGAACGCATAAACAAAATAGCTGAAATCTTTACTCTTCCCCCTGTTCCACAATATTTAATCTGGGCCGCCGTGCTTCATGGCCCCATATTAAATCAAGATTCCCCAAGAGGACTGACTGAGGTTGTCATCAAATCGGTCCGGCTTCTTTCCTTGAGGCTTGTCAGTAGCATAATATATCCCCTGGCCGCGTTACGGGCGCTGCGATGTGAAACTTGGATGTGAAACTTGGGTTCAAAAACAAGAAGATTGTAGGAGGCTTGAATCAGCAGAAATGAGATTTCTGAGAGGAGTAAAGGGCTGTACATTAAGAGACCAAATAAAAAGTGAAAAAATAAGAGAGGAACTAGGGCGGAAAGAAACAATACATGACAAAATCAAGAAGTACAGACAGCAATGGGTGACACATATTGAAAATATGCCGCAAGACAGACTTCCAGTGCAAGCTCTAAATCATAAGATGCAAGGAAAAAGAAACATTGGAAGGCCAAGAATGAGATGGAAAGAGGCTGGAACAGGCAATATGCCTAATCCGTAAAGGAAGATGATGATGATGATGACTGACTGAGGCCACCGTAACTTCTGTTTCTACACCTTTCCTAGCACTACTTTAATTTCAACGCAACACCTCAAACCGAACCTTGAAGCCCGAACAACTCTACGAACCTTAGACCATGTTTTCACGAGTAGGAATGAATACTCATTTGCTATGGATGGCCATATCCAAAATTTTATAATATAAAATGTACAGTTTTCAAACCCCTCGAGAGACAGAAATGTCGAGCGAGAAGAAATAAATTTTAAAAAATCGTTATTGATATAGTAATAACCTTCAATCCAAATAAAACGCTCATTTTTTATGATTAAAATGAAAACTCTTAACACATTTTTAAAAGATACAATAGCACCAATTTTTTATTATACTTTCATAACGTTCTGCAGATTGTTCAAATCACAATACCCCAGTGGCTCGTACTTCGGTTGCACATCCTCATATAATCGAAAAAGATCTTACAACAAGTTATGAATATACATTTTCCTTTTAATGACATTCAATATTCAAGATATTGCAGCAATATTGATGTATATCAAATCATTTTGAAACCAAGAGCTCTCAACAAGCGCTCTCTCCGGCGTCTGGTGCTCTCCCAGGAGTGCACCATGTCACGCTCTTGGCTCTAATCGTATTACTGTATTTATTGTATATTCTCTTTGGCCCAATGCTTCAACATAGAGCATTTCCTGCGGCAACGAATGATTAGGTGGGAGTCTTGTCGCCGAGCGCGGCGTGATGTCCAAGGGAAATACCATTTTCTGTCTTCGTCTGACACTAGCTGCAACTGAATTTTATGAGTTTCGCGTGTTATTGAAAGTACACAAGTTTAGTCAATCATTGACCGCATTCATTGCATTATTTATGATGTTAGGATAGATTATTTTCATCTTGGCTTTGTTGATTCAGAATGTAGTACATTTGATGAGTCAGTTTCAGGTCCACGGACAAAAGATCTAATATTCATTATGTCTAATGAACACGACGTCTGTTGCGGAACAGGTCTTGCGACAAAAGATCTACGCAACAGAGGGTCTAATAACAAAAGAGGTATACAACTAGAAGGTTCAATTAATAAGGTCCAATAGGCATAAACTTTGAAGGTCTAAAAGATATACAAATGTGTAATAGAAAAGTTTCTATTTCTTCCTATTTAAACGCCTGAAAACCAGAAGTCTATATTTTAACAATGTCAATTAAATTTTAAAAAATGTGGGAATGGTAGCTAATTACTATAACTATAAATATCCTGCTGATATCGACTTACACCTTCGGCCTTCGAGCTACAGACCAAATATTTTAACACCTGTATCATTTTATGTTCATTTCGTACTTCCTGAATTAATTAATTCATAGACCTTCTGACATTAGACTTTAAATATTAGACCTTCTGTCATTACACCTAATATCGTTAGACCTAACGACATCTACCGATGAGCCCTTAGTGTAAAGTTAGTCGTTCTGGAAGGAAGTCCCTTTCTGTCTCTCATGGGGTGTGCACTTTTGCGGCAGCCAGTTTGCGAGCGTTGTTGTGAATACGAATGTATGTTGATCTTTTATTAGTGCAATATATACCAGGGTAGTGAAATTTTCTAATTAAAATAATTTTCTTTGAATAAAACGTGTCCAAACAATAGTGTTTGTTGCAAAGTGTTGGAGTGCGATCACCGTATTTTCGAAACCAAGTTTTTTTGTTTGGTGTGAATTCTATTACCGTCAATTGTCGTAATGCATAACTAACACAAAAATTCGAGTGCCAACTGAAAATCAAACCAGAATCATGTGCGCGGGATGAGAATATAACTGACACGGACACTACACATAAGATTATGTAAGTAATGTTTGAATATAGACTTCTATTAAACTTTATTTGAATGAATATAGTTCAAGAACTACTCATATACTAGTGTTCTGAATTTGGGAAATTACGTTTGCATCATTCGACGGAGCTGCCACCACTGCAATACCCAGAATGTGGCCAAACAGAACAGCAAAAGAAAGCGTTATCTACTGCATTTTCTACAGTCGAAACTAGTGGTGCTACAGAATGGCAGAGACTTTCCCATATTAGTTTTCTGTTTCCTTGGGTCTTCGCTAGCTATTCGGAATTGCCACAAACTCGTTCTTGCCAGCTGTCATCTATCACCGCCAAAAGTACATTTTTTGTCATTTTCTTAATTTTTCGGTTTCCGATTGGTAGAACGGAAACATTTATTTTAGAATATTAAAGAACACAAAAACCTAGTCATCAATGGCAATTTTCTTTTAAAAATTATGTGCCGTTGAAGAGAAAATGGCGTTTTAGCACTACTAAAAATGCGAAATTTGAAGCTTATTTTCACAGAAAATGTTAGAGATTTCAAAATACTTTATTTGAAGTTATTTGAAGCACTCACACTCACAAATATAATAATCTTTACCAATTGCTTGTAATGTGCATATTAAAGATGTGAGAGATCTTTCAAAAAAATTACAATGATGTAATTTTGGAAAAAAAAAAACAACTCAAAATAAATTTTACGCTATACTAAAGAGTGTAATTAGAACTATCCGTTACAAAAGTTTGAAGAAAAAATTTGCAGCCACGTATGAGAAAATGGCGTTTGAGCGTTTCTGAAAATGCGAAATTTGAGCTACTTTTCACAGAAAACCGTTGTGTTTTCGAGAAATTTTACTTGATATTATTTAAAGCACATGTACTCGTAAATATAATAATATGAAAAAATCGCCGCTAATGTAATAATGTATGTAATGTAATAATGTAATAATGTATCGACGTGAGAAACATGTGAAAAAATTTACATTTTTGTAATTTTTGAAAAAACCAACCAATAGAGCAATATGGCTTTTATGTCATCTGATAGAGTACATTTACCACTATCCCTACCAAAAGTTTAAAGAAAAAACTTGGAGCCGTTTTTGAGAAAATCATGTTTTTTGTAATTTTTTAAAATTGCACATATTGCACGCAATATTGCACGAAACTACTAAAATTTTGAAAAACATTTACATGACCTTTATGAAAGAACTCAATATGCAGAACAAATTTTATTTGAAGGAAAAATATCTATCTTCAATTTTCTTGTTGGAGAAAGATGCCGAAAAAAATTCAAACTTTCACAATTTTCGAAAATTCAGAGCTGTAAGTGAAAATCGGAATTATGCCATGTTAATAAGTGTATTTTACTCTATTCACACAAGAAATTTAAAGAAAAAAGTTAGAGCCGTTTTTGAGAAAATTTTGAAAATGTCGGAGGTGCTTCACGCAAAGTACCCCCAAATTTTACAGAATCTTTTTCAAAATCTCAAATCTTTGACTAGAACCACATTGACTGGGGAATATCCATTTTGGAAGAAATCGTACGTATGGTTTAGGCGCTTGCAGTGTTCACAGACGGACGGACAGACAGGCTGACAGACTGACAGACAGACGGACGTTTTCCTTTCAATTGGGTTTTTCGGTATCAAGGGCCTAGAAAACAGGGTTTCTGGCTACACTACGTGTTGGGGTATTTTTTTTCTTAATTTAGCAACTGGTTTTATCCACTTTTTCGTTATTACGGCCCGGCAATTAATTTTTTTCCGACGAAAATTTGTCATTTTTTCGCGCAGCATTATATAACTTTCCCGATACTACGTATATCACTCCGTGTCTACATATGTATACGGGAAAGTAAAAATAACAAACTTATTAGAACAAGATCAGGTCTAAAACTAATCAGATTTACCAAATACAGAAAATCGCTCAAATTCACTTTATCTAGGGACAACAGTTATAAACTCACTTGAGAGAAATCAACAATTATAAAACTAGTTTCCTCTTCTGCTTTCTGTTCAGACGTCGAGAAAACAAATGATTATGGCCTTATCACCTTCACCTTTCATTCTCCGCAAATCCAATCATCAATCCCCATTTCAATACCGAAGAAGTAATAAATCATCCTTCTACAGTATCCTAAAAATCATCATTAATTTCACCTTTGATTTACTTTGGTTAAAAAAAGGAAAACCTATGTATGACGTACGGGTAAGACAATACCCGCCCATTTTCTTGAGCTCCAAAATCTATATTCCCACCCTTTACCGTACCTAGTTGAATGATGATAAAAAGTACCCAAAAAAACGGGTTAGCAACATAAAAAAACTATAAATTTTCGCTCCTGAACAATAGAAACCTTATTTGCGTACGTAAACTAACTACAGATTTGATTTTATTGCATTGCATACAAAATAGTTCGTAACTCACACCCTCCACGTCTTCTCCTACCACGTCTACAAAAGAAGAGCTCCACAAAATGTGGCCACAGTCATTCTTATATCCAGAAGCAAAACAAGGGGCCTTCTCAGCATTTGTTCAATGGAACAAGATAAACACTATTAATGTTAACTTATGCATTGTATATCGTTGTTAAAAAATAACGTTAACTAGCTGAACCCCTGCGAGTACATTTCGCAAAAAGGTGTAGCAAAATTACAAACGAAAATTACTGCACTAAAAAGAAAAACGAAAATCTCAAAATTTTCATCGCGCTGAGAATTGATTCTCTAAAACTGATGAAATAAGGAAGGCTGATAATTGCTAGAGCCATAAAATCACTATTCATTGTGAACACATAGTTAAACATTCTTATTCTTCTGCACTTCATGGATTAGGCTTGAGCCTGTTCCGTCTTCACAAGTTTTCCTTCCATCGTTTTTTTGTGTCTGCCCACGACTCTCCTTCCAAGCGGTTGGTAAAGCTAACTTAGGTAGTCTTGAGTCATCCATCCTTTGCGTGTGTTGATACCAGTTATTTCGATATTTATTTATTTTGCTTCCTATTCCTTCAGCATTTAGTATTTCCCTAATATTCTCATTACGAATATGATCTTCTTTTGTGCACCCTAGCGTTCTCCTCAAAAACTTCATGTCAGCGGCCTGTATTCTACTTAAGGTTCTTTTTGTTGGTACTACCCAACTTTCGCTTCCGTGTAGAAGAATTGGAAGAGCCATAGTCTTATAAAACTTTATTCTTGCATCTTGTCTTGTTTTGTTTTTTAGTGTGTTATGTATACCACCACAAATTCTTTGGAACCTTGCCAATTTAATGTTGTTGTCTTTATTGGTATCTTGATCGACTTGACAACCTAAATAGTTGAATCTGGAAATTTGCTCTAAAACTATTTTATCCAAAATAATTTTGATGGTATTAAATGTTTTCCCCAAAATGCCATCACCTTTGTTTTTTCTTTCGATATTTCAACATCGTATTTTTTACATAAATGATTTAAGTGGAATAATGCATATTGTAAATCATCTTCCGTTTCCTGGAAAATTAAAGCGTCGTCTGCGTAGAGTAAAATATTTAAAATATTTTCTTTTGATATCTTAATACCTTTGTAAATTATTTGCTTCCAATTTTGGATAATGTCATCAATATAAATATTAAAAAGTGTCGGAGAGACTGAGCATCCTTGTCGCACTCCTCTGTTTATCAATATTTTATCAGTTCGCTCATTCATACTTTTATAACAATAGCAGAGTTTTTATACAAGCTCTTTATCGCTTCTACTACCTTTTGAGAATAGCCATTATTTTCCATTATAGACCAGAGTTTCACTCTATTTACATTATGGAAGGCTTTTACAAAATCTATGAAAGCTATGTGTGTCTGTTGGTTGAACTCCTTTCTTTTTTCTATTATTTGTTGCAGTATGAATATATTGTCTGTAGTCGATCTCCCTTTTCTAAAACTATTCTGTTCTTCAGCAATGAGATTTTCTGAAATACATTGTAGCCTTTTATTTAATATTCTAGCGTACAAATTGTACACTGCATTTAAGATACTAATCCCTCTGTAATTATTACAATCTTTGCGATCGCCTTTCTTGAATATGGATATTACTTTAGCAGTTTCTCGTGATTCTGGAATTTTATTAGTTTGCCAACAATAATTTACGATGTGTTGTAGTCGCCAGTGGAGCATCATCCCGCCGTATTTTAATAGTTCTGCATTTAGGTTGTCTGTTCCAGTTGCTTTCCTATTTTTATGTTCTTTCAAAGCCTCTTGGATCTCGATTATTGTTATGGGGTCGACTTCACTGCATATTACTTCACATGTTTCATGTTGTGCTTCATTTTCGTTATACCATAAGTTTCTATAGTGTTTAATCCAGTCTGTCTTATCAATTACATATATCCTTACTGTATCTTTTTCTTCTTTGTTAAGATATTTAAGAATCTTATAAGCAAAATTCTGTCTTCCGTGTATATCAGTTTCTATTTGGCTTATAAATGTATCCCATGCATGTTGTTGAGCTTGTCGAATACAATTTGTTTGCTAAATTACGCTTTTCCTTGTATCTTTCTTTACTCTCTTCAGTATTTTGTTGTAGGTGCTAAAGATAGGCCATTTGTTTGTTTCTTACTAGGTTTTCAATCTCACTATTCCAAATTTTCAGACCCTTTTTACTTATTTTCATCTTTCTGCCTATTGCTTCTCTTGCCGCCTTTTCAATGCAGTTTTGCGCATTATTCCATTCTTTTTCTGTATCATTCTCAGTTGGTGTTTCTAATAAGTATTTCTGCAATCTAGTTTGGTTCAGCAATTTTATACTTTCTTCTTGCAAAAGATGTACTTTTTATACTTCTTCTGAATTGTTTTTAATAGTTAAACATGTTTCTGAAAATATAATGGAAATGTTTAATATTTACGAGTATCAGTACATACCAGTATGTTGCAGTGAACAATTATAGAATATCCTGCTATCCATGTGAAAGTAAAATGACTACATTACATATTATCATATTCTCTGAAAAGATTTTGTAAAGGGACACGTGTCAGACAATTAGTGGACATTTATGCACCAATTTGTGAATTTAAAAACAATCTTCGAACTAAAATTCACTATCTCTGCTTCGCCAACTAGCTCATAAAGCAAATATATCCTTGAATCATGTTTAACTGTACACTTGCACGCTTGCTTGCGCTAATGTCGAGACTTTCATTATTTTCCTTCAATTACATCGCAAACAAAACGACAAAGATCAACTGTGACGCAGTTTGTCGACCAAAAGGTCTCTCTCTATCAAATAGAAAATAAAATGAATTAAAAATTAAACTTTTGAATTTTCAATCCATGGAAACAAATGAATTTTGTTCGAATCTCTTGTGCTTCATTTGGTTAGGAAATGTTCAAGTGATGGCTAAAGTGTTCCTAGGACGCATAAAACACATTATCAATACCAACCCATACCAATAATTAGCAATAATGTGATAAAATATGTCCTGTTGTAACACCACTAGTTTAATTTACATTAAAAATACTCTTTGAATAGATAAAAAGCACTTATAAACAAAAGAAGTTAGAACAAGCAGTTACAAATAGTAGGAAAAACCTAGTTTTCACCAGACATTTGTAACGGTTGGGCGAGGTCGTAAAGCCGGAAGACCCCCCTACACCCCACCCGGTAAAATTATCCGACCGGCCTTTCTTTCCAACCGGATGCCGCAGTGGATTATACATTTCTGGGAGCTACGTAGGTCACGAAACTTCCCTCTTTTAGGCATCTGCATACCTGGACTCGACCTTTCCACGGTAGCTCTGGGCGGAAAATTATTGATTGTTTAGGATGCTCATTGCTGTGTTGCGCCTACAGTAGCTAATGATATGTTCATCTTAAGTAATTTTCTTAAAAATAACTTTAAGCTCGTTTACATTTTACGATACAATTAGCTGTATTATCTTTGGCTTACCTGAATGTTTTACTCGGCGGCAGACAGGTTACCGTGCTGGCAAGAGGAACTTATGTTCTCGAGTGCAAATCTGCACCTCAAACAATACGTTCTTGGTTGTTCCTCTGAATACCTCCATCTTACCAAAAAATTACCACCCTGCACCTCATTCCCAATAATTGTAACTGCTTTCTCATTTTTAAATTATCTTTCATACTAAGTACTACAATTTTCTACAGAATAATGTTTCTGTTTTCTCTTATTTTTTATAATTTCTAGTGATATAGATTTGAGGACATTGAGAATATTAAATAGAGTTTTTGCACAAAGAGCTCTCTGATTAGTGTTTTATACTGTGATTCCTTTACATATTTCCCTTCCACAGTACCCCTGAGGAGGCTGGAATTTATTTGCTTAAGCGGGATACTAAATTAGTTCATCTAGTTTAATTATAAATAATTTGTAGTATAATTTAAGTAATTCTTATAAGTAATTGTTTAAGTAATATTATAAGTAATTCTTCTACCAGTACTACCCGAACCTCTACGTGTATCATAAAATTAAATTGCTGTGCTCTAAAAAGTGGAAGAAATTGAGAAAAATGATGAATCAATGTTTGGAAATTTTGTTTCCGTAGAATGGTGATAAATGATAGGAAGCACTTTATTAATTAGATGAAACTGGAAATCTCGAATTTGAGATAGTATTTTCACAGCTTTTACTCTCCACTTATGTGATTATAAGAAACCGAATACTGTATCATGGAGAATCCTTAAAGACCATAAATAATATTCTGAAGTCAGGTTAACACGGCTTGGTCAGTAGGAGCAAAAATAAATTTAAAACCTGGCTGTTTGCCAAAGTTTCGGAAAATGTATTTCCATTTCAACACATTTTTTTATGTTGTGTAGAGAGAATATAAGAATAGGGAGTATTTTACGAAAAGTTTTCTATTGTAATTATTCGTCAGAAGTTTAAAAAAGTGCTTATTTTATTATAATAATTATATTTAAAACTCTACGGTGTCTAGTTCAGAAAACAATTGAGCTTTGTATTCAAGAAAATTTCGAGATTTTTGCGTTAAATGAAAGTGTGCTCTAGATGTGTTATTGCTTGCTATTATTAACCTGTTTAGAATATAAAACCTAAATTTTAATTTCATCTTAAAATGAATGTAATGGTCACTTCTCTTTCTGTTCATTAGGTCGTTTACAAGAGCAACTACATTCCGTGCAAGTAGTTGGACTCGGAGAAAACATACGAGTTTGAGGTTATAGTTGGCGAAGCGAAGACAGCAAGATTTTAAGTTCGAGGATTGAGTGTTTTTAAATGAAAATATTAGTGAGAGTATATGAACGCAATGCCCAGGAAGCTTTTCAAACGTGTATCTCAATACAAAAAGTAATCAATGATTATAATAACAAATGATGTATTAGGTTTTTAAATTAAGGTGAATGGCAGAATTCCCTGCAATAGTTCACAACAACATACATGTCCGCATCTTGATAATAATAAAAATTTCAATTAAATTTTCAGTGTTCTCAGTGTGTATTAAATCTGCATCGGCAAATGTTCTTCCAGAAGGTAAATTAAAATAATTAAATGTTAGGTCACTTTCATGTCTAACGACACATTGGAAGATAACCTGACATAAAGCAAGCAGCCATGGCACGGAACATACTCTGGTAAGGTAACAAATCAGTGGTCAAGGTATATTGTTAGACAATTTCCGGATCCCCTCCCCTCGCCACTCGATTTTCTCGAGGTTGAAACTCAGGCGTAGGATATGTCGCGTGAATAATATTTACAACGTCGACAATTTTCATTTTAACTAGTGAAAATTCGGTGAATTGTATTCTTACAATTTTCCTAAAGTGGTCTCTTAGAAGGGGCTAGCAGCGTAGTCTTTCCGAGAGGTTTCATTGTATGAGCTTCGTAGAGGATCGTGACACCGTAATTTAGCATGGCCGCTGATCTGAAATGCACGCACGGCGGATACAGACATTGAGAGGAACGAGTAACGATCTTCATTTATTAAATGGCATTTTATGACACAAATTATTAAGTCATTGCATTTTTTTCCCGACGAGTGGCGAAATGACTGACTTTTACGCCACTCGTCTGAACCCGAGAAGATAATGATACGTTATTAAAACAGCAAACCTAGTATTATGACAAGATACAATTGCAACACAATACGTATAGTCTCTCCAACTAATATGACATTGCCTCATATTAGTAATCCTAGTACTCATAATATTTACGCGCTCTGACAGAGACTCCAGTCTGTGACAGCACCACAGCCTCGCAGATATTCTATTATTTACTTTCTCCTCAACATACTATTGAGAAAGTTATGTAATGTAAACAAATCGAATTAGGTATTTCATTGGAAATACACACTTTAGAAGTCTGTTAGAGAAAGTATTTGTTTTTTTTAAAACGTCCGTCCATCGAAATGTCAACATTAGTGTCTAAAATGTAAACAGAAATTTCACTCATGGATATTCTTGAAATTTTGTCTTTCATTCATGGATATTCTTGAAATTTCATGGATATTCTTGAAACAAAGATCCGGCTAACATTGAACTTATCGATTCGACTTATCGAGATCAACTGAGTGAGCAATTAATCACCTCTGTAGGTGCCTTCAAACTGCCCAAACCGCATTGTAGGTGCTTAACCCCTCTCCCCATGCGAATTTCTATAATCTCTTAGAATATACTCGAAGGATCCAAAATAAAAATAAAAAAAATTAAAAAATCAGTCATTTCCCGCCACCAGTCGCCAATAGTTCCCACGCGTGAAGTAATAGTATTCCGGAAGAATTATAACCTTTTCTAATCGTTACTATGAAGTGAATGTCGCACGGACGGACGGACGGATAGACTCAAGGACGGATAGACATTTTCCGATTTCCGTATAATATACAGGTTGCAATCCATTCTTGAACATTAGATCTTTAAATTACTTAATGTTCTTTTTCTTCAAAATTTTGGCAGTGTTTACGTAATTTTGAGTAATATTGTTCACATTTTTCAAATGATGGCTGATGTGATATTAAGACAGAAATAATATTATCTAACCGTTACCAATCCTGGTAGAAAATAAGCTGTTATAGCGCCACTAATTCTACTTTTCATTGAATTTAAACTAGTGGTACTACAGGATGGTACAAACTTTCCCGCCCTAGTTTCGTATTCTGCTATTCGGAACTAGCTTTTCGGTTTTGCCCCATCCTCCTCCCAGCAACTATCAATCGGTGACTAGACCTACCAGGGCCTCTCGCGCCGTCTACCGCTCCGCCGCGGCGGAGCGCCGGGAAGGTTCACAATGAAGAGATCCTTTGCGCTCCCCGAACATCGCTTAGGCTTATCTCGTTCCTGTACATTTAGGTATTTGCCCCATGGGATTCCTGAACTCATCTAAGTTCTTGTGCCATTTTTCTGAATGTGGGGATCGAGTTTCTCAATTACACCCACATATCGCACACACATTGCCTGTCAAGGCAGAAGATTATGGACACGACGGACTCCCCATTCTTCAAAACCGTCAACAAACAATCATGATAATGTGGATTTCGAAGACACAACCTTAGTGTCCACATACTTTGGCTTGTTTGCCTAAAATCCCTGTCGCACGAGGTCGAATCACACGAGGTATTAATTATAAACATGTTACCAGTTTGTAACATTAATATTTTATAAACTAATAATATAACTAAAACTGACCTCTATATGTCTTTGTAACATTGAATCTGAGTATATTTTTCACTCAATTCATTCCCATACCAACAATGTTAACAAACATTTTTGAATCAAAATCTTTCAAGATTGCACTCATCAATAATGAATAATTTTGAAATTTACGAACTCTACAGAACATGATAACCAGCATCTACCAGATAACACATTTTTACTTTCCCGTATACGTACGTATATATGGAGTAACATACTTAGTTGAGGGAAAGTTATGCTGCGGAAAATAGATTTCGAAATTTCAACGGAAATACACGTTTTGGGGTCCCGAAACGTTTGGGGTACCGAAAAATGGTTCTTTGAAAGTCCGTCCCGTCCGTCCCGTCCGTCCCGTCCGTCCCGTCCGTCCCGTCCGTCCCGTCCGTCCCGTCCGTCCCGTCCGTCCCGTCCGTCCCGTCCGTCCCGTCCGTCCCGTCCGTCCCGTCCGTCCCGTCCGTCCCGTCCGTCCCGTCCGTCCCGTCCGTCCCGTCCGTCCCGTCCGTCCCGTCCGTCCCGTCCGTCCCGTCCGTCCCGTCCGTCCCGTCCGTCCCGTCCGTCCCGTCCGTCCCGTCCGTCCCGTCCGTCCCGTCCGTCCCGTCCGTCCCGTCCGTCCCGTCCGTCCCGTCCGTCCCGTCCGTCCCGTCCGTCCCGTCCGTCCCGTCCGTCCCGTCCGTCCCGTCCGTCCCGTCCGTCCCGTCCGTCCCGTCCGTCCCGTCCGTCCCGTCCGTCCCGTCCGTCCCGTCCGTCCCGTCCGTCCCGTCCGTCCCGTCCGTCCCGTCCGTCCCGTCCGTCCCGTCCGTCCCGTCCGTCCCGTCCGTCCCGTCCGTCCCGTCCGTCCCGTCCGTCCCGTCCGTCCCGTCCGTCCCGTCCGTCCCGTCCGTCCCGTCCGTCCCGTCCGTCCCGTCCGTCCCGTCCGTCCCGTCCGTCCCGTCCGTCCCGTCCGTCCCGTCCGTCCCGTCCGTCCCGTCCGTCCCGTCCGTCCCGTCCGTCCCGTCCGTCCCGTCCGTCCCGTCCGTCCCGTCCGTCCCGTCCGTCCCGTCCGTCCCGTCCGTCCCGTCCGTCCCGTCCGTCCCGTCCGTCCCGTCCGTCCCGTCCGTCCCGTCCGTCCCGTCCGGTATAAAAATTATGCTGGTCGATGAACTCGAAATTTTCGAAAATTGCGAAAACATCTAATTCCAAAACTACAGATTGAAGATAGAAATTTTTAAGAAAATTAAAAAAGAAAAGAAAATCTATTAAAAAAAATCAGATCTTTAAAAAAGGTCATGTTCAATTTAAAAAAGAAGTATTTTTGCTTAATTTCTGCTTAAAGTGAATGAAAATTATAAAAAAAAACATTTTCTTAAAAACAGCTCCAATGTTTTTCTTCAATTTTGTTTACCGATAGAACAAGGTAGCGCAGATCTCATTTTCATTGATCTCTCTGAATTTTCGAAAATTGCAAATGTTAAAATAAAGCGAGAAAAAAAGTTCTGTTGTAGCACTACTATTTTATTATATTTTTTGTTTTCAGTTCTCTAATAGAATTAAAACCTCTTTAAGAATGTTATAAAAAATAAATCTGGTTCTATAGGTCTATGCAAACTTTTGAGTTTTCGAAAAACTTCATAAAAAGCATTTGAATAATTTGTACTCACGAATACAATGCTACATAAAAGCTGCCCGTAATGAAAATATTAATGAGGGGATAGGTATTGTAAAATAATAGTTTTATAATTTGTGAAAAATCGGAAGTACAGGTCAAAATGGCGTTTACATCTTCTTATCCAGTGCATATATCACTATCTGATCGTAAGGTTTAAAGAGGTAATTTGGAGCCGTTTTTTAGAACATCTTGTTTTTAATATTGCCCATATTTCACTCAAAATTTCGCGCAAAGTACTCTTTTCAAAGCAATGTTCATGAACTTAATTAAAGAATAAGTTGCGGAGAACAAATTTCAGGGGTACCTCAAAAGTAGATTTTCCTTAAAATCTGGAAATTTATAATTCTGAAAATTGCAATTGTCACTGAAATGCACAACATGCGAGGTAAACCGTGGGCTCTTGCCGTTAGCTTGAGACACTACGGATAAGGGTGAGCACCATAGAACCCCGGCGAATAGTGGCCATGACTCATGAGCCCCCGACAGATAGCGATAAAAGACAGTAATTTGACAAAGATACCAGACTGTGTACATTTGAAAGAGGATTACTCTGTGTTCAACGCTGTAAACGCTTGAGCCACTGTCACGATCGTAACAGCACAAATAATCCAAAAATTTCAACTTTCAAGACACCAATCTACAAAACGTTGTTGTAATCACTTTTTAATGATGAAGAAAAAAATAGAAGAATAGAATAATTAAATGATGTAGAATAAAACTCTTTATAATTTTGCTTTTATTACCCCAGATAACATTCTCAAACGAGCATTTAATAACTGCCATTTTAAAAGCATTCACTCATGCAAAATATTGTCTCATTAAATATTATTTGCGTAATGCACGACCCGCTTTCGAATTAATAATATTTTAATTTCTTCTCGTTGCGCCGATAGTGTTTTCAAGTCGCATCTCTGAGTCAGGAGTTCTTCTAATTTAGATATTTTTACAAATAGTTTTTAAATTGTTCAAGCTATCACATAAATGTAATAATTACTCTGTAGTCCTTTCATTTGTGCGTGTTATAACAATAATTTGTTGAATACGGAGAAAAATCTTATTATAAACTAACCGGAATTTTGTATATATCATACTTTTTCTAGTTCCCAGTGGAACCTGATTTAAAAGTTGATTGTAAAGCATATGGCATTCTTTCACGAAATCGTAGAGTGGGATTCGGATGTCCCGCTTTCGAATTAATAAAAGTAGCGACTTGTGGACTAATAATCGTAACAACTTGCGCGCCACCTATGTGCGTTCATTCGTCCGATTGCAACGTAGTACAACGATGTGCCGCAGGAGGCGCTTGAGTCGAACGGTTGATTTAACCTCGACCTGTCGCCGACGTCACTTTTCACCATAAATCTTGTAATTTAGCATTAATATGTCTGTTGTTAGCCCCTGTTGTTAGCCCCTTAGACTTGAAAGCTTCTTAAGGAGTCAACTACAGTGACTGTTCATGTAGGACGTTGCATCAAGGGCATACTGCATTTGCAACAGACCGCGTCTCGCGCAGTACTTATTTTGTGAATAATTCAAGAACTTCACTCACTGTCACCAAACCAGTTGGCACGATGTGTGGTTCGAAAAAGAAATAATTGCCCTCATTTTTAATTTACTTTTTTATAATTTCGAAATTGTATTACATTTTTATTAGAATTAATTTATTTCATGTTGCCCGACGAATTCTACCTTGGAAATCTGCGTTCTGAAAAAATATATTGCTTTTTGTAAGAAATTACAATGGAACTGACTTGGAGAATGAAATATATTATCTTCAAATCAGCTGTATTACTGCATTAACTACCAAATGCGCGTAACAAATTTTAGGCTTTTTTTATCTTCCTTTCGGAACTAGGTGGTATCTATATTCTTGGAGTTAGAAAACTTTTCAATACGTTTTCTTTTCAGTGAGCAAGTTCAGTACGACCGATCATTTTAACGCCTCGTTCGATTATGCTCACGAAAGCCACAAACCGTGTTACTAAACAACTTTAAAAAAGTAAAAAAAAAATATTATGAACTTTTGACAAAATAAGAAAAAATAACAGGACGCTGAACGTAGATTAGAAATGAAAAAATCATGTGCATTTGTTAGCGATGGCTTTTGTGTATGTTTGTTGGAACCCACGTGGATCGTGCGAACATTCCGCACGATTGCATCATTGGTTTGAAGGTATAAATAGCTTCGTAATGGGTCTGATCTCCCGATGTTTCTGATAACGCTTGCTAACGGGGAAGAGGGGTGACACTCTCCAAAAAAGTAATAGAATGTCCAAAAAGGTTTCGTTTGGTAGATTGCGGAATCTTTAAATTATGGTTCTAAGGATGTCGCAACTGCACTGCGAATATGGTTTTATGGGTCCAGATGCACCGACACCGAGTTATGCACGATGGAAATGTTGATAACACATGTGTTATCAACATTTTCTGTTTGTCATAATCAGCGAACTTCGCGAGCTTCTTCGTATCTGATGCAGGTTTAAGGAGGAGGTAGTTTCCTAGCTAACAGTAGCACACCTACAGGGATTTGCGGCGATGGTCTCTTTAAAGATGGTACACAATCGTTGTCTTTCCTTAGCGAAGGGATAGTCCTTTATAGTAGGGAAATTATGTGTAGAGGGGATACCTTAAAATATGCTTGTTCTTAACAGAGATACAGATAGAAAATTTATTCAATCTTTCGTTAAATGAAGAGGTTCTGCGATGAGCCACTTGCAAAACGTAGTAGAGAGATGTTAATGAACCCATTAAATTTAATTTTGTGGATGGTAACACATGTGGGAAGGGATACCTAGCCAAATGAAACAGTGATCATGAAGAGTCGTTCATCCCTGGCCACTGTTAAGAAAAAGAAAAATGTTCTAGTCATATCCCAAGTATGGCTATTTTCTCAGCGATTCTCTCTTTGTTTTATTTACATGACAACATTAACAATGTCTTGTAACATTTTAGACGAAACTATTATTATATATTTATTCTACTACAGTGAACATCTGCAGAGTAAGACCATTCTCCCTGGAGGATCTGTGAGTGTGGTCTAGGCCAAGCTCTATATTGCGAACGTCATGTTCTACGATCTATTCATGCAAACGTACCAACGAACGTTATGAGGACGTTAAATGTGATACGAGACTACCGTATTTCGCGAGGATCCTCCAGTGATCATGGAAGTGAAATCTCTTCTCGTGTCTACATCATAGCAAACCTTTCTTCCTTCTTCTCGCCAAGGCTTGGCATAGCCTTTCTCAATGAACTAACCTACATGCTCTCTCCATGCAGAATCGTGGAAGACATGACATTGACTCGACATCAGCGGCCGGTGTGCAACGAGGATCGTACTCGTAGTCTGCTTCAGACGCCACAACCCTCAAAGGGAATTAATTCTCAGTCAATGGTGTGCTTAAAGCTTTCGAGAAAACTAAAAACAACCATCCACTTTTGAAGGGCGCAGGCGATTTTAGAAATTGTAACACACACAGCGATATGTTTATTCAGTCTGACTTTCGTTGACAACAAGCAGCGAAATTACGGTTTAACTTATTCTAATTATACTTCTGTGTATAATTTTGCGTAAGTTGTTCTTTATTCCTTTAAATATTGTTTTAAACAAACATTCTATTACCTAATGAAAATATTTAGCCAACATTTTAAAAGTTTGGGAAATAGAAAAAAAAGCTATTTCTGTAGTTTTGAAGAAGAGCTATAGTCAATAAAAATGATAATTAATAAAAAAAATATTGAGACAGAAAAATTGAATCTTGTTTTTTCAATAAAATACTTTTGTACACGCTGAGAATAATTGCTGAACCACTGTACTTGAGGACAAAACCTTTCTGATCAATTCGTTGCACACTGACCTTGATACACATTCACTTTCCGAAAAGAGAGAAAAAGTCAATGGAAGTAATATGAAACAACAAACGAGCAGACTGAACGGAATCGGGAAATCGAGAAGAACGCTTGCAGCGACCTCTCATTTCAGTCTCCCTCATGACACAGCGACAAACACGAAAACATCAGTGACACTCCTTTTAAAAAAACGTGCCATTAAAATTGGTGCAAGTGGTGCAACACTGATCCAGGAAATTACAATTCAGAGTAGATGAATAGTTTACCCACACATTCAAGTACAAAGCGTAACAAAATTAAACATAGCACCCCAGACTCGACCAAGTCGCAGAACAATTTGTGATACAACTTCATCGTTTTGAAGTTGATCATATAGAACGTTGAAATGAAAGAAAGCCGATAAATTGAAAGTATATACGTCCCCATGAGGTGATGCATTGTATTCAAAGTCGGGATTATATCCAATTAAATTGAATTATATTACAAATCTAGTCGACCAAACAGCAGTTTAGCCTCATGTACATATATCGGTCATTAAACTACTAAACCGAACTTTAAAACATTGAGTTATTTTTCAGCTTACTGAATAAATAAATTTTGTTGAATTTGATACTTTGGTGATGAATTTTGACGGTTATTGGACCGAAAGATCAGGTATTTTACTTACTTTCAAATCGGAACCCAACATTAAATAAATAGTGTACCTTAAGTCAGCGAGCGAACATTAATTTCGCAATCGTGGATGGAAGAAATTAAAATTTTAAAAATAGCAAGGGGTATTAAGCTACCTCGGCAAAAGTGTGAATTCAGTTAATGATTTAATTTTTTTTAATGGTGAAATTTTCTTCAGGAAATTTACCCTAAGCATCATCCTCGGGGGAGTGATTTTTGTACAACTTGTTTACAATTTTCATACCTCCGAATAGGCCGCAGTCCGGGAGAGGACGACGTCAACGGCGAGTGCCCCGCCCCCTCCTCGCGGCTGCGAGTGCGGGGGCACCGCGGGGCGGGGGCGGGCGCGGGGGGGGGGGGTCGAGTCCGGGGCGGCAGTGCCGGGGCGCACGCCGCTCGCGAAGAGACGGACGCTGCGCCCGCGGGCAATCAACTCATAGCAACGCAATAACATAACGACGCGCGCGGCGGCGGCGGCGGCAGCACGGCCCGGTCAGCCGGCCCACGCCTCGACGCGCCGCGGAGCCGGGCGGACGCTGTAGGCTGCCCGGCGGCAGCGGCGCGGCGCGGCGCGGCGCGACGCGACGCGGCACGGAACATGCGCTGCGATTCCTGTCTCCGAAAACATAGTTTTAACGTCGCGATTCCTGGTGTTTTTGTTCACGCTGTTCGTTTCCTTCATTCCTTTCCATCACGCTCACCAAATACTCTCTCGCTCTTTCGTTCTTCTCTTTCACTCTTTTTTCTTCATTTTTTCTCCAACTTCTTTTTCTCTTTGAATAAAATAACTTTCTCCCTCTCTCTCTCTCTCTTGCTCTATTTCTCCACCCCTTTCTCTTTTCCTCTTCGCTCTCTTTTCTATTATACTATCACCTTTTTTCACCTCTTTCGGTTATCTCGCTCTCTATTTCTCTTTCTCGCGCATCGGTTTTGATTTTCTTTCTCTCATGTATCATCTTTCACCAGTTCCTTCGCGCCCTCTCTTTACCTACTATTTTCCCCCATCCCTTTTACTAATCCTGTTCTTGAATTTGTCTGACGGTGGAAGTGAGGGAAAACATCCAAAATAAGTGTGACGCATTGCCTAAATGAAGTAAAAAGAATGTTTCGGAACATAGAACAATTACGAATGAACAATTTATTCCATCAAAGCCCTCGCTTTGACAATTAGAGCTCTTTTAGACGAGTAGCACTCGTAATTGGTACGTGCAAAACTAAACACTTTAATAGGGAACAGGAAGAGCGCATTTCCATGAGCATTTCCTTCGTCGGTTAATTTTCCCACCACCGCTTCGCCAGCCGCTTGGTCACGCACGTTACGCTATCGCGTCAATGACAGGCAGAGAATTCGTAATACAAAATATTACCACAGAGAACGATTTCTGCCATATTATTGCTTTTATTCTATCCGAGTAGAACACGGAAACATAAATTAGACGGCAAACCATTGTACATTTTTCATCTGTTTTCAGGTTTACATCATGTTTACAAGAACTTTTAAAAAATAAAATACTCATTCTCGACGACGACAAAAAAAACAACAACAAAAAAACAATCCAAGGCGGCATCCGGTCCGAGGAAATTCCGGAACTCAGGTGCCGCCACTGCGTCGATTAAGGGGAGAGCCAGCAGCGGCCCCCAGCGGCCCGCCCGCCTGGGCCGCCCCGCCCTCCGGGAAAGGTAGGCCCTTGGAAGGAGTGGCCCGCGAAACGGCCCCATAGGCCGAAGTCGTAACCCCCCTCCCTCCCTCCCCCCTATGGCCCTTAGAACGCGTCGGGCACACCTTGTCTCTCGGAGGCCCTGCGCCCGCGTGTGGCAGCGCGCCCCGCCTCGCAGCGGCAAGAGCCTGCACGCCCAGCCAGCGCCGGCGCCGGAGCGCCGGTCGATGAGGTGTGGGGGCGTGGGAAAAGTAAGTAACGCTGTAGCCAACTGTCGATATCTAATAGTTACTGGACAGGACTTCACGCAAGAGAAAATGAAGCTGAAATTGATACCAAAGCGGACAGGACACTGAGACCTAATTTTAGACTAATATCTCGCCAAATGATCTTTTAATTTAACACATTATATTAAATATATTTATTTTTTAAATATAAACATGTTTTATATAATGTGTTAAATTAAATAAAAAGTTAAGCTAGTTAGTTTTACTCAATTATCATTCTTTTGACCTGCGTGGACAATAAGACTCATTTGGCGATACACTGGTTTAGATTTCCCCCCACAAAATCATCCTGACCTCCATGGCGTGCAATCGAGTTTCATCTTGCCTTGCACGAAAGTCTTTCCAGAAAAAATCAGGATGGTCGACATGTTCACCGATGTTCGCTGACGAGCGTCATTGCGTTTGTCACCATCCTCCACACCAACCACCGGCCCCCACTTTGACGGCAGGCTCACGGCCATATCGATCTTTCTAAGAAAGAAGGGCTCCTACTCCTTGGGAATAATGTTGAGAGCAAACGAGTCGAATGGGTAACGTCAAAATACCGTTCTAAAGTAAGATGCCATTTTGACTATGCAGGGCACAGGTCCTGTTTTCACTGACGTTACATTTTCCTGAGGCGAAAATTTTCAGTGGAAATCCCCAAAGCCCACCTAACAAAAATAATTTACGTGCTTCGCAAACAGCAAATTGTAGCAAATATATTCGTGTAAATGATGAGATGACTTTCCGAGATCGAATCATTTAAGTATACCCGAAAGAACAACGGCCTTAATATTTTACGAAAAACGTAATTTGCGGCGCTCTCACAATAAAGTATTGCGCTTTTCTTAAGTAATGCATCGGGAACCGAAAACTGTTGAGTAATATGCTGCCGGAATGCACCATACATCATAGTTTGAAGGAACTACCCTGCTTTGAACGTTGTTGCAATAACTGACAATACTAGTAACAGATGCGAATAAACTTCTATGTATTAACCGAACGCCATACTGTACGATAAACAAAAAATGAAGTATGATAGTTGCATTGACATCCATTAACACGGGTATAGAAAGCTGTTGTAGAGAGAGCATTTATAAAAGAAAAAAGAAATAAGCGAGTTGTATACCTTTTCAATGCTAATGAAGCATCAATGCCTTTTCAATACTTCATTCTAACTCCACATGCGGCACGGCGTTCAGCGAACCTTACGCGATCAGTACTTGCCGCAACACAGAGTGAATGCCTGTTCGTCCCTTCTAATGCAAAATATGAGAATTAAGTTATTGTATTAATAAAAAAAATGCCGGCCCAAAACAGACTAACCCTTCTTTCTCAGTTCGTTAGAATCGCCAGCATCGCGAGAGACGAACAGACGCCACCGAGGTGGCGGTGCGTGCGATGGCGAAGGCGGGGAGGGCGGGGCAGGGCGGAGCGGAGCGGGGCGGGGCGGGGCGGAGCGGGGACGGGCGCCGAGGCGGCCGAGGGGCGGCGGCGAGGGCGCGACGCTGTGGGCGCGGCGAGGACGCGGGCGCCCGGCCGCTACTCCATCGTGTCGTACTGGACCTTCTTGATCTTGAAGTAGCGGTAGACGCCGTAGCCCGTGACCGTGAGCAGCACCACCACAGCCAGAGTGGAGCCGACGGCGATGGGCGCCGTCTCGTCGCGGAACTTCGCAGCGCCGCCCGCCGAGCACTCGAACGCTGCGGCAGTGGGGCAGGGTTGCACTCGTAAAATAGAACCCCAAACCAGCTAATGCGGATTGGAACACGAAAATATCAGGAAGACTGTTTCATTTTGCAAATAAAATGATACATATGTGAAAAGAAGTCACAGTTGAATACCCGCTGGCAAAAACATTGTAACCTTCACTTTTCTGGAACTCTGGGTTTCCTCGCATTAAGGTCGTATGTGGTCTGAATGAGGCATGTAGGAAACTATGTTGGCAAACATGAATATTAAGCGCCTCTTTTCTTCTTTTTTAATTTCGCCACGAGTCGCACCGATGTATAAATGTTGTAATAATGGAGGAGGAAAGTCGTGTGTCTAAATTTGCATTTTGAGGGTTACAAAGTTCTTGCCGGCAGGTTTTCGGTTGTCACATGCTCTTTTACTCATACACGTAATAATTAATAAATTAATTTTACTTATTCTTATATATTTCCATATTATTAGTAGTACAGACAACGATAGCAGTGTCAGTAGAAACAAAAAATAACCTATTCTACACACAAACTGCTCTCCTTGCTCCGATCGAAACAAAATTTGCAGACACGTTGCAAAGTGGGTCGATCATATAAAAAGACGAATCAAAATAGCTTTAGGCCCTGGGAGAAGTGACAGCTGTTATTTCTGATAATTTCGTTTCCACAAAAATATTGAAAATCACCGTCGTTTAGTTAACTATCAAAGGAAAATTAAATTAAATTATCAAAGAAAGTTTATATTACCTGAACAGAAAGTCGGAGCCTTATGAAATACAGTCTCACAATACAACGTATTGTTGACATAAACAGGCTGAAATGCCATTGTCGTAAAATACTGTAAGCAAAAGGTATACTTTATTCAGGACAGTGAACAATTTTTTCCACAGCTTCTAAAGCAATTGATCATCAGCGAAGACCGCATCGCTTTGTGTAATGCAACGTATAGTCTTTTCGCCAGCAGATGAGCCAAGCGCCAGTTGTTAACGTCACAAAGTGTCAGTTCGTTGGAGGAGTTATAGGTTTGGGATGATTTTCACGAGTTATTTACATTGACTCGATATAATCACATAATTTAATGTGGTAAAAATTATCACAAATAATATGGAAAACGCAGATGAAAAATGTATGAGCGAGCATTCATCAAACCGATGTAAAGGATTAGGCCAAAACATTGATTTTCAAAGAGCCTACGTTGTTTAGTTACATGAAAGTTTTAATTCAATTCATAATAGATTACATTTAATCAAAGAAGTATGCATGTAAATAATATTTCTAAAGAAAGAAGTTTTGTAGTGTATATATCTAGCATTCCAGATAAATGAATTCATTAATTTAAAGCGAACATTCTCCAGTTGGCAGAAGGACAAAAAAAGTACATGAGCTCCAGCACAAGTTAGCCAACGTTTGTGCAATGAATTGCAAATTGTGTCTATGTGTGACTTACCAACTACACCCCCAAATAGATACGCATGAATGAGTGTCAAAATAATATATCACATGATTAAACAGTGTACAGCATGACACTACGAATGGTAGTACAGCATGTGATACTACATTAGAAGAAAACGGGCGGAAAGATCCCGGCCCTAACTCGCGGAAATATTCTGTAAACATCAACTCAGGGAGCAGGCAAGTCGAATTACGACCGTTGGATGAAAATTCGCATACAATAGGCAGGCCCAGGCACCAGCGTTACGTTGCATACGAGTGCGAGAAAATGTATTTTAATTGCTAGTAGAGATAAAACGTTTCGTTGTAATAAATTCTCGGGATGGCACTGTCGGCGTAGATAAATTTAGAAGAGAAGTAATATTATTTAGTGTAATTTTCATTTTAATAGAGCAAGGACGTATGTATGAATTTTAATTGATAGAAATTAAATTTTGTAGTAGTAAAATAGGTAACTACAACATTCAGTACTGTATGCATGAATCTCTAAATCGCATGAAAACAGCTTAGTAAAACTTTAATAAGATAGGTGTATTCATATAATAATACAATAAGTTTTAGTAGAAGTTACATAATATTGCAAAAAATATATCTAGAGATTTTGATGAATACGCACTTTTAAAGGACTCTGATAGTGAACTTTTTTTTCTGAAAACCTCCGTTCATCCGTCCGACTCTTCGACCATCTGTGAAAAACTTGATGCCTAAACCGTTCACAGGATTTTCCCGGAAATGAATATTCCCTAATCGCTCTAGCCAAAGTCGAGGTCATGCAAATTTAAAATGTTTCTTAACATTTTTTAATTAACGTTTCTTAACATTAACATTTTTGAAGGTACTTAATATAAAGCTTCTAAGCCCTCAGGACATTTTGAAAATTTTTCTCAGAAAATAATTGAAATGTTTTCTTTATGTTTCTTTCTAAAACAAAAGAAAGTATATATAACAATATGGCATACATAGATATCCTATTTTCACTAAAAACCTCTGAATTTTCGAAAATCCCAAAAGTATTTTTCGCACATGCATTATTGAAGCTAGAGATATCTTTTATAATGTAATACATTATAAAATCTAAAATAAATATATTTTAAGATCTTAAAATGACACAATACTTCCTTTTTTTAACAATATTGGATGTTTTAGCTAAATTTCTAGTTGACTGATTATTTTTCTCAAAAGAAGTAAACTATCATTTCTCAAAAACGGTTGCATTTTTTCTCTTAATATTTTTACTAATAGGGCATATTGCACTGAATTATAGGAATCTAAGACCCTTTCATTAAAATTTTGAATTTTCAAAAATTAAAGATACTTATTTTTTTATGCATTAGGGCTGACGAAATACCGAATACCGCACTAGCATAATGGATAGGAGCGTAATCATTCATGCTTGATTTCAAATTCAGCTTAGGCGAATGTTTCTTGCGGGTTGGAAATACGGGCAAAGGAATGTGTTTGGTCAATGATACATTTAAGTGAAATCGCTATCTTTTGCAGCGAAAACATAAGTAATCGATAGCTTATCATATATGCAAAATTTTCGCTCTGGTTCAACTAATATTATAATATTACGTAACTCTACAAATAATACGCGAGTGTATTAATAATACGTGATTGTATAGCCACATTAATCCTTATAAACGAACAATGTAGGAACGTCTGTGCACATGTATTATATCACAGAAAATTTTCACTTAAATAGCACATTCATGGAACGATTTTTGGAATTCATAGGTTGTTAAAAAACAACAACCATTCAGCGATTGAATGAAAGGAACTTTTATGTGAAGCTCTGAAGAATTATTGTTATATAATCGTGCAAATAGGGAAATACTACGTTCGAGTTACATTGATTTTTAGACCTGTGTTTTAAATACGTACTTCTAAAGTGGAACACTAAATAGAATGTAGCTTTACGTGTTTTGTACCTGTTAACCAGGGCAGCACGGGGAGCTCCGGACCAACGTCGAAGAGTTGAACTACAGCAGTGCTAATGTAACACAGCGGGTTATTATTGTTTCCACCTACCAACGGGGTGTCATTTCAGAAGACCCTGGATAAATAATTCAGGATGCTTCGCGAGGTCATGAAGACAATGTCGAGAGCTTCTCAGTTCCACGAGTTGCGCTTTTATGCAATTGAAAGCATTATATGCTAAAGACATTAGCAGTGACAACTTCTGAGTGCTTAAAGAAGTTTATGTACGTTATAATTCTGCAAGACGAACGTCTCGTGATTAAATTGTTATTTTTTTGTCGTTGAGAAAGACTTTTATTTCCATAAGAAGAGGCTGTTGACGGGAAGTCGATGATGTTGGACCTGTGACTCTCTACCTCTGACGATTGAAATGTTGCACTAGGGATACCATTAGAAATATCAATACCATTAAACAATTACATAATCACTAATGTAATTGCAGAGACTAATGTAATTTTTTATTATTAGACTTTTCTTGGTTGTAATTTTTAGCCATTTCCCAGCGAACTGTGAACGTAACAAGTGCTGAAATGGCGTCAAAATTGTTAATATAGCTTTTCTCCTCTCACTAAAAGTTACAAACATTTGATTCTTCTGGCGCCAATCAGTAAATAAATATATTGATTAATGAATTAAATGTTGCAAAACACGGAGTCATTGTAAATCATATTGAATAAGCATAATATATTTGGTATCAAAATATATTCCGTTGTGACATGAGTTTTAAATCTTATAACTTATGAAGCGTATTGGAAAGTATTTTCAACAATTTGTGTCCTTCGACGAGAAGTTTCCGAGAGAACTTTTAAAATTTGTTGCAACTATCTCTCAAAATAAGAAAGCTAGTAATAACAATATAATGTGAGAAATCTATATCCACTACATTTCATCACTAATATGTTACTTTATTTCATCTTTTTTTCAAATCCCCCCTCTCTTTGCACCAGAGAATAGGAGGCTGTGTAGGATGTACTTGGCTGTCCGGGAGACACCGCGTCGTAGGCACAGGTGCCGACGTTTCGGCCGCCATTCTGCAACCTTCCTCAGGGCGTAATACATTGCTAGAGATTTCTGTGTAGCACCTGTGGTGGTATTACGCCCTGAGGAAGGTCCCTTCATCAGGCTAAAATAAACAAATATAACAAATGGTAATCTTAACACAGTTATTTTCACTGAATTTAGATACATTTAATGGCACGTAGTCATAAATAACGAAATCAAGAACGAGTGCATACAACATGATTGTATGAGCCGTATATGTTCGCAGAAGAAGAGGAAATAAAGAAGAAATTCCTATCGTTAGAGATACAAAGAACACATTACTAATAGATGATCGGGAAAAAGCAAACGCGTTTAATACCTACTTCAGTTCCGTTTTTAAAACAAAATCTCACCACACTCAGATTTCGAGCGAGGCTGTACCAAACCAATTTATAATAGACTTACATACATTGCGAAAACGAATTAAATCTATGAAAAACGGGAAGTCGCGGGGTCCAGATGCCATTTCAGCTGATATAATTAAACTCGGAGGAGAGGCAATTTTACCGTATTTAACAAGATTATTTCATGTTTCAATCAACAACTCAAGCATGCCCGACGATTGGAAGATAGCTTCCGTTGTTGCGATTTTTAAGAGTGGTGACAGAACTGTTCTAGCCAATTACAGACCGGTAAGTCTTACTTAGTTGTATGTAAGCTAATGGAACATATGATAACAAACTATATTAGACAATAATGGGAACAAAAAGAATGCCTGGCTCTTTCAGGGACAGCATGGTTTTAGGAATGGATTCTCTTGCGAGAGACAGATAGTACCATTGTTTCAGGATATAGCAAATGAAGTAGATGATAGTGGGAGGGTGGACGCCGTAATAATAGATTTGGCGAAGGCATTTGATGTTGTGCCACACGACAAACTGGTTCATAAATTACTGCAGTCAGGTATTGACACCAGAGTTGTCGCGTGGATTGTTGAGCTTCTTCGAGATAGAAAACAGAAAGTCCGAGTTGGACAACAATTTTCAAATATAACAAAGATAACGTCAGGGATTCCTCAAGGAAGCGTTATTGGACCTCTCCTCTTTCTAGCTTTTGTGAATGACCTGCCAGACAATTTAATTTCAAAGGTAGGACTATTTGCAGATGACTGTATAATATATCGAGTTATTCAATCAAAAGTAGATGAGAATATTTTGCAGGGTGATCTAAATATAAAACATTTCTGGGCGGAAAACAATAGCATGACAGTAAATAGTTCGAAAAGCAAAACCATCACGTTTGGTAGGGGTCGCAAGTATACTGAAACTCAATACCGTTTAGACAACAAAAATATTCCAAGAGTCGTGTCTTGTAAGTATCTGGGAATAATTTTTGATAGCAAATTGAGTTGGGAAAATCAGGTAAACTTTGTCGTAGGGAAAGCGTGGAGATCTTTGCATTTTACTATGCGAATACTAAAAAATAGTACTGCGAAAGCAAGAGAATTAGCTTACATATCTCTAGTTCGCCCATTAATGGAATACGGGACGGTTTGTTGGGACCCTTATAGAATCTCACAAAAGGAATATTTGAATAGAGTACAGAGGAGAGCATGTAAACTTATTTTCCGAAGCAATAGGAAGAAAGTAGAGTGGGAGTCACTAGAAATCAGGAGGGTTAAGGCAAGAATCTGTGCTTTGTACAAAGCGTATGCCGGTTATCCAGCTTAGAAAGATATCCACATCCGGCTTAGAAGACCCACGTATTTTAGTAGAGGAGATCACAAGCACAAAAGTCAGTTTAGGCCACAGAGAACAGATGTTGGAAAAATTTCCTTTACAAATAGAACTATAACTGGAATAAGTTGCCTGCGACAGCCTCTTTCCTCTAGGTGTTCAAAAGCGGGGCGGGGCGGGGCGGGGCGGGGCGGGGCGGGGCGGGGCGGGGCGGGGCGGGGCGGGGCGGGGCGGGGCGGGGCGGGGCGGGGCGGGGCGGGGAGTGTATAAAAAGTCGTATATGTTAGTATAAATTATCTGTACAGGACCACTATAAATGTAGAATTAATGAGGTTATTGTTATTAATCCATTTATTGTTAACGTTGTTATACTATTATTATTCTCTTAAAATAATTTTACGTTACATTATATTTAATTCATAATTATAATATGTAAATTTTAGAGTTCCGACAGCAGGTTGCATAAACACCTACCTGCGGAAATAATAAATATCTATCTATCTATCTATTAAATGTATCTAAATTCAGTGAAAATACCCGTGTTAAGATTATCAAATGTTATATTTATTTATTGTATCCTGATCAAGGGAACCACAATTCACCGAATAGAAATTTTGCCTTAAAGTAAAACTTCAAACTCCCTGTTCCTCTATTGAAGATTTTTATAATAAAAACTAACTTGTTTCTCTGAAGGTGTGTTTATTGAGTTGTGCCTGTCGCTCAAGTTGATGGCCAGATGAATCATTAATTGATATATTATCTGACAAGCGGAAAATTATAAGTAATTTTTTTTGTTATTTAAGGTCGCATCAACTACTAGGTGATTAGCGACCGCTATTGGATGTAACGTTATGGTATAAGGATGAAACGATATGGTGATAATAGGGGGTGAAAGGACGAATACACACAACCATGCCCGAAGCGGGACTCGAACCCGCGACCCCACGGTCCAAGATCACTGTGGCACTTCTTCCTTAGCCACGGGGCCGACAAAAGTAAAGATTGCATTTCGTTTCGAGAACTGTTGCTTTCTTTCTTTTTTCGCCGCGGTCTCTCAGCAGAGTCAGTCTCCTAAATCCCTAAACGTAACATGTCCCTGGCTTCGGAAGAACACTGCATGGCCAGGGTTTAGGAGCTCCTGGTGCGGGGGAGGAAGTGGCGGCGAGCGAGGGAGTCAGCCAGCAAATCGATGACCGGCCAGAAAGAGGCCAACGACTACGTCACAACAGCGCGAGGTCCAGAATTTGATCAGTGCACGCGAATTCCTACGGATATCCATCGTGATGTTTTGTACTAAGCTTCTCATGGGAAAAGAGCTTTAATCACCAACTCTGAATTATGGTCTACGTATGATATTCGTAGAGACTACGATTACTTCCATACTTTACGATAATATAACGAAAAATTAATGCGCAGAATATTTCCTACCAACATTAATGAAAAGTAAATTAGAGAGCTTAGGCTTAGACTTTTTGCGTAACTTTCAATACAGTAAACCCTCGACATCCGCGGATTCGCTATTCGCGAGTTCCGAACATTCGCGATTAGAGAAATTCGCGACTTCGACATTCGCGAGTGCGTCTTTTGGTCATACATTTTCTTTGAAAGCGCGCACATTTCATTTCCTTTATCATTATCATTATCTGGGAAACGAACTCGGCGGACCTCGGAGCTCGCAGTATAACTTCATTTCACAGATGAAATGTCAATTCACATTTTTAGAATAACACAATTGTAAAATAATTCCATTCAGTTGCGTCAAATTGGAGGTAAGGGTTTTGGCCAAATGAACAGAAAAGCCATTCAGGATCTATGCAAGTCTCATTATCATGAGCTCATTGTAGAGTAGCTTCGGGAAATCATCAGTGAAGAAAACCTCCTCGACGGTAATGAAATAACGGAAGAGAAATTGCGTCCTGGAGCAACTTCAATATCAAAACTGTTGATGGCGTTCTAAAATCAACATGCTCTGGTGGAACTGGCATTCGAATGTGATCCAAACATGGAAATAACTTCAAAATTTAAGAAAGAATAGAAGCAGGAACTCTTCCATATTTGGATAACAGAAGAGCGAGAGAAGTGATGAAACAAAAAATTAGCAAATCCTACATCCAATCATTTTTAACTTTGAAATAAGTTTCAAACATTTTTTTTTTCATTTTGGAATATTATTTGTGAATTCTGTTTGTAGTAACGTTTAATCAGTTCTACTGCAATTGATTCTGAGATTTTTTTCTTCTTTCTTTAAACAGTTTTTCGATATCCAGGAACCTAACCCACCTTTCTTAATTAAAAGATAGACTTAACATTAGCGGATTTAACATTCGCGAGGTTTTTTGGGAATCTAACTCTCGCGAATATTGAGGGATATAGATGTAACACGTACGATCGAAATTTCTCTATTTTATGAAAATATTGCTTTGAACGCATTTAATAAAAGCACTTTATACTTATAGGCACAATTTGCTTCTCTTACATAAATAATTATGAAACTGACAATAAAATACAACAAATACCCATGAGTGAACCTCTAGGAAGAGAAATATGTATCACTTATTCGCTTCTCCAGACTCACATGGTAAAAAATGCATGATTTATTTGTATTTAAGTTTAGGCAAGTGTAGTGACAATGATGATAGGGCATGAAAAGTGGAATTGATGCTTTGAAATGGATTTAGGTGGGTGGAAATTTAGGAAGAATACCCAGTAAAGTAGTATTGTAAAGGTTCTCACAAGGAGGAAAGCCACGGATTTTTGTCATTTGGAGATGAGGCCGATATAAATGACATGTCAATGGAGAGACAAATTTACTGAAGCTAGAAAAATGAAATTCGTGGTATTTGCCTATCTTACAATGTATATCACAATTAAGAAAATTTCCTAAATTCATACCTAAACGGATAATACGGTTTGTCTTAACTTGGTGAAAACATCCAGTAAATGCTTTGGGATTAGATGTCAGAAACTTGGTCTCTGAGGTGCTTCACCATATACTGTAGGAACTCTTATTGATACTAGTACGGCGAAATACCGCTGATAAATATTTACGAGCGGAAAATTTGAATTTAGGTATTTTGAAGGATGAACCTGAACTCCATATACATACTTACGGAGGGAGAGTCTGAGCTGTGTGATGCAAATTAAGCAGGAATTGTTGAAAATAAACGTGTGTAAAAATGCACTTAGCGAATAACTTCTTTCAGTTGAGAACTTTCCATTTCCATGCACTAGACCACTGTGCTTAAAAATATAATCCCTTTTTTCAGCTTATAATGAGTAGCACAGTCTCTGCGCCAATGTGTGTGTGGATGAAGTTTACATCAGCCAACACGAGCTTGTAGTACATTACGAGGAACAACAAATGTGTGATAAAGTGCACTTCCTCTGTGTTAAGAACTGGAAGGCCAGATTCGAATTCCCACTTGTAAACATAAGACTTTTGAGCAATATGCTTATTGTCTTGCTTCCTCTTGGGAATCACCTTGCGAGGTTTGTGGAGTCAAGGCTAACCTGGTTGTACCACAATTTTCTTGTGTCGAATTCAGAACAAAACAAGACGTTGACGACCATGCACAGGTTATTGAAATCTCGTTTTCCTTGGCAGTTATTAGGTGGTGAAATATGATTTAGGCAATTAAATGGAAAGTACGTATTCTGTAGAATATTTATGGAATTCATGGATTGTAAGTGTTGTGGATAAACTGGGAGACTGGATAATTATCGATAGTAAACACGATCGAAAATAGGTGGATAAAATCTAAAGTGAGGAACAGTTTCGAAGCATATTTCGTACATTAGACAGATAATGTTGAGATTAGGCAAAAGAAATACGGGTAGATTAAGCACTTTGCGGTAATGACAATAGCGGATATGTGATAATCAGGGATTAGATGTAGTAGGACGTGTCTAAGACTAAGAGGAGAAATATGATGTGTAGTTACGAGTACCACAGTGACAGTAATAAATTTTACGATGCCACTAAACCTAACCTAATTTTACCTCAATTAACGCTTTGCTACGCATACCCGAGTAGGCGACGAGATATGATTTACACAAAACTGCATTGAGTCTATACAACGCATAATTTCCAACATATTTTTATGTCAAAATTATCCTTGCGTTCACAAAATAGGCCGCACATTTAGTAACGTTTCTTTAGCCAGCGTCCTGAAGCGGAAGGCATTAGTCGAATGAAGTTCATAATGATTCGTTCATCGACATGCATACATATTTATCCATACCGTCAATTTTTGTGCAGTTCAACCGAGCACTCCTAACGTTAGCCATATTTCGGTCTTTATCCGATACATGTAGAATAATATGGTAAGCGAGGGTGACCAGAGAAGACAAGGGGCCTGGGGCAGTAGATACATGTTGTTCACTTATTTTAAACAAAAGAAGTCCTCCTCCAGTAAACAAATAGAATTCATCTCTCCTTGCAACAGAAATAACTTTTAGCGGCTAATTTGAATCAAAAAGAAGTACACGTTTGTGTATGATCTGAATGAAAAATGTATCGGGGCCCCAATTAAGTCGGGACCTGGTGCAGGTTCCCTGCCCGTTCTCTGTGCCTCTGATGGGGAGAGGGCCTTAAACGTCACAATCAGGTCTAAACAATGGGATTCGAATAAAAAATATTAACCCCATTCGTCAAGCCAAGGACACGAGACACGACCATCTCAGACGAGCGTGGGCGTTTGAGCCGCCTTTAGGATAGGTCAATAATGCAAACATGAACATCTCATTCAAAAAGTTTACTAACAATGTAAATTGTATTTTAAGTATATAATTTCATATTGTGACCTACTGAAGTATGTGAGTTTTTTAATGTGTATATATGAATTGTATTCAATATGTTTGTTTGTACTTTTTTAAGTATACACAACTATAAATACTTAGAATATCTACCAAAACTGGCGAAGCAGTGCATTAATATTGGATTAATATGTTAATTGAGACCAGAATTATGTAAAATATGACTAAGAATTATATCAATTTCTGTACTCTCTATCAATTAATGACCTCAGTTGTCGATGCGACTAAAAAGAAAAAAAGGAAAAAAACAACAACAACAAAAAACAAAAACAAAAAACGAAAAACAAAAACAAAAACAAAAACAAAACAAAACAAAACAAAAAAAAACAAAAAAAACAAAAAAAAACAGCCGTAACGGGTACAACCGTCGCATATCGAGATCGTGCACGCGCCCTGCAACGGGCAAACGGACTCCGAAGTCGCCTACGCGCATGCGCGAGGTGGTGCGCGAGCGCGCTCACCTGGGCCGAAGGTGGGCTTGAACATGAAGGGTTGCATCCTGAAGGCGCGCAGCAGCAGCGTGGCGGATTCGGGGCCGTGGCCGCTGCTGGGGCCCAGTTCCACCTTGTACTCCGACTGGCAGTGGTAGGACTTCCCGACCGGCGTGGGGAACAGCATGGTGCCGTGCGCCCGCCGCGACGACAGCGTCACGACCTCTGCGCACACACGCACACGCGCGCCCGCGCGCCCGCCGTCACAAACGACTCGTGGATGGCAGTACGGGGTGTGTATTGTGTGAAGTAGTTGATCCACCAATAACGTCTTTTGAAACGAGGTGAATCAATTGCTATTAAGTTATACTTTCTGTTTTGGGGCTATGTATTGTACAAGTACATTCTGTTACATTGATATGTATGCATTGTTGCATAGATACATACATATTAAATTGATTATTGTTATGTTATAATTCTTGTATATATATATATATATTGTTTATGTAAAAATTGTAATATTGTTCTTTCTAAATAGCATGTACGGCTTATACAGATGTAACTCCTCTCACACCTTATGATTGAGAAGTAAAATTTATGTTTCTCAGTTTGTTGTTCCACTCGGCTCCCCGTGCCAGGGACGGCAACGTCGCCTAGCGACGGCTAAGTGGTGAGGTGTGTGTGAGTTCACAATGAAATTGTAATGGAGAATAATGAATATTTAATTTATAATTAATTTTGTTTATATATTGAAGATAATATTTTGTTAATTGTAATTGTTTAAATTGTAAGGCGAAATATATGTTGGGATGGGAGCTTAGCTCAGGAACCACTCATTCATTTCGCCAGACAAAGTATGGCATTGAAATAACTGTATATTTACACACAAATAAAAAAAGGACGGTGTGCGAAATGAAAAAAAAAACTATACCAAACGTCGAATAGTGTGATGATATACAGTAAAATGAGGTACCGAATCGGCAGTGAATATATTGTATTAAAAATTCTCATGAGTTTAGGTTACAAAAATTTAAATCTCCAAAGTCTCTGCATCTATTAAGCTTTCCTCAAACGCGTTATGCCTAACACTCTGTCTTCACTATCTTCCGTATAAAACATATAATACACACACTCTCTGAATAAAATGTGAACCTGAAGACCTCCACCAATACCATCTCCCCAAGAACGGCTTTAAATACAACCCAGGTAGCATGGATTAAACACGAAATTACAGCCAGTCACAGTATTCTGCACGACATACAAGATGACGCCGCTTTAAGTTCTACGTGATTAATCCATGATACTTGGGCATGTATTCTATTTCTATAAATTTTTGTGTTCATTTGTTTTCCTATGTTTATTTATATCAATTCATTTGCCAGTTATATTTGTTCACTTATTTTCATCTTTGTAGAGCTAATGATGATGAGATAAAGAAGTCCCGAAACACGTGCATGGCTGTTCATTCTTTGCATTAAATTTATATTGTAATATTATTTGTGGTTGATATCTCTTCGATCCTCAATTAACTCTCTAAATAAATAAATACATACGGACATGACAGCTAAGTTGGCTCAGAGGGAGCATTGTTATTGTCCCTGCAGAGTCTCTGACCGAGATATCCTGCGGTTAGAATTCTGACGGTGACAAATTTTCGACAACAGCTATATAGCTAGATCGAATTTAGCCACTGGGGGGAAATTCTAGCGGTTGGCTGCTCTGGTTTGTAGTTTTCCTTAGTTTTATTCTATCAATACCGGGCTGATGCTGAAGAACTACCTTAAAAACGGGCCATGCACTATGCGCAATCTTTTCTTTCTCTTCCTTGTCCCTTCCTTTTCCCCTTTGCGCGCGCACACACACGCACCCACTCGCACGCACACACACAAACAAAACACGCACTCGCACACACACACACACACACACACACACACACACACACTTATCACACATCGATGCTTTTCCGGAATATTGTGGAATAAGTCTTCCTCTGGCATCATTCCACTACCCTTTTGGTAGCAGATGCGACGCTATTTCATGGACAGAGATAGCCATTTATTTTTGGACCCTAGATGGACCCTAGATGACGGGAAAACCGTGACTTTGTCGGATTAGTGCCGATTTCAGTAGGTAGGAGCTGATGGTAGGGGTCGAGTGTGGCGCAAACCCTACAAAGCCACGGATCCAAGTTGTCAATATGGCACAGCTGAAGCTGGTGGTGGCTCCACAATGGTTTGGGCTATTTTTGCATGGAAAGGACTGGATCCTCTGGTCCATTTGAACCGATCATTGACTTGGAGACCATTTATAGCCTCTCATAGCCTTCATGTTCCCAAACAACGATGGAATTTTTATGAATGACAATGCGCCATGTCACCAGCCCACAAATGTTCGCGATTGGTTTTGAAGATCGTTCTGGACAATTCGAGCGAATGATTTGGCCGCTCAGATCGCCCGACATGAATCCAATCAAACATTTACGGAATACAATCAAGACGTCAGTTCGTGTACAAAATCCTTCACTTTCAACACTTTCGCAATTATTGTTAGCTATAGAAGCAGCATGGCTCAATATTTCTACAGGGACTTCCAAGGTCTTGTTGAACCCATACCACGTCCAGTTGCTACACTTCTCAGAGCAAAAGGAGGTGTGACACGATATCGGGTGGTATCCCACCTCAGTGTACATTACACCTGCGGCTTTTGTCACTTCAGTGTACGTTACACCAGCAGTTGACTCACCCTGAAACACCAGTCAGTGAATCAAAAACACCGACGCCCATCCCCACGGAAGTCTTGCACATGACTGGTATATTCTTCCCTCCATTGAGAATTCAAGAAATTGTCCTGAGTGAGGATTAATAAAACCTAAAGCGTTGGATATTTAAAGAATGGTTAGTCTTTTTGTGACCTAAACTTGAGAAACTCAGGACCTCGTAGAATTTCCGAAGCGACGTCGAGAAAAATAGCACTCAATTAAGAGCGCACTAAAGGTCTGTGTTAGCCTTTTCTTGATCAAATCTTAGGTATAACATTACAAGATAATTTTATTGAATTAAACATGGTGTTGTGCACTATTGAGTAAACACACACGATCTGTTGTTGCATTGGAATTGAAATACACGTTCATATACTTCACAAATGATGTAATAAAAGTCATGTAAATCCTAAGTGTGTATTGTGTGTATACTTCAGTATGTAGTAACGATATTGTGTACAGTATACGTTTTATATACGTACCTACACTACTGGCATTTTCGAAGATTGTATTATCAGATTTGTCGTATTTCAGCTCCACCAAGTTGACGTACCACCTCTCGCCTCCAGGTGTCTGAAACAAAATTTTACCGAATAGTTTTTTGTTGGTTTTTGGTTCAACAAATAACTTTGGTGATGCGGATGCCCAAATTAAAATCGGGATATTGAAGATCATTCCAGTCGTAATTAAGGCTAATTGATGGATATCATATATTTCGAAAAAAATAGTTTTTTCCCCTGGATTGTTGGATTGATTCCTAAAACAAATATAATTATCAGTTCTGTATCCTGAGAGTTATCAATTATATGGCAAGTTAATCTAATTACTGTATTGGCATTTTCCTTCCTAATTTTGATCTTCTGGTAATGGAAAATTCATCTTAATGATTGAGATTTTTAGTATTAGAAATATTATTGAAGAAAGAAGAAAGTGTAGGAATGTGCTAATGAAATTGAGCTGAAAGAGAAAACACCTTCACTGGCCTTCTTTTCCCAACACAAATCCAAAAACCAGTAGAAACTAGGAAGATGGCAAGTCCACCACCGGCGGTGTCTTTTACCTTATTTTAAAGGTCGGCAAATAAACCTAATATTATATAAATTCGATCATTTAATCAAAGTTTTAAGAAAAAATGTTTTAGTTTATTATTGTATATAAAATAGAAAAAGAACATTATATTGGACACTTATTTGTTACAAAATATTTCTGTGACTTGTGCAAATATACCTCAAAAGTAGTGTGTTCCCTTGGGATACGCAGCTCTCGGAAGTACAGCTTTCAAATTGTCTTGCGAATATATTACGACATATTACCAATATTTTCAAGCATCTTTAATTAGACCCCACCCTTTGTTGTCAGATTGTACCGTAATTATGGAAACGTACTTTTATGTAAGGCTCTTTCTACACACCGCAGTAGCATAAATTTTCCATGAGGTTTTAAAGAAAGCTAATAAATTCCGTAATCAAAAACCATTTCAATGTTTACTTTGAATAAAATATAATTTATAAGAATTAACATAAATTAAATATTAATATTGGAACAATAGAAAATTGTTGGATAATCCTGTAATGCTTTATTCTAACAATTGGTACTGGTCTGTGAAATTTTAAATTGGCAATTTAGTGGTTTCTACAAGAAGGCCGACGGCTCTTCTAGGGCATTGTTGTGGCGACATGCCGATTTTGAAATCTAGGGAACAGAAAGTGGAAGAAGACACTGATCAGCCTTTGGCTCTACCTTGGAGAAGCTCCACCGCAGCTCGAAGGCTTTCCACGCGATGATGAGCTGCGCCTCGTCGTCCCCGCAGAAACCCGTCGGCTCCACTTCGTCCACGTACTCTTCCAAGTCCTACGAATGAGACACGCTCTAGGTCATATTAGACAGGGTTGGGCAGTAGTTAAATACTTGTATTTAAAATACATTTTGTATTTGAAAAACTGTATTTTTGATATTTTTGGGCATGTATTTTAGAGATGTATTTAAATACATAAAGTATATGTATTTGAGAAATGAAATACTTCAAATACAGACGAAGAAGAAGATATTTTAGAACGAGGATGGTTTTTTATTGTTTGATTCCGCTAGTGAATGCACCTCATTGAAATCAAAATAAAAGCTCCTTTCAGCTGTTGAATTTGGATTCTATTATAACAGAATTTGGATTATATTCTATTTTTAAATGATAAATCTAAATCATTAAAAATGCTGGACAATTATCCGGCAGTAAAAAAAGCGTTTATTCATTTTAACAGTACTGTATATTCACGCACGCCAGTGATCAATAATGTGCCTGAGAGAAGTTGTTAAAAGCAATTTCCTTTACGGAAATCCCCCAGAGACTGCAAAAATGATTCCTGCGCGTGCGTCCAGAGACCGCGAGTTCATGGTTTCTTCACAACGATAACGCTTCGTCGCACACATCGATTACTGCCACGTTTGTTTGTTTGTTTGCTTGTTTTATCGGAAAAGAGCATAACCTCACATCCCCAGCCTCAAATTCTGTCCATGTGACTTCGTTTTAGAGGATAAAATGTGCGTGGAGACGTAACAGATAAGACACAGAGGAAGATGTGCAAGGCCGCGTCGAAGATGCTCAATGAGATCTCAGGAAAATACTTCCAACACGCGTTCAGTGGCAAAATTGCTCGGTTCGCGTTGTGGATACCCAAAATTATTGTTTTGAAGAATGCTAAGAATATTCAAAGATTTTTTCAAAAAAAGCGCTTTCTACACTCAGTCTCCTTACTTTCAGGACCGACCTTGAATTGCTCCACTGCGACACCAAATCGGGTAATTTTGTTGATTACACAAAGGCAGATTATATAATTTTATATTAAATCTAAAATAATCTGCAGTTTTGTAGTAAATGCATTGTAGATCAAGATCTGACTGCAATGTTGTGATTTGAGTCTATTCACTTTTTATCAAGTTAAAACAAATTGAAATTATAGTCTTCGCAACAATAAATAAGTCATCGAGTTATACAGCTCATACCTTAGAAGCTACATTTTTGTTCCTGTGTAAGATACTTCAATTTGCTTTTGATTTGCATGTGGCTATTCAAACCCGCGACAGCGCCTCTTAAATCACAGATCACCGTCTAAGTCCTCTTTCTTCGTTTATCGCGCCAAGCTTCTATTTCTGAACATTGCGGATATAAAGAGGTCGCCGGTCAACAGTTTCCGCCGAGCCTTTGCAGGTACAAGATGTTCCGTAGAGACTTCTCCGCGACTCGACCATTAGCGTGATGAGCGAAAGTTGACTGAAAATTTACTTTTACGTGCGACTAGCTGAATTCCGGCGTTGCCCCGTTGTTTATTTAGCTCTATCACCAATTGGATAGAAACTAGTGGTGTTGAAATAGCACTACTTTCCCGCCCACATTTTCACGCAAAATTACGCCCAAAAGTACTCAAATTTTCAAAAAACTATACATGATCTTATTTCAAAATATACATTTAAGGAACAGATGTCATTAAGGGGAAATCATCTATTTTTAATATTTTAATTGTAGGAAGACGCCGAAATAATTTTTAACTTTGCAATTTTCCGAAAATCAGAGGTTTTAAAGAATATTCTCTTAAACAGTATTCTCTTAAACGGTATTTGCACTATCCAAAAACAAAATTAAATTTAATCAAGAACGATGAAGCCATTTTTTTCAAAATTTTGAAAATGTTCCAGAGGTTTCATGAAAGTACCCCTTAAAATTAAAATATCGGTTTCAAATTCAAGGGGCCGCGGCATCAGCCAGATCGATTGGGGAATATAAATTTTGGAGGAAATCGGCTGAACAGTTTAGCCGCCAGCGTTGTTCACGAACAGACAGGACAAGAAGCCCGGAAGGAGGGCGAACGAACAAACAGACATTTTTCCTTAATTCAATTTTTCCGTTTCAAGGACCCACAAAACATGGATTCTGGCTACACCACGTTTAGAGGATTTTTTCTAAACTTAACAACTGGATTTATCTACTTTTTCGTTACCAGGCTGTGCAAAACAAAACTTCCAACTCGCTAATGAGCGAATTAACAGGCTAATTCACTATTTAGGAATGTTTTGGACTTAAACCACAACATATTGGGCAGTGCAATAAGTCTCAAGGTCCGCCTTGCATGCAGTGCTTTTGTCGAGCAAGTCTCTGAAAGTAAATACTACAGGTACTGCGTCATAATATTTGTCCCTGAAGGATTTACGTCATGATAGCAGTCGAGAAAAAGTTTCTCTCAGACAGTTGCTAGTGAATCTGTTTATACTCACCCGCCGTTCTTTGGACTTGGTCTCGTAGAAGACGCCGACCAAGGCGTCCATCTCCATGAGGATGCACGTCTCTCCGCCTCTGTTCGTCAGCCGGTACTGCGGCAGCCGGCCGGGACTGACTGCGGGCAGGGCGGGAGGGTGAGAGCGCCGGCTTTGGAAGGCACCCTCTGCCCGCGGCGGGGAGGGGGTGCCCTGGCTCACTATGTAGTGCCGACGCACTAACACAGCGCAAACTGAGCGCATGCACAGAAAACAAGTACTGTACAGCGCGTGGTTCACAGGGGCTACTCTTCGATTAAAATAAGTTTGGTCTTCTCTTAGTAGTTCTTGTGAAAGTACAAATCTTGTGAAGTGTAGTTCGTATAGGAAGATGAAAATAATATTTAATTTTTCCAAAATAAAATAACGTTTCTTTAACATATATCATCAAAGATATTTTAGGGGAGTTTCACATTTGTATCCGTTACCAGCAAGGCCATGTAGAGTGGTTCCCTTGCGTTTTATCACAAATTAAATGATTTTGTTATCTAAATCCTGCTCTTATTAGTTCTAGGAATGAAGAAACAGTTTGATATTTTGTTTTAACAAAACGTTATTTTGTTTGTGAAAGATTACACATCTTTCATCTTCCCAACGAAGTGTGCAATTCACTTGAGAGCAAACCTACCAATTTCAGGGCTCAAACCCTCGGCCACATGCTTGTCGGAGTTCTGTGATAGGCGGTTTCCTCTCAAATGTCAATCGTTAACTTATTTTAATCGGACAACAGCACGCGATGTTCAGTACTCAAGATGAAGCCAGCAAACTGCACTCAGGATGCAATCGGCCGAGAACTTTCTTATGCAACACGCACTATGCAGCACGCTGTACAATAAAACATCGTACATGTCACGCACAAACGCAGACGCAAAGACACTTCACACAAACAGTGACTTGCAGGCACGCGCGTTCAGCGGTTCCACACAGCGAATCCAAGCGGAGAAGCGAAGAACGCGCAGCGCGACACGAGAAAGCCCGCGCGAAACACGTGCTAGAGCGCGGCAGATTTCCTTCTTTTCGCTAGATCTTTGGTGCTCCCTTGAAATCCTCCTTCAGAGTTTACAGAATGCATCTTTATGCTTCAATGCATGAGACACATTAATCAAAACATTACGCTTCAATAAGTAATGCTAACGTGACTAACGTGACTACTGGGACGTGGCGATCAGGTCGTGTTGTGATATTTCATGTTCAGTATGTTAACGTTTGAACCGTGCAGGGTACATGTTATGTTATTGAAAATAAAATTGTTGCATGTACATTTTGTAAGCATGAACATCTTAACGTAAACAATGGAAGACAAAAGCTGGTTGCTGGAAATTGACAAGTAATGATATTCAACAAATTACAAGCACAATGCAGTATAGTTTAAAGCCGAACCAATGCAACACGCAATAAACAGATGTATGTTGAGAGATGTGCAACTTAAACTACGTAGCACTAAACTCAATAAAGAAGCTCAATAAAAGGTAAAAATCAAAAGCGTTCAGTAAACATAAGATACAAACGTGTATATAAATAGTTCCCAGCCATAGGTCATAGCTCCAAGAATTTTATAAATATGTATGTGCAAAAGCAGACAATAATGCTTTCTTGTGCAACAAAATCACATAATGCATTCCTCATTGTGTGTATTAAACTCTGATTTCGAAATAATTACTTTCCTTTTTGTCTATTAAAACTATGGAAATTGAACGGAGCTTTGAACAGGTATACAAAATATTTTAGGTAAAACGAAGTCGTTCGACTATCCGCTTTTGAAGACCCAGGAATTTTATATAAACATCTCGACATGTCAATAAAAATATTCCGTACGTTGAGTTTCTGGTTTTCAAAAATTCTAATTTGTGTATACATTTTATAATGGCAACCAAAGCAATTCTTATAAATTAAATCTCGAACCTGTAAACGCAGGGTTGGCTAGAAATTAATATGTTAATATCCATTGAACAAAAGAACGACAAAAAAAATTTTACTTACAATACTCTTCTATTGTGGAACAAAAAATCAAATTAAAAAAAATTAAAATTTATGAGCGGAACAAAATGCTCACATAGATTTTCCCACTTGTTATGTTTTCCTATCAGGTTGACGACCACAGGAGGCTGGGAACGTAATACAAATACTTGTGAGCTAGCCCACTGCACGGTGCTCGGTGCGGCTCCAGTCTACGGAGGTCGTGAGGGGCCTGCCTGGAGGCGCTGGCTACACGTGGGGTCGCGCGCGGTGCGTCTAGGGGGCGTGTTGAGCGGGCGGTGGGCCGCAGCGGCGTGGCGCGCTCTCCCCGTTGGACTTGCACCCGACGCCGTGCACACTGGACGGAAATTACTCCAAGACAAACAGATAAGGGGAGCTTAACACGAAAAGAGAGAGAGAGAGAGAGAAAATGAATGAATGAATGGGTGAGGGGGAGAATGGACGGGAGAGAGAATGGACGCGAGAGAGAGAGGAAATGGGCGAGAGAGAGAGAGAGAGAGAGAGAGGGAATGGGCGAGAGAGAGAGAGGGAATGGGCGAGAGAGAGAGAGGGAATGGGTGAGAGAGAGGGAATGGGCGAGAGAGAGAGGGAATGGGCGAGAGAGAGAGGGAATGGGCGAGAGAAAGAGAGAATGGACGAGAGAGATAGAGGTAGAATACATGAGAAAGCGATAGAACATATGAGAGAGATGGAATGGATGAGAGAAAATAAGATAGAGGAAGAGAGAGACCCGTTTCTACAAAAAACTTAGTTTCATTACAGAAAGCATTGATTTTGTATTGAGACTGAATAAAAGGTGCACTACAAAAAGCGGGAAGCCTTGTGCCCTTTTTTTAATTTACAAGTGATTTTATTCAGACACCACTCTCCATTAAATAAGTAGATAGAATCTTGAAAATGTAGAAAAATCTGAGATGTGTTAATGCAATCTTTTCTTTTTTGTTCACTTAACACAATTTTGAAAAGTTTTATTATTAACTGAAGTTACTGCATGCTTCTCAAAAAAATTCTACGTAGATTTTGGCGGCCATTTTGACCCAGTGTGCTCTTTTTAGCGCTGCGCCGAATCTCCCTCCCAACCAACCATTCCAAGACGACTTGTTAGAAGACTGTCAGTCGCCGACAATGCTCAGAGCGCAGTTAGTAATGCTCTTTAATGGGGAGAATAGCAGTGGCGTAGCGTCAGGGGACGCTGAGATGCTGAGCATCCCCGAATATGTTATATTAATTAACCTTAAATACTGTATTGATAATCTTTCAAGTGGTCTGTTGAGCGAAACACGTTTTGTATTAATTTTAAATTGATTTCCTATGATTGAATTCGGCGGGCTGTTGAAGCTGGCCGGTGATTGCCTGGAAGCTAAAATGCTTCTAGCGTCTGCCGCCAGATTGCGACGAGCAATGACGCACGCGTAGACGGCGAGGTTCCCCTCTTCACCCCTGGCCCAGAGAAACGCGACTGCTTTACGCTAGCGTCTACTGCGGAAAGAAGCTCGTTTGTGCACGAGAGCGCAGCACACTTCAGGCGGTCAGTAAATTCTCTCTCTTTCTCTCACTCACTCAGGAGTCCCCGCTTGGTCATGGGCACAAACTGGATAGCCTGTCTACTATTTCTTAATTAATATCCAAGAAATTGTATTATCTCTTAAATAGATTACATATTATTGAAGTCTGCAATGTATAAATTAACAAGTGGTCTCATTGCCATTCGCGTATAAGAATTAAAGCTGAGCCATTGTATAATTTGCTTTCAAGACATCGGCAGCCCTGACTGCTGTGAGGATTTTGTGGGAAGCGCCTACACCGTCGTAAGCAATCGAGATCGTGGAAGTAGTTCCAGTGTATCTGCCTTGTGTTGCGTTCGCCTGTTAGATGAAGTAGTTGATAGTGACACAGTGTGTTATTGTTGAGCAACCCCAAACGTGCGAGTCACGCTACGCCACTGGAGAATAGTTACATTTCTGATGAGTTTGGAATATATGTGTTTTTTTCTTCAGATATTAAGATGTGACAAATATTCATAAAAGTTTCTTTCAAGACGATCGTTCATTTAAGACGAGATTCAGTGTAGCAGTGTGTCAATAGTTAACTACCGAAAATCTTGTGCCCTGATGAGTTCGCTTTCGACTTTCAATAGATGTACTTGCTATGAAAATTATATGCAGGAAAGCCCGGTAAATCGATCACCCATGATTCCTTGAAAAAATGCCTGGCATAAAAATATTTTAAAATAGAAGGTTCCCCCACAAATATTTAAAATATCTATTTCAGGAAGTGACTGATATTTAGGGATGGAAATGACTATTGGTAGTTTACCAAATATCTGTATTTTTCCTTGGGCATATCAATATATTTACGCTAAAAATGTGTTTCCATGTGTCGCAATGTATGAGAAAAATGCCTATTTAATCAATAATTAATTAAAATTAATATTCTACATTTAATTAAGTAGGATACCTTCAATAAAGTCCTTTCGAACACAAAACGCCTTTCTCTGTATTACTAATTTCCTATGCCCACCTAAATTGAAAACTAAGCAACTTACAAACTTTTGGGAGGTGCTTATGGTTTTCTTAGATACCCAGGAACTCGAAAAAAATAAAAAATCTATATTACTAATTTCCCATCGTCTTGACTTCTAACTGAAGTCCACCAATTGGGGAAGGACTCTGGAACCTACAAGAATTTCTACTGTGTAAATCGCACTGAACTAGTAATCCTAACGCCTTTGTCATCCAGAGCACCGCTTAAGTCTACTCCGTCTCGGAAATTGACTGTGGGCCAATGAGTGGGTGACGAGACGCAACTAAGGGATCCTCTATACGAATTGCAACGAACCATCTCGAGCATCTGACTGAGGTCCATTGACTGGAGAGGGGGGCGAAGACAAGAGCAACGAAGTGTTCCTTTGTTCAAATCCTACTGAACTTGTAATCCTAACGTCTCCTTCATTAAGAGCATCACTTACTTCTACTCCATCTCGGCGTCTGACTAGTCCATTGAGTGACTGACGAAGAGCAACTATGAAATTATCTGTACGAATCGTACTGAACTCGCAATCCTAACGCCTCCTTCATCAGAGCATCACTTATTTCCATTTCGTCTTGGCGTATGACTATAGTGCGATTTTTCTAACTTTGCCCCTCAAGCCCCTATGACCACCATTGAATATCACACGGCATTTCGCGTCTTTCTCCATCATGCCGCTAGAAGTCGCATGATCGCAAGCACTGCTTGATAAGGTCGCGATTAAGTGATATCTGGCGGCACGATTGAGAACGTCGCGAAATACCGTGACATATTCCATCGTGAAGACGGGCCTTGAGGAGCAAAGTTAGAAAAATCGCCGTATATATAGCGGTCTGCGGGGGGGGGGAAGGGCGGGGCGGGCGTCGAGTGCAAGGCCCCCAAGGGGCGGCGGCGGGGGCGGCGAGGGCGAGGGCGGCGGCGGCCCGCGGGAAGCGACGGCGAGGCGAGGCGAGGCGTTGCGAGGCGTTGGCAGGCGTGGAGGCACTGCGCGGCGCGGCGCTCGGGCGGAGAGGCAGAGGAGCCGCGAGGGACGCGAGAGTACTTACGAGTCGGCTCCATGCTGGGAGTCACTGGTTCGGTGCTCGGTTCTTGCGGACGGAAAAGAGAAACGTTAGGTTCAGAGTGCGAGTCTGCGGCGGCGGCGGCGGCTGCATTGTGCTACGAGGCTCAGTGAGCTCGGCAGAATTGTTTTCCTCGCCGTGACATTGACGACATACAGTAATCAACATACAATATGAATTCTAAGTCGAGGAAGGCCATTTTGAACACTGTTCTAGAAATTGTGTACTTTTTCGCCCGGATCATAATGCTTTTTAATGCATTATCGACTGTGAACTTACCAGATGCACTCTCAGAATATACATTTTAATTGTGTTCGATGATTTGTGTGTCGAGAATTTTCTTGATTTTAAAATGTATGACACTCTTTGAGTGACATACATTATTTTATCCGTGATCACTATATAAACGAAAACGCCAAAAACCAAGCAAAATGTATCTACATGCTGCAGGGGCTTCACAACAAATTTTTCATTTTATGTAATGAGATTGTGAAAGAGACGTAACAAAATGACACATTCCTGTACTAATTGATAACGCTTTCTGCATTGTAATTCTCACAACCCAACGTGTTCACACCCCTACAGTTTATCACAGGCTCCTAAACGTTATGCCGGCTTGAACCGAACTGAAAGTACGTAGTCTCAAGCAAATGTGCACGACTAATGTACGTTAATTGTATAAGAATGACACGCTTTATTTTTATTTCACTGGGGAATATTCGTACAAATATGTTGTTCACGTCACTTAGAACGACGAAGTAAATGATGGTTATGAACACTATCAGAAATGTCTGTATTACTTTAATTAAATGTACATTAAAGCCATTAAATGGACGCACACTAAATTTCATGTACACATGTACATTAGGATGCAAGAGTCAATACTTTTCTGGAATGAATTAATGATCTTGGAGGACAGGTGATTATAAATAGATGAATTGAATGATGAGAGGCAGAGGAAACGGGAAAACCTCTGCATTAAATCTGCACTGATTTTAATTAAAGCATTACATTTATTTTACAAATGTATTAAGATCCTTTTAATGTAGAGGTGCATTAAGTCTCAGTAAACTCAAAACATTAATCAATATTAAATTGAATGGCATTTCTGGCAGTACAGAGGTTATGAATAAAAAGTGACATCTGCTGAAGAAGTGTCTGGAGCGTGTGATTGGGCGCCTCGCGCAGTGAAAGAAGAGCTCGTAGCCGGGCGGGCGGTTGGGCGGCGGTGGCGACGGGGGCGGCGGGGGCAGCGGGGGCGGCGCGGCGCGAGGCCTGAAGGGTCGCGGTCGATACCCGCGCAGGTCGATGTGAGCCGCAGCCGTCGGCCTTTCCTTCCTTCACTTCCCCCTTCTCTGCCCAACCTCTTCCTCAGGCCCCGCGATTTCCTCCAAGAAAAGAACAACTCTCGCGATGACCGAACTCAGAAACAACTTCCCCAATTTCACCTCGCAAGTGAAAGTAGGGGTTCTGCACCAGATCGTGCTGTGACGCGCCCGATATGAGTGATCTATGACAAAGTAATTGCTAAATAAAAGCTATGGTTAATTTGGAAAAGATGTCAAAGTAGTTATTTATTTCTTCCAAATATTAAGACAAAAAGATGCATGATGTAATCAATCTTCCTTTAACCCACATTCTGAAGTGTCCCTGTAATGTTCACTGAGCTAACAGTGAAAATTATATACAAATATCAGAAAAAAGTCATGAATTTTGAATCAGTTATGTTCATTCAGCATTATTTCTTAAATCGAAACTGTCATTATTTATCCATTAACCATTATTCCCGTAAGAATATGAACTATAATAGTACCATTATTCCTAGCAGTTCTAGTCAGTGATCTCCATTTTCTTCAGTTCTTGATTCTTACGAAAGATATTTTGAAGTTAATATTATCGTGTAATAATATAATTATTCTGGAAAGGCGAAGTACACAAATAGTTTGTTTAAAATGGCCTCCTCGCATGCTCGCACATAGACATACAAGCGAATTTGCGTTTGTGTGGAGAATGGCTCCACTCTCTGACTGTAGTTCTATAAGACATGGCTGCATGATTTGTTTTGGAAATGGGTGATGAAATATTCATTTTTTTATATTTTTGATACTCAAAAAATCAATAAATTCACTTTTGTGGTAGCGGACTCTACTATTTTAGTAGATTATCTACGTACCTTCTGATTATGAGATGCTTGATTAATGAGGAGTGTACAGGCACGAAACTCTCGCATTATGTATTGTAATTTATCTCTAAACTCACATGTTGTTTTACTGACATTTTGAGGTTTACACTATTGTCTAATTTTTGCTTGTTCCGTGATGATATCAAAATTTATTTGAAAACACGAGACCACCGTCACGAGATCATAACACGAAGCCAGGGCTTGATCTCCGAGTCAGAGAAGTGAGCCACTCGTCGACGCAAGCGCTTGAACAAGAGGTCCAGGGCCCCAGCGGCACCGGATCGGCTTGCAAGAAGCGCCCCCTGACCCCGCTGCTCGCAGGGTGCGAATTGGCAACCTCTTTTCTTCAGATGCGGAACTTCAAAATTCCAGGGGGTGACGGATTGACGAATTGTTGAGTGAACCGAACAGCGACTTCGCTTACACAGCACAGAGTAAACGAATCCAAATAACGCTCGGGGAAATGTTTACTTGATCAATTTCCTAGATTGGAGCATTTTAATCTGTGTAAATCATCATATTGTACCCCTGACGAGGAGTCGTTACCAACTTTTCCTGCAGAAATCATCAAACTAGTGGGGGGAGGATGATCCCCGGCACACCCACATGGCCAATTCGCCCCTGGGCGTCGGGGCGTGCGGGGGCGTTCAGGGGCGTTGCCGCCGCTCCGGGCGCCCTGTCTTCGAAGCAGCCTCCCGCCGACAGCCCGTGGCACGTGGCTGGCGCGGGACGGCGCGGGGCGGGCCGCCGGCGGGAGGCCTATGCGGTCCTGCCCTTTGGAGGTTCGCTTCGGTCGGAGCACCTGCGCACACGGCCGCTGGGCAATTAATCGCGGGCTGAAAACCAAACGACCTTCTCTGCAAGAGGTGTAGAAGTAGTGAGTATAATGTTTCTGTCGGATACGTCACAATAACAAACATTTTCTTCGTGAGATGAGGTGTTACGTATGTGACTCTAGAAACGTCCCTAAGATTATCTCATTTATTAAGACATATGTTTTAACTTACAATTTTGTTTATGCGCAATTTCGTTTTATAAAAAATATCACCACAAATATTAAATTTAGCATTATGTGAACAAATTATCTTCAACTTGAAAATGTCATTATTTACGCAATATTATTTTTCTACTCCCATGCATTTACCGCTCGTACTGGAAAAAAGTGTGACCAATGTGTCAAAAGCTGTTCAGAACGACAACGAACCTCGAAAGAGAGAACCGAAATATTGTCGAGACTCTTCACCTGTGTGAGAAATGACAATATTGTGATCATCTGTATTCCTGGACAATATTGTGATAATCTGTATTCCTTGGTAAGTTTAAATATATTTGCTTGATGTAAATGTATCAAGGATTTTAAGACTCAATATAATGAGTAATTTAGAGTTATTATTGGCACTTGCTGATGTATTTCTCCAACCACCTGACTGAAAAGTCTCATTAGTTTACAAGAACCATGCTAAGTATTACCATGCTGTAAAACGTAGAGAATAAGAAAAGAATGAAAGAGAGAAAGAGAAAGAAGAAAGGGGGAGAGCAGCATTGTTTTCCCCGATTGATACGTGTTACTTTCCATATGTTTTGCAAAAGTGATCCAAGTATAAAAGGTGAGAAAGAACGCGTAAAGGCTGATTCATTTGCTTCTAGGTGTATTTGTACAAATTTCTGCTTTTTTTATCGCATTTGTTTACTTTTCAGTTCAAAGAGAAACTTATTAGTAGAGCCGGACAAAACACATATTATAGATCGTTCACGCTGGCTTGCCTTCGCAGCTTATGGGTAGCCTATAATCTATAGGTCTCTAACAAGGTTTGGAAATACCGACACCACTCATTCTCGGTACCACTAATTCTCGGCTGTATTAGAGGAGAGTATTCTGTGCGTAGTTTTCTGGTAGTTTCAATATGTTTGTGAGGAGCACCATGAACTCTCTTACAAAGGAGCAAATAATTCAATACAGAATTTTAATTATTTTTAATAATAAAAAATAATTTTAAAAGATTTAAAAAAATTACATCACTTCCATGCGTCCGCTGATTCAATTGCACAACTATGCAAAATTTTCCTACATGCCTTGTGCGATCAAATTTTAATTCAGTTTTTGTCGTAGAGTGTGCCATACTAGTTTGTAAACATAGTTCGGTAACTCCGTCCATTACAATTGGAATAAATAAGACATTTAAGATTTTAATAATAGTAACGCTTGAGCGATAAACTGAGTAGAGAGATTCTGCGACGCCAGAACTCGCTAACCATCGTTGCCTTTTCGTCCGCCGGTTCGACGGATCTCTGCGGCCAGGTCTCATCGCAGAGAACGATCTACACAGCTTTTGTGTCCGACTCCATTAGGTAATTAAGTTTATTTTAATATTTTCAGTCTTCGATATTTTGTTATTGCAGCGTTCGTACGCTATAAGTATGAGTTAAAAGTAGCGTAAATATTTGATGTTCATAATACCCCTGTTAGAGGTAAACGATTCAGATGAGTATGAATTACTGTATTAGTTTTAGGTTCTTATAATTTTAACGAATTTGAAATCGGCCGTAAAAGTAAAACTTATTACTTTAATCTATCAAAATAGTAAACGAGGTGTTTAAACTGGTGTTTCAATGATTAATTACACTTTCTTTTAATTCCGAAGAATATTTAGCTTCGGATGTCTCTCCTCTGATTTTTTAATAGTACAAAAAATACATTAAATTTTCATTCAGTGGCACTGAGTTAATTTTGATATATAATGAAATTATTTTTCAGGTTCTTGGCAGTTAATGCACGAATTCGTACCGATTATTTCTTTTAAGTTTTATGAAGTATAGTGATTAAAAGTATTATTACTTCGAAATAATTTTTATTCGCAAACATTATATATTGTATTTAAAAATAGTGAAACTTCTTTCTGATAGTAAAAGTGACCATGGAAATCTAAAGAATGTGTTTAGTGAGTGATGCTCAGCGTAAAATTGAATGCGAGTATATTGTTAAGTAACTAGTAATTTATGCATTTAAAATTTTTGTGTTCTTGGTAGGAGTTTTCAATTTGCATTGATTGTCGAATGAAGTTATTCCAGTAAAGCTCTCTCTGTTACGTGTGGTTCTCGCTTCATTTAACGGATGCAAGCTCAATAAATTTCGTAAGTCACCATTTTGAGAAAATGCTATGTATTCCAAAAGACAGTGCAAGCGGATACTTCAATCTAAGCTTTCGAACTTGTTATTTAGGAGAACATGGCTAGGGCTCGACAGTTTTCTCGAAGTATCTTCTGGCAATATCAGGATATTCTATAAGCATTTTCCTTGAAAGTTTTCAGCAGCAGGACATATTGACACATTTTTATGAAAGTTTCAAGTAGCACACTGTTGTTGTTTTTTATATTAAAGAGCATTAAAATGTCCTTATTCCAACAATATATTACTCGTTCACTTTACATTTGCAGACGGAGCGCTGCGATCTGTTTACATGAAGTCACCGCCGACTGAATGAGAAACGCGCGTCTGCAGTAGATACTGACCGTTTAATACGATATAGATGGCGGTGAATAGCACACAGAACCCCGGCGGGGCAAGAACATAACCACTAAGCAGTAGATAAGTGCAAAGAAGAAATAAAAATATTGTACGTGAATGTTGTGAATAGCGAGTGGTGTGATCTATTTTATTGAATATTACCTTAATTATTTAAGGGTACGACTCCAGCTTACTGTCAGAAAGACATAATTCGTGAGCTGTGTCCGTAGCGCTTGTGCTGCCTTCGGAGACAGCTGATTGGTCAGATGCGGATTGACATCGGGACCATTGGTGTATTCTCGGTTGTGTTCGGGCCTTCACTTTCAAAACAACATTAGTTCCTAATTCTGCCGTCTGCAAATGTAAAGTGAACGAGTAATAATTACAAAACAACTTCAATTGTTTTTCAACTCCCTGCGTGGATAGTTGTTTACATATCTATACTGCACAGAAATATTGCGTAAATGATGTTTTCTAAACGAGTAATTAACTATTTTATCAGAATGTAAATAATTACTTTATATATTGAAATAATGTTTTGCCATTATTGCTATATCGAGTTGTGAAATAAATACTTTTTAAAATTCCGAAATTTTGCTGTATTTATAAAATTTTCTCATGTTACAAACAGCTCAACTTTGAAATAAACAACAAATATCATTCTTAAATAGTCGCGAGACATTGCCGCATTACAAGGATTTACGTTCTGACGAATTTAATAACATGAATCGTACCTTTAAGCTTACACATCCATTCCTTAACCTTTTTTGGGGAGGCGAATGTTTGATATAATTCATTAATGATCCCAAGGGGAAGAAGGAAGTTAAGAAACTGCCGCGAAACATGTCTAGTTGGGGAAAAAAGTAACGTATTTCTCTTATGAAATGACAGCCCAATTAATTTTTATATTTTATGTAGTTTCCTTATAATTAAGGACAATCTGAACTGATTGTGGATGATTCATAACGTAAAAAGTTATTATAACATTCTTTTTTTTAGTGTTACTACGTTTCGCAATGTTTCGGGTACATTTTACATTTACGTCTTCAGGTACATTTCAGGCTTTCATTTTCAATATTATTTATTATTAATACTTTGCACGTATCTCTAATTAAACAAACAGTTTTGAAAATGAAAGCTTGAAATGTATTTGAAGACCTACCTTCGAAACATAGTAACATTACCAAAGAACGTAAATTCTATCATAACTTGTTACGTTACGTAACCAATATCACGGAGGATCCACAATAATTTCATTCTGCTTATTTTTGAAGGAAACTTTCCTAAAATATAGAAAATACGTTTTGGCCGGTGTAGGGGGCAGGGGCGGGGTGCGGGGCGGGGCAGGGGCGGGGCAGGGGCGGGGGCGGGGCTGCTCTCCCCGAGGTCACTTGCGGGGGCGGTGGCGGCCGAGGGGGCCGCGGGGGCGGAAGAGAAGGCCGAGCGCTGTCGCCGGGCAGAGCGCCTGCACACTAGCTCACCAACTGGTTCCTCTTTGGAGCTGGTGTCGCCCGACTCCTGCGCGGCGGCTTCCAGGGGGATCTGCGACACACATGCGTTGCTCCGAGTTAGAACATTCCAGACGTGAGCTATATCAACTTCTTTTGAACGACTAGATGACTAAAATCAGGCAGGGACGATGTGCAAGAAATATATCAGGAAAATGGAACTTCTTCAATTGATAAGGCAAAGTTAAGAAAGCAAAAATTGAAAGTCTGAGGTTGAGCGGATTAAACATTGAAATAGATGGTGGTATATAATAATAATAATAACAATAATAATAATAATAAACAAAAGTAGCCAACAAAGATCTTTAGTAGATTTAATCGAGTCCAGATTATAACACAGAATCGGTGCCACGTTGAAATCAACTTCCGAATGTTCTTGTTTTGATCACTGATGCGTCAGCCTTTAAGAATTGTATGTGTTTTTTTCGTAAGTAGTTTTGGATTTTTGTAATAGAACCGAAGCAATGACATTTCCCGGTGACTTGCCTATATCTCATGGAATATCATCAAAGCCAAAGTCAACCGGCTTCATAGCCAGTCAGTTACAAATCGTTACTACCAATGAAAACAAATATTCGAAACTACAACACATGTGGCGAATGTAAAATATTACTTTTAAATTTGCGAGGTCGAAGGGGTTGGAAGAAGGCAGCAAGTTATAGAGATCGAAATGGAGAGCAATGTCTGGAGAATCGGGGTTGGAAAATGAGGGCCAGAAGACGAAGCTGGAGGGCGTGACTGAGGTGTCCGAAATTGAGGAAATAGACCAGAGATTTCGGGCTACATGAAGCGATCTCGAGGGCTCAGGCGCAGAACGAACGCTGGAGGGTGCGGGGTGCAGCCTGCGGAGTAGGACATCGGGCTTGAGAAAAATTGGAGGAGTATTTAGGTTGGAGAGAGCTAAAGACCGTAGGAGCGTGTGGTCTGTAGGGCGCGTGCGGGTTGGAGGGCGCGTGCGCGTTGGAGGGCGCGTGCGGGTTGGAGGGCGCGTGCGGGTTGGAGGGCGCGTGCGGGCTGGAGGGCGCGTGCGGGTTTGAGGGCGCGTGCGGGTTGGAGGGCGCGTGCGGGCTGGAGGGAACATGCGGGCTGGAGGGCGCTTGCGATATGGAGAACGCCGGCTGGAGAGCGCGGGCTGGAGGGCACAGGTTGGAGGGCGCGAGATGGAAGATGCAGGCTGGAGGGCGTGGACTGGTGGGCGCGCGCTGGAGGGCGCGGGATGGAGGATGCAGGCTGAAGAGCGTGGACTGGTGGGCGCGAGCTGGAGGGCGTGGGCTGAGGGCGCAGGCTGGAGACCGTGGACTGAAACGCGCTGGTGGACATGGGCAGGAGGGCGCGGACAGGAAGGCGCGGGCTGATGGGGGCGGGTTGGTGGGGTTGGGCTGGAGAGCGCGGGCTGAGAACGGAGGCTGGAGAGAGCAGGCTTGAGAGGGTAGGCTGGAAGGCGCGGGTGGAGGGTGCGGGCTGGAGGCGTGGGCTGTAGGGAGCGTGCAGGAAGGCGCAGGCCGTCGCCGTGAGCTGGGGAGCGCATGCTCACCGTGGTGGTCTCCGTCTGTGGCGGGGCTGGGGCGCGAGGCGTGGTGTCGGCGCCACCACCCGCGTCGTCTTCGTCGTCGCCCGGGACGTCGTTGCGGGAGTCGGCGTCTTCGGCGCCGTCGTCGCCGTCACCGTCGCCGTCGCCGGCGGGCGAGTTGGAGAGCCCGCCGCCGCCCGCGTTCCCGCTGTCCCTCTGGGCGCGCGCGGGCGCGGCCAGCAGCAGCACGCCTGCGCACACGCACCCGCGCCCACGCGCCGTCAGAAGCAGTGGCTCGCAAGCCTGCACGCTATACGTGCTTCGTGTAGTCAGTAGGGCAGGGCTTTCCAGCTGGCGGGACGTGAGACGCCCGCCGGATCATTTTGTGCGCCGTGCGATTGCTTTGAAAAATTTTACTATACCAACTAAATACAATACAATTGCACAATTCATTTTATTTTTATTTACTAATATATTAATTTTCTCGTTGTATATACATTAATAATCAAGTATGTTGAATCAAAGTCGATTGAAATATATATCAGTATAACCTCAGTAGTTAGGGTAGAAACCATCTTAAATTACGGTGCGGCTTAACTGGATTTTCTTATGTGGCCCATAAGCCCTTCTAAGTTGGTCAGCCCTGCAATAGGGAGAGGCTATTTATGCCCTACAATTCTTGAAATATGCTTTTTAAAATATGCATTCATGACCTGAAAATTCTGAAATAGGCACTTTAGTAGGCAATTAAAATTAACAAAAATTGATTGAAAATAGCTTGCTTTGCGGGAGAAGTAATTGAAGTAAATATTCACCTTAGTGAAGTACTTTGTATGTCTCGTATTTCTTCTGGCTGGTTTATAAAATGTATTGTCAAGAAATATCCTACATTTGCCTAAGTATTTTATCATCTATAGAAAAGGGAGGAAAAACGCAAATTGTCACAAGTTCTCTCGAATCAATGAATGCTCACAATAAATAGATTCTATGAAAAGATGAAACGTTTTACAGACAAGTCTCTATTTTAACGAAATGTGGAAAATATGCGCCTATAATTACACGAATATGCACCCATAAGACAAATCGGCCCGATCATAAAGAGAATCCACATTCAACAGCTGAAAGGAGCTCTTATTTTTGTTTAAATGAGCTACAGGAATTCAGCCATGTCAATGCTACAATACCAATACCATTGGGCATTTTTGTCGAGTCATTCGGATCTTATATTCACTGAAAGCTTGCATTTTTTATTATTTCTTATATTACTAATATTGCAAAGTAAATTTACCAAACATTTTTTATAAATTATTATGAATTACTATTTTTGATCATTGTATTAATCTCGTCGAATCCTATTCGCTCTATAATCGTCCTAAATGTAAAGAATAACATTCTTTATATTTATAAAATATATTATATCTTATATTATTTATAATATATTATATATTATTTATAACATATTATCCTCAATATAAAGAATAATATTATTTATATTTAAAAGCCAAGGCAGCCTGTTATTTTACATTTTATAAAATTTTATGGATTTAAAATAATGCCATTCTCTTAAACGACCTTCGGACTATCCAGCAACAAAATTTAATCAAAATTGTTGGCGTCATTCTTTTGAAAATGTCCCAGGGCCTTCATGTTAAGTACCTCCCAAAATTAAAATATCGGTTTCAAATTTCAGGAGCCTCGACATCAGCCAGATCGATTGGGGAATATCAATTTTGGAGAAAATCGGCTGAACGGTTTTACGGAGTATATACGTAGTATAGGGAAAGTTATGTAATGCTGTTCGAAAAAACGGCGGATTTTCGGCAGAAAATCTCTTATTACTGGGCCCTGGTAACAAAAAAGTGGATAAATCCAGTCGATAAATTTAGAAAAAAAATCCTCTTGCATGTAGTGTAGCCAGAATCCATGTTTTATGGCTCCTTTATAGGGAAAAAATCTATTGACGGCAAAACGTCTGACCGTGTGTCTGTGAACAACGCTTGCGAGTAAACCGTTCAGCCGATTTTCTCCAAAATTGATATTGCCTAATAGATCTGGCTGATGTCCGTATATACGTACGTATACGGGAAAGTAATAATATGAAAAATCATATAAACCCGCTCCCTAGTAGTCAACATGCGTGTGGTTCCCTTTAAAACATCAACGGTCTCATTGCAATGCAATTTCAGAACATGGAAAGCATCAATGGATGAGGGGATCCCATAATAAATTGCAAAATTACTGAAGAAAAAACGTGTATTTAAGAACTAACACTACAAGAATTTATAAATATCTTACTTATATTTTCTGCAAGTTACTCGTAGTTTTAAAATATTTTCAGTTTTGGTTTGGTTCTATCCCAGGGGGTCACAGATGGCTATGACTTTTTTCAAATAGTTGCACATTCAATCTGTTGTTCCGAATGCTCACATGTACTCTACAGCAAAAGATATATCTTTTGCTGTAGAGTACAGGTGAGAATACTTTAGTAAGTAAGGTTGAAACGCGTTTATGGACTACCTTGGCTGAAAGAGACCGCCGGAGTTTTCACCTAGCGTTTACGTATGTCTATGGTTTTTATTCTTTTGTAAATATTCAATAAGTGTGAAAGACGAAACTATCACGTTTAAAAATGATTATATTAATAAAAATATCATCAAGGATGAAACAGTAATTTGCTAGCCAGAAACTAAAGTGGTCGATGGACTATGTAACACAACGTGACTCAGGCGACTTTAGAATTGAGTAACATTAAAAGCATCTGACAATACTAAAGTGGTACTTTTATTATGGGGTACCTACAACGACAAATGACACATAAAATACTTTAGAATATCACATAAACTACTTTAGATGCTCATCTGTTCAGATCAAATTAACCATAACCTGGATTTTAGCCAAAATGTTTGATAGACCACTTTAGTTCCAGACCAGCCAATTCCTTACCCAATCAAAAGCGGATCATAAAACAATGCTGGGGGTGTATACCGCATGTATCTCTCAGTTAACTCTTCCTAAGTCGTACTACTTACCTCACCAAAAAGGTGCAGTCCGACTCCATTCCGTTCCGTTTCCCCAATTAGTGTAAAGATTGATTTCTACTTTACCGTGTTCTGCTTAGAATTGTATTGTTCGATTATAATTGATCCACCTCTGTTTTCAAGAAACATTAGCATGTTATTTTAGAGCACTTTCAACGTTGAAAACAACCGCTTAAAAGTTTGTGGAAACAGAACTTCAAACATCCTATCAAGAATAGCTTCTTTCCCCACTATGTTAACATCCACACTTCCGATGATTCTGTCATGTTCACCTGTGTTCGAGATTTTCTGTGGACTGGCTCAAGAACCTCTACTTATGAATGGAAACTTAACATAAATTTGTACTCCTTCACAAAATCAGTAAGAACGAAACGATACGCAATCGGGTGTTGCCTTCTCAGGTAACGAAAAGTGAGATTGTTTGGGAAGCGGGAGTGGGGGAAAACTGATCGCGGGATGCAGTGGGAGATTCTCACGCTGATGGCCGTCGCTGATACCTACTCATTGGTATTACACTGTTCATAAAATTCCATATAACATATATTTGGCGATCTGTCAAATGCCAAAGCGCCAACTATTTAATTTAATTTTCGGTTATGGTTTCCAGAATTTAATATTGATTTAAAATGTACATAATTGAAGTAATGAACCTATACAAAATATAGGAGAGTTGACAATAAATAAATGGATCTTGGTAAAGTTTTCATTAGATAGCAATGTTATCTCAACAAAATTCTTCGCACAAATAAAGAAGACGCACGAATTTAATATTTTAATACTGAAGTATTGCAAACGAGTCAATAAAATATTCATTTCACGTGTTTTAATAGTTACATTAAAATATTGAGTGTGTGAGTTGGCAGGCAGAGCTTTGAAAATATAATTCTGCTTAACTCTTCTCAGATTTTGCGACCCCTGGATTTCAGCAATTTTTTTTTTTTTTATTTCTAGACAGTTGATTTTCGGAGTGCAGCTCAGAGAACATTACATAGGATCGCGATGCGTTCCTTTGCCTCTCCTTTCTCATTTACTAAGTGGAAACGCCTTCGTATGTAATGAACCTACATTGAACGTGACTTACAAATTCATATTACTCAGAAATGTGTCGGTAGTATTAATTTTATTGATTTCTTCAAAATGTACCGCAATATCTTTAATCGAGGAAGAGTTAAAGAGATGACTTTGTATGTATGCATAGATGTGAGGATGGATGGATGGATGAGTTGATAAATGGATGCATTTTCAATAATTTTATGGCCTTTATTTGTACTTATATTATAATTAATACTATTTAATTAATTAAAGTCAATCTTTATATTTTTTTTTCCTGTGATGATGGTCATTTTCCACATGGTTAATTTTACTTTATTTGTAAAGATCCCACTTTCTTGCCTCAGAATACTACATTTAAAGATAAGTTGTCAGATAGAAATTAATTTAAGATCAACGTAAATTCACTACGGAAATGAGCGAAAGATTAGCGAAGTCTAATGAAAAGCATAAAATCTCGAGTTACAGATTCTACTCCCATAGGCAACACATAAATAGGTGGAGAGCCTATATTTTACACTATCTAATTAGGTTTTTTAATGTATATACCAAAAATGCTTGCGTACCACAAGAATGGATGCTGGTTTTCGTATTACTTAGTTTTTAAAGCGTCAATAAAACAGTACTTGATAACTACAGACCGATAAGCCTTACATCAGGAAAGAAAAAGAGGGCAAGGAGTGGCTATATCAGGACCATCACAGTTTTAGGAACGGTTTCTCTGGCGAAAGTTAGCTTGTCTCTCTTCTACAGGACCTAGCCGGGTCACTCCATATTAAATCAACACAGTTTTTATTAAAATTTTACCTCACCATTTTAGATTCAGATGAAATTTGACACATAGGTAGTATGAATGAAGAATAAGAAAACTACAAATTTTGGGTAAAATATTTCCACCCGTTGGTGAAATACAGCCATGTAAAATTTTGCAAAATTGGGTTCCCGAAAATTTTTAAATTTAAACTACAATATTTTATTAATGTTTAACAATTCATAACATGTAATGAAAGCGGCCACAGTATATAAAATGTTATTACTATATTGGGTTCCCCCACCCCACCCCACTCCGCCCACCATATACCAGCCATCGTATGTAACCACTAGATAGGCATTCTACAGGGCCATTAAAACGGTTTTTCTACTCCCATTGTATAATTCTACCATTTGATTGCTGCAACCCGTTGCGTAATGATACATATTACAATACAGAATTCATTATGATACAGTTTCATTATGTTACACATTCTTAACCCATCACAGAGAAGTTTACAAACCAGGTATTGACTCTTAATTAATCATTGATAATCGTTCAAGTAAATATTTCGTTCAACTGTGTTCATTAAAATTGCATTTAATATTATATTATGCCTGTCAGTATTAATTTCTTTTATTAGTAGTATTTTTTAAACGGAATATTATTGAAAATAAATTGGATCGTAATTTCACTTGATCCTATTTGACCATCGCAGTAGTAGTTATTAGAGACAAAATTTGACTGACGTTAAGATCAGAACGCAAGTCATTTTGCGTTTAATGTTGCTGCAGTGTGGTTGCCCCTAAAAACCAACCAATTCTTTAGATTAAAATTTCTAGTGAAACATAAGTGGAGTTGGCATCTCCAGAAATTAGTGAAAAACGAAAATGGTAACGTCGGAATTATTGCCGCAAGTTTTTCCTCTCTTGCGGGCGGAATGGAAAATCAAAGCTACCTCCAGCAGGGCGAAGTAGCTGTCCACTAGATGGCCTTGGCTGAATCCTGTATATCAATTGCCACGAAACGTTTCAATGTATAAGTTTAACTTATAAAGTTGCCATAAGTCGTAAAAAAAGTACCGTATGAAACTCGATGTAATGGGTATTAATACACTTGTGTGAAGTTTACGGTACTCGCATTGACACCATCATTACATCATCGTTTCATAATGTACTATTATTGTTGACCATGTGATGATTATTTAACTAGATATCCTAGAAGAACTATCGATTTTAAAGACTTTGTTGGATTAAACAGGGACCCATAGCATGTCTGTGGCACTAATGTAATGCTAAATCTTTTAAAGCTACAAGCATATTTCCAATGAATTCCCAAATTATCTGCGTCATGGCCATCGCACCCTCTTTGACGACGGAAAGACCAAATGGTGCTAGAAAATGTCACTGTAATATAAGACGGGTCTTTTCATTCAGAACCCTTGTGTTGCCTACCTCCTAACCCCTCTGTAGCTTGAAAGGCAAGAAAAGTGAGAAAGAAGTATTCTCATTGTATATCGAAAGCAGTTCTGTCGAGAGAGCTCGAGAAGGTAAATAAGCTGCAAGAGAAGTCAAAGTGAAGAAAAAACAAAAATGACAGAGAGTTACAAAGCCAAAAGAGAAAAAAGAAATACTAGACGAAAATGGGAAGAAGCCGCTTTCTGAGAGAGCCTCCGATTTTTCAGTGTCAGTATTCTATATTTAAGAGTATGATGATATTTTAGATGAACTTTGCTTCATCTGCAATGATAATGGGTAAAAGCAAGGCATGGTAAGTTCCCTTACTGTCTATGAAGTGGGTTCATGCTGATTGTAGTGGACTCACCTTATCAGAAGCAAAACTTAAACAGCATGTTTGTGACTTCTGTGCTTAAACAAATTAATGTAGATTATTAAGTTGTCTTCTACCTTCTACCTCGTCTACCCCTGTCCTCTACCCAGATAAATAAGTCATCGTACCCTCATGAGAAGGCAAGATGATGAATTTGCTATCAATATAAAGTGACAACATACGAAATAATTTATAAATTCATGACTTACTACGAAAGTGTATTTAAAAAGTCAATTAGAAAGAATGCCTTACAATAACGATTGATAATACTGATCAGATGAATAACAAAAATATGCCATTATGAAATAAAACCTTATTATGCCCATCTTGCCCGACATTCCTCTATGCAAGGTATATATGCATTGTATAAATGCAAAGTATATAAGCATTTATGTATTTTTGTATGTACACATGTGTGTATAATTGTTTGTTTGTATGTATGTGCGGATTATGGATTGAGGGATGGATGTGTGCGTGCGCGTGCGTACGCACGGGTGATGTAACGGACTTAAACAAAGTCACATCAATTAAAGATAATAAAATGAAACAAATTTAAAGAATGAGATTTAAGTAAAAAGTCGTTAAAATTCCAATTTATTTCTCTGTAAAATTCTATCATAACAAAATGCCGTAACAATATTTTTTATCAGATTCATTTTAAACAATAAATGGTCTCAAACAACACTTAACAAAACACTTCCTATGACCTACTTCCTTTATTACAATGGTCAAAGGCGAGAAAATTAATAATTATTATTAATGCTGGAATATGTATTTTACAAATAAGTCATAAAAATTTAGAAAGTTTCAAAGCAGGGGAACTCTGGTACAGTTAAGTACTGTTCTCTATTGATTTCATTCGCTTTAACTGTCTTTCAACTGGATTTCTCATCAAATGGTTCCAATTTTGTTCCGTTTTGCGATGCATATCTCCTTGAGTGTAGGGAATGTTCCGATCAAAAATATCAAATATTTTTATTTCATAAATATGTTATTAAAACTGATTCACATAACTAGTACTTCTGTTCCGCGTAAGCGTTTTCGAACGCTTAATAGTTTTTTCCTCTTCGTTAACGTTTCCGGACTATAATACAGAAACACAATGTCTTGTCATCTTTAAAATACTGTTCATCTTAAAGTGGATGCAGCAACAAACGAGTAGAAACTCAATTCGGTGAAATGTTGAAAATAACTGCAAAGATGATAGATATGTAATTCAGGAGAACTAACAAATTTATAAAATTAAATAAGGTGAAGAAGTGCTGCCCCAATCCTTATCTGCGGCAAAAGGGCAGGGTCAGTGGGGAGCAGTGTGGGTGTGAGCGGATGGCTCGATAGGGTAGCAGCCGTGGTGGGGGCACAGAGGGCCTGGGCTCGAACCGGGAGCCCGGCTTAGGCTGCGCCCGGTATGCCTCTCGCAAAAGTTCTGATGTAATAGATTTGCAACTCGTTACATAAAGATCACAGTAAAAATATTCCTTCGTGATACTTTACCGCCCATTGCAACTTGCGGTGAGATGCACATTTCAGAGAACCGACAAATACGATTGTTCCACGCATCCATAAAACAAATCCTATTAAATATATTTCATGTGTAACTTATATTACTATTGTTTAATAACATGCTTTGTAAATTGCTTGAGGTACAAATATTCGTATTTAGGTTAGACACTTCTATATTTCAGCAGACTTCATTCATCGAGACCATTAATTTTATTCACAATTTATTCAATATCTTTTCCATATTGTGAATAGAATCTACAAGCACCTATTGCTCACTGCTATATGGCTTCATGAATCTGCATAGCAATGGGTTTTGTAATTCCTTACGACTTCACACACCATAGGCAAGTTTAAAACGTGAGACGAGTCCTCATTAAAGGGTTTAAATGAAATTTCCACCACGTTGGCCGGTTAGAGCCATTTCTACTCGTTCTGAACATTCAGAGGATGGTTCGGCTCGAAGGAAAGGCGTGAGATGACAGTAGCGGAAAAGCACAGCTGCGCTCGAGAGCGCGTCGCGTAAGCGGTCCAGGGCAGACGCAGCCGTCCGCCGAACGCACCTGCGAGCAACAGCAGCAACAGCAGCGGCAGCGGCGCCGGGCGCAGGAGGACCATGGTTGCGGAGAGTCGCTGGTTCGCTCTCCGGTGCGGGTGGGCGGGCGGGCGGGCGGGCGGCGGCCGGCGCTGAGTGGCGTTGAGCGGCGCGGCGCGGCGGGAGAGCTGCCGGGCGAGCGAGGCGCAGGGTCGGCAGCAAAGCACGCTCTGCTGCTGCTGCCGTCGCCGCCGCCGCCGCAGCCTCCTCCGCCCCGCCGCCCCAGCTGGCGAGCGAGATCAATACCGCCACAGCGGCGTCGCCTCCGCCCGCGCCGACCCCGCCCCCGCGCCCGCGCCCGCGCCAGACCCGCGCCGAGACGCGCCGCCCCCACGCTGCTCGCCAGCGGCACCGCCGGACACTTGGCGAACCTGCCCACGCCGCTCCCGGCCGCACGGAGAGCTCAATGCTGCGGATTCCTTCGCTCCTTCCGCGGAAGCCCTTTGATCTGTTCTCTTTGAGACCTGGGGTATACTTACGAAGGCAAGGGGAGGTTGCTTCGGGAGGCGAATTTTAGTGGCGGCACTGCCCAAAAAATTAGCACCTATTTTCCTGGAGCCTTGAACAAAAATTGGCAAACCAACCAATAGAATACCAATAGAAAATAAACCAGTGCTGTTACAGAATGGCACAGATTTTCTCTACGAGTTAATTTCCTTCTCTCTTCGTGGGGCTAACCAACGCCCCTCGTGTTTCCTCCCGCTCCTCTTTAGGGTGGTGAAGAGCACTTTCGCGCACACTGAACATCGCATAGAACTACTATCTCGATATATTTGCCCATGGTAAAAAACGCCACTATCCAGAACAACGATACTAGTACCATTCTTCTGGATGGGGGATGCAGTTCTTCATTTTATCACATGGCCTGACACGCAACTGTGTGCAATCTAAGAAATTATGGAAGTATTATTGTAATTTCAATACACAAGGAATTCGAAAAGTCCCCACGCCTCAAGTACAACTGAAAATATTAATGTTTACGTGGGTTTTGAACCCATGGGTTCGTTAGTCTTCACGCACGTTAATTATTTTAACAGGGTTTTTTTCATAAAAAGGGGACATGTTTAAATAATTTAATTCGCTCTCGGCGAAGTAATGATCGAAAGTGTTTCGGCGGAGTTGTGACTAGAAGGGTCTCATTTTCTCTCTGACACGCAGCTCCCTTGCCAAATATTCCCTTTCGAGTGCGCAGGTGACCGATCACGAGCGTGCAAAATGTTGCACAATTGGCTGTTAGGACATTCTGGGAAGTTCTATTACTGGCGGTGCATTTATTGGTCAGGCACTATCCGTATTCTTGTGACGTGTTTTGCGGAGATTTCTAATTAGGCAGTATTGTGTTTTCTCGGCCGTTTAGGGGAGAGTCGGAAAAAAGTCTGATAAATGTTACCTCTGTGATAGTTATTACGCGATCTGAGGAATTAAGGAAGGTCGTAGCTCTTCGGCTTTCCTAATTTGGCGTTTCATGGTTCATGGAGATGTCAGTTGCGAAGAAGAAGGGATGTGGAGGCGGGTGGCCTTCTTTGGCATTGAGGAGCGGCACCCAGGGAAGCCCCGCAATTTCTCTTGTAGTGAAAAGAGCGGACCTGCTAAAGTATGGTGTCAGCTTGACACCGTAGTAAAGAAACGTATTTCCCGGCCCTCGTCCAACAAGACATTTGTGTGTGCCGAATTCAGGGGGCCGAGACGCCCGGTATTAGCTGAATGGTGCAATTATCGCGCAGGCAATGTGCGTTCGTGGCGCAATACATTGCGCTATCAACCACAATCGTTTTAATGACAATTTTAAAATTTAACCCTTTGCACTCGTAAGCAACAAGCATAACATACTCCTACAGCTCGTACGGTATGACAGTGATGCTACGAGAATAATGGCTACTAGCTCATATCAGTATGTAATGTGACACGTCCTACAACTCGTAGAGCATGTCTCAGATGCCACACCAAAATCCCTAATTAACTCGTAGGGCATGCCACGGATGCCTACGTATTTTCCTGATATGTAAAATAAAGTTTTCATTGTTTAATCGATCCTCGATACTATTCTATTTTTAAACAATATTGACGCAATAATGTGAAAACGAGCTGGAACGGGGGAATGTTGAGCTTCGGCTTCGAGCTGTGCAGCCTTTTTCCATTGTCATCTTAGGCATGCCTTACGAATTGTATGCTCAGAAACCTCCGACCACAGAGTGCATTCATGGGTGGCATGTTACTCATGCCCTACGAGTACACAGGGTTAAACCATTGTTTTATCCGTTATACTTAGTGCCACTGATGATGGGTAAAAATTGTTCCCGAAACATCTGGCTAATGAAACTAAATAACATTAAAAGTATTGTGATTAATATAGATTTTAACTTTATTAATTGTTTGAATTTATTCGTTCAAATAAAACGTCGAAAATTTATTCATTTTGACACTGATTTATTGCTTGTCACTCCACGGATGTAGTGTACCCACTAGAGCCAACTTCGGTTAGGCTTAGAACTTAGAGGTCTGAGCCAAATATTCCCATAAGTAGAGTTGTTGGCACCATGATTGAAAGAGACGGTTTTGCTCGTTCTGCGCAGCACCAGTTTGCGTCCCGAACCACGTGACCACAACACGACCACTTCGTTTGAATGGCCAGCCCAAGCGCTGGCCGCCATGTTGCGTGGAGAGCGAGAAGTGTTGAGAAAGCTTTTGAAAGTGTCATAAATTAACAATTTTCAACGGTGACCAACCAAAAATAATAAAGATGTAGTTGAAATAAAAGATGCAATATTTTTTAATGCTTCATATATCTGTTTCAATGGCGTGCAACAATGTTTATGATCATTTTGGTTTCTGGAGGCATTTAAAATCCTCACTAATATTTTGACCCGAAATGCTGCTTGAAGTTCATTGGCTGAAGTCAGCTACTGTGCAATAGCTCACCCATCTCTTTCCGCTATGATTTTATGTATTTTTAAGGACTCTTAAAAGTTTGAGTCACAAATACGAAATATCTGAAGGTAGCCTCATAGTTGTAATAGAGACACATTTAAACATGTAATAACTAAACCGGAGCTGCGTAAAAAGAATCGAAAAAAGAAAAGAATCAAGTAGCTACCAATTGATGTCATCCAGCCTCAGTATCTCCTACTGTGCGACCTCCTCTATTAGACACATTTTTTCCTGGCCAAAAAGTATTTTTTTAAAGCATAATGAGAATACCTTTTGTTACGATAGCGTATACGAGTATTTGCGAGTCGGCACTGTTATCGATCAATTTTATATTAAAGTGGTGTGTTAATATCAATAACAATTTCCTCAAGGCAACATTTTACTAGTTCTGTCGATTTTCACAATTCATAATTAAAGATGAAAATATATTTTTTACACCGAATAATTGTATAAAAAAGGGAAGCTGAGCTTACCATTCGTGAGTTTGATCTGAAGTAAAGAGGTGTGCAAATATTAAGCAGTCACGCTAATAGTTAAACATATTAAGAGTAATAAAGCATAAATAAAACTCACAATACGACAAGTTCTTATTTTATTATACAATAAATACATTTTATTGCTGCTGAACCTACTTACAAAATACATTATAAATACTACAATTCATGTACATAAATACGTAACTTTACTCTTTTGTTTCATCATTTTGACACGATATATTATATATTCACTATTGGAAATGTTAGTGGAGAGAAAATTCATCAATGTCAATCGTATAAAAAAATAATACGAAACTAGATAACACTTTGGTCAAATTAAAATCTTAACACTTTTTTAAGACATTCATCAAATTAGGAAAATATTTAGTATTTTTTCATAAATAAACTTCAGTGACATTACAAGTAACCTTCATAGAACACGAAATGTTCAAACTAAATGAGAACTTTCCAACAGCCATTATCTATCTCAAAATCTAACCAACGTACAAATAATACTTGCAATACAAGAGATCGGCACTTTGTTTTGTAAAATCACAATATTTCTCTGGAATGAAAAAAATATTTTACTGTATGTTCAATATTCCAAGACAATAATAGTTTCAAATACACAACTGCTTACCTATAGCTAGATGCAAGTTTCCAAAAATACTTAAATATCTTTCTGCACTTTTCTACATAAATTCTTTTTTACAGCCAAGAGTTTCAAATGACAATGGTTAAAAAGCCAGCTAGAGTAATAACAGAGAAACTGAAAAAAACAATACACTTAATTTTGTTTACCACTTTCAAAATACTCATTGTACAACAGACATAGTAAGTGAAATTTACTTACCAAAATGGTGTTAGCAGTTCTCTATAATTCTCATATTTGTGCTTGTTTGTCAAAAGTGCTCCCACATCACTGAATTCTGCAATGATGATTCGAAAGTCAAACGAGACTGTGCAGGTGCAGTTTAAAGTAACATTCATTACATAAACACTTGTCTTTGCAATATTTAATACGACTTTTTTGATTGTTGTAGAGCTTGATAATAACCTGTAAATAAAATTCATATAAATATAATTTTTAATTAAAAAATTAGAAACAAATTATATTAAATGGCATACGTTACCTGTGTAAAAACCACTAGTGTACCATGACCAAAGCATGGCTGAGAGAGCATCATTGTTATCTAATTTGATACCGGAGAAAAACATTTTTTTTGGAGGGTAGTATGACATTTTGACAACATTAGGTAATGACTGAAAAATAACAGAAATAGATATGAAGGAAAGTGCAATAACAAACCCATATTTTTCTGATATAAGTTTGAATAGAATAACCGATATGGGTTTCCTTCAAAATATTCAAAGTTATTATTCTTACCTTTTGGTACACATACGGAGGCAATGAAGCTAGAGGGGCAGGAGTAGTAGAAATTAATCCAGATGGATTTGTTGTGGGTAACTCTTCATGATGCGTGGTCTGTTCTGACTGCACAGGAGCCTTTGTAGAGCCACTGAATGTCACTGCACTGGGATTTGGAGGATGAGAATTCAGACTATAGGCAGAGGGAGTAGTGGAACCAGTGAAACTATTTCTTGAAGTTGTTCTCAGAGGTTGGTCGGTAGAAGGATTTGGTCCCTCTGAAGGATGAGAATGGCTAGAAGTTGCAGATGAAAGATTGGTCGCTATTTTTGTGATCCCGGCTTCCGACGAATCAGAAGAGGGAGTGGAGCTCTCGTTTGATGAGGTAGAAGTGTGAGTGGGGCAGTGACCTGCAAATGTCAATCGACACAGTTTATAACAAAATATATCTATGTTTACATATTGTATAGCAATTACAAACTGTATCTATACCGTATACAGATATTTATTGTATGTATAAGTTTTGGAAAATGCTAAAAGAATTATTCTTTGTTTCTTGGACGATATTAAATTGTTCCGTATTCCAAATTGTTTTATTTGCCAAGAGCTTAGGAGTGAGTAAGCTAGATAGGAGCAAGCAATCTCCAGTCATCGCCCCAAATATTAACTCATGCATTAACTTAATGTTCTACTGCTAATGCCATTTAATCCACGGTGTTAATTGGATTCACAAATTTTCCCAGAAACCAGCAATGATATCTCTAGTTGAATTTGTTAAAAGAATGTAGTTCTACGAGTTTACTGTTATTTCGCTGAACACATCCTCTGTCTTCACAGCATCAAAATATTACATATCCTTTAACGAACAATTGCTACAAATTCCGACAGCACCAAGAAAACTGAGCGCGCGTACTACTGAACCCTTCCTTTGGCGACACGGCTGACACGCTCGTGGTATGCTATCGCAGAGCGAGGCTACCGGGCCAATCATGACGAAGACGGCCAGGGCTCCCCGTGCGACCATGGATTCTGATAAAAGTTTGTATTACGAGTCTCACATGTCTCGAAGGAGCTTTTGTGAAGTTGCAGCTTCATAGGTGAAATCGATTTTTTTGGATGCAGCTGTTTGTTTGACCCCAAGCAGCATCGACTTCAAGATCTTCGAACAGTAAGTAATCAATTAAAAAAAATATTTGCAACTTTAGGATTCCGTGTTTCCTTTTCAGTTATTATTGAACAAATCAAGCTAAATCGCTCTGTACAACTTTTTTCTCTGTTCAGTGAAGCAAATATTACGTTTGCAATTTATTAACATACAATGGGGACATTGAAGCAAAAGCGCCTAAAGAAAATAGTGTTCAAAAATATTGCCAGACTTTAACACTGAATAGCATCCTTAATATTTTAGTAAGAAAAGTGGAACTTACTCATAACATATGAATATTATATTGTTCTGATGTATAATTATAATCTCATAGCTCTTACCATTACTTCATAAATGGTAAGAGTAATTAATTGATAATTTTGGAGAATAGTCCCCAAAAAAGGTATTTTTCAGCCTTCCTTTGTAAAAACGTGCTTTCAAGAGACCTATTACTTTAAAATAGAATATATTGAAGCTTATAAAAAATTAAAAATTGTATTATTAATAGGAGGCTTTACAATGTCCATAATGTAAAACGAGCCCGTGTTGATGACAAAATTGAGTGTTCAATAAAAATGCCAGAATTTATGGTTTATTAGCTGAACCCCTTAGACAATTTCCCAAACTCGAACTCGTTTGCATGTTCGATGGCCAGCAAAGGGCTACTTGGGGATCAACTCTTTGACCCACAAATGATTTCGCGAATTGTCCTATTTCGTTAAGTATTGGCTCAAGCTGGAATATTAAATAGAGAACGTAGGTTTTTGCAGATTGCTCACCAAATATAATCCGCCAGGTGGTTCGTTAGTTTATATGCCCCAACGTATCTCTCAAAAAATACATTTCTTCGATCTTTGAAAATCCAAAAGCGTTAAATAACACCCTCGTGACGAGTATTTTAGTCGTATATCTTACGAGCTTCAGAATAAAGTAACTCCCAAAATGAAAAGATCCGCATTAAATTTGAGGAGCTGTGGCAACACCTAGATCAGTTGATGAATATTCATTTTGCTGAAAAACAGTATACGGTTTAGGTGCTAGTCGTTCACGTATTTACAGATTTTACATCTCGAAACTCTAACGGAATGACGAATATGCCCTACCCGGGAGCCTAGATGGCATTTCCACATATGCGGAGAAGTCATGAGACCGTCCTATGGCGTATCTACGGGACAGTGAAGAAATGCTCCTCCAAGCCAAAAAAACCTGTAATTTTACTCAATTTATTCAAAATAATTACCATATACTACATATCTCATCATCTATCTCTATACTGCATATATCTCAAAACTACTCCAATTGTGAACATACCCGTACATTCTTTTAAATTCAAAATAACAATTAAAAAACATCAAATATGTTAATAGGGTATCTAAAATTAAATTGATCCCTCCACCACACAAACATTTTTTTTTCTGGATCAACCTCTGTGACTTCCTGCTTAATCTGCTCAGCGGTCGACCCACCAGCCCAATCCAGCCCGGCAATCACCCCGCGCACCACTTCCCCACCACCGGCCCCAGCCTCCGAATACCCTACCCCGCCCCTCGCAGCACACGTGCGTAGAACCAGCACCCTGGCCCAGTAACGTTGTCATTTGACACGCGATCCACACGGGGTAGAAGGGAAATTTTCGCTGTTCGTCACAGAGCGCAGCACACAACCTGTCGGGAACAGTTTTGAAATTGCATTAAAAAAACTTATTGGTTTTTAGATCTAAATATTTGTGTTTCGTAATAATTTCTGCACGATATTCAACATAAGACAATATTTTGGTCATTCTGTTCAGCCGACAGTTCTCCAGAAATGTACAATAAAATCGTGCTTCCTATTATATTGCAGTTTTTCCCTTGATATTTAATTAAGAAAAATATAAATTTAACACATATCTCATCATTACATTGTTTTTTAATGCAAACTTTCAACCTCATATCTCGGACCATTACTGTAAAAATTAAGTGTAAATCTGTTGATTTTCGCAAAAGACACCAAAATGGTGTATTTTCAATGCTTGTTTATAGAAAAGTTCTTTTATAAAATGGTCTGAAATATATCTCATTAGAAAGAGCAAAATTGTAAGGTTCTAGAATAGTAGATTCATTTGCCAACACAATATGGTATACAAGACCTCATGTTAGAGACAAAGCCAAGGAAATACATGTCGGAGAAGTAAATATGGCAACAAAAATCAAAGTTGCGAAAGACGTATAGTCTACAGCACAGCTAAAGGGGATCAAACAACCGAAGTATCTCAAACCATTTCACCTACGATGCTACACCTTCACAAATGTTCCTTCGACACATGAGGGACTCGATTTACAAAATGGAAATAAGAGATGGTGGCGTGGAGTTCTTCTTCAATATTAGACCACTTGACATGGAATGTCCTACTTCCACTTTTAGGCAACATTGATATCAGTGTTCCAAGTCCGGACGGATCCAATGCCAGAAGTGGGACTACGCTTGGTAGCCCGCTGCCAATAGCCATTCACTAGACTAGAACCGATCGCGCATCTCCTCCAATCCGGCTAACTCGGTAAGAAGCAGACTACACCGGTGGCACACATGTAAGCGCAGGGCCAAAGCAAGTCAAACGGGACGCCCACACTGAGCAGCCCTTTTCTATACTTGGATTTAAACACTGACACTTCAAGGTCACGTACAGGACGGAGAGAGGAACACTGTCATCCAATCGGGTGCTTCGTTACGACTTAATTTTTTTGATTTTGGAGCTTCCAATTGAATGGCCATCCCCACTCCTTCCAGCTCGTGACCTTAAAGTGCCACTCTGTTTAAATCGGAGCTTCAGCCACTCGAGTGTAGGTGAGGCATGGCACTCACTGGGGCCGAACTCCGGCTTCGTGAGGAAGGGCTGCAGGCGAAAGCGGCGCAGGCGCAGCATGGCGCTGTCTGAACCCGTGACGCCGAGGTCCAGCTCCTCCTCGGAGGCGCAGTGGTACGCCTCGCCCAGGGGCGCCGAAAACAGCAGCACTTCGCTCGAGCTCTTGGTCGTCGCCGTTATCACACCTGCAAACACATTAACCACACATCACATCCGTCTGTCCCGTTTGTCCGTCCGTGCCCAACTTTAGCATCACGTTCAGCCCATTTTCTCCGGAATTGATATTTCTCGATCGCTTTAAAGCAACTCAAGTTTGCAATAGATATTTTAATTTTTGAGAGTACTTTACAAAAAGATCTCAATTACATTTTCAAACTTTTCTTCTGATAGTTTAAAATACTCTTAAAAGAGTGGGGGTAGATCCCATCGTTGAAATCTCTGATTTTTCAAAAATTGGAAAATATTAAATTTTTTCAGTGTCTTTCTACAACTACAATAATACCTTATTGACATCTGTTTTTTAAAAATATCTTAATTAAGATCATTACAATTTTTCGTGAAATATAGGCAATTTAAAAAAAATATTTTCTTAAAACCGGCCCCAATTTTTTTCTTTAATCTTTTCCTTCGTATGTATAAAAAGGCGATAAAAATATGTTGCTAGTCGCATTTCCGGCGAACTTTGCATTTTCGATAATTGAAACAAACATTTCAAAATTACAAAATTGGAGATAGATATTTCTGCCCAACGCAAAACCTGTTCTAAAAAACCCAGTCTTAAAAAATATCATTAACAATATTTTGAAAAATCAAGCAGTGTTCGCGCAATTTCTGCTGGAAATTAATGTAAATTTTAAAAAAAACTTTTTTCAAAAACAGCTCTAATTTTTTCCTTTAAATTTTATTCACGAGTAGAACAAGAAACGCTAAAAAAATGGAACAGGTTTCATTTTCGTATTACTCTCTAAATGTTCGAAAATTGCAACAGTTATAAAGACTGCAAGAAAATATGTGCTATTGTAGTACTACTTGTTTATGTTTTAATTTATAAACAATTTTAAAATCCAATAAAACATCTGTAAGATATTTGTATTTTTACATGTCTTTAAAATTACATTAATTGTCATTATTATTAAATAAATTAAAAAATATACAATTTTGAAGCACACAGTTTTTTTAAAATATTCCTCATAAGGCAGCCGCCTTATGAGGACACAAAATGTAATTTGTGCAGAAATGCACGTGCACTTTAAATAATCCTTCAAGAGAGTACCTGATGTGATATTATTCTGATGATCCAGGTCAGATTTGTCATACTGAAGTTCGACCTGCTTCACGAACCATTTCTTCCAGTCTCGGGTCTGAAATATAATCGTCAGTGTTTACTTTTATAACCTAACGCAGTGGATTAAACAAAGTTCTAATGCCACGAAAACACAGGGTCACAAGAGTGAATTACTTGTTATAATAACAATTATTATTATTATTATTATTCCATTACATCACGACTAAAGATCTTATGAGTCGGCTGAATATAAAATCTACTCCAGGTTGCAACCAGCTACCTAAGGAGCAGATTCGGTGACTATCAGTGCCTCTACAATACTTTACGCAAAATGTGGGCTGTTCCAAATAAAGCAATTTCTTGCACTTCCCAGTCTTTTGAATTACCTGGGAGTTTAGACAAGTTCTTACTCAAATTTTGCGGAACAAATCCCAGAGCTCCGATAACTATCGGGACGACCTGTGCTTTTACGCCCCACATTCGGCTGATCTCGATTTCCAAACTCTTGTATTTAAGACGTTTCTCTGCCTCCTTGGTAACGACGTTTTGATCGCAAGGTACAGCAACATCGATAAGTAAACACGATTTTTTCGCCAAATCCCGGATAACTATATCCGGTTTGTTTGCCGCTATCGTGCGATCAGTTTGAATTTGTTGGTCGTACAATATCGTACACAATCCAACAGACGTCAACGGTTTCGGTGAGTGTTCGTACCACTTGGGGCATGTGTTTGGAACTTCGAGGGCGGTACAGATCTGCCAGTGGAGGTAGCTACACACCCTGTCATGTCTTTTCAAGGTATTCGGTCTTTGCTAGGATTGGACAAGCTGAGACAATATGATCAATGGTTTCTACTTGCTCCAGGCAAATGCGGCATTTGTCATCTTGGGAAATTTTGAGAACCGCTTTATCATAATGTCGTGTTCTCAAGGCCTGATCTTGGGCAGCTATTACAAGTGCTTCCGATTCTGGCTTCATTCTTCCCCTTTTAAGCCACATAAATGATTGATCTTTATTGATCTGCACCTTGTCCATTCTTTTTAGGTATTGTCCGTGGAGTGGTTTGTCTCTCCACGATTTCTTTAACATTTTTTGTGTCTCACACTTCATGTTTAGCAGCATCAGAAGTTCAGTGTCTGTGTTATTCGACGTGTCTTGCCTAGTTTTCTTCGCAATGTTTTCTTGCTACACTAACAATGCCTCTGTTCCCATTCTTCGGTCAGATTTCATGACCTGCCTCATTAGAGGGTCGTCTTGATGGCTGACTACATACTTTCCCAACCCGACTATTGCGTTGTGCCAGGAGGCCTCAATTTGTCTGAGGCCTCTTCCTCCTTCCTTCCTTACGTGACACATAAAGTCTATGTATATCAGCTCGAGGGTGGGAAACATGATGCATTGTTAGCAGTTTTCTGGTTTTTCGATCCATGGTGCGAATTTCTTGCTCAGTCCAGTCCACTAGTCCAAAACTGTATTCGGCTACAGGTACCGCCAAACTACCTATTGCAGATATTTTATTCCTGGAATTCAGAGCGGACTGCAGGACCAGTCTCACTCTTCTATAATACTCCCTACGAATTCTCTCTTTCATTCTGTCATTCGAGATGGTTTCACATTCTTCAATGCCCAGATATTTGTAAGTTTTACCTGGCTCAAGATCTTGAATCACAGTGTGCGTATCAATTTCAATGTTCTCAGACGTTGTGAGTTTCCCTCTTTTTAAATTGATTTTTGCACACTGTCAAGACCAAACTTCATGCAGATGTCATTGCTAAAGTCATTCACGACAGACAGCATTTGGGAGAGAATCGCTTCATTCTTAGCAAACACTTTCAGATCATCCATGTAAAACAAATGTGATACTGGCCTTTCATCACCATGGAGCTTGTAACCAAAGTCAGCTTGCGACAACTGTCTCGATAGTGGGATCAAACTAATGCAAAACAGCAGAGGGGATAGTGAATCTCCTTGAAAAATACCCCTGTTAATCTGAATACTTCTGGTTTCTACTGCTTCCTTTCCGCTGTGTATTAGTAACCTGGTACTCCACGACTTCATACTAGCCTTGCAAAATTCAATAAGTCTAGGATGAAATCGATAGATCTCCAGGGTCTTCAAAATCCAATCGTGTGGTACACTATCAAAGGCCTTTTGGTAGTCAATCCAAGCCATGCTCAAATTACGTTTGCGTTTCTTTACATCATTCAAGATGACTTTATTCAGTAGCAAGATTTCCTTACAGCCATAAGAGCCTTTACGACATCCTTTTTGTTCAGCTGGCATTAGATGATTCTTCTCTAGATGTCTGTACATTTTGTCAGCTATGGCTGAAGTTATAACTTTGTACAGTACTGGCAGACAAGTAATTGGCCTGTAGTTCTTCGCCAAAGAGCTGTCTCCCGCTTTGGGTAGCAAATACGTGATGCCGCGTGTGAGCCATTCCGGGAGTTCCTTTGGGTTTTCTAAAATTTTATTAACAGCCTTTGCTAGATGAGAATGTATTGCTGTTAATTTCTTAATCCAATAAATCTGGATCTTATCAATCCCGGGGGACTTCCAGTTTCCCATGTTCTTAATTGCTTGGAAGAGGTCCTCTTCCGAGAATTGGTGAACATCTTCCACTGTTTCTACAAGTTCATCGGCAGCATCAACTTCAGATTGAAGCCAAGATGCGTCTTTGTTGTAGGATCTGCTCTCCTCCCAGATTCCTGCCCAAAATGCTTCGACGTCATCTTTTGAAGGAGTAACAGCTTTGCCATTCGGTTTTTGAGTCAGATTGCGATAGAATCTCTTCGCGTCTGTTTCAAACAACCGGTTCTGTACACGGAAATCTATTCTACGTTTGTAACGTCTAATTCGTTGAGCCCATGCTTGAATTTTCTCTTTTAGCTTCTCAACTACCATTAGCCTGCTGGTGTCATTTTCAATTTGGTATTTTTGTTCAACATTGAATATTTTTCGTTGAACTTTAGAGGTGTGCGTTGATTTAGAAGATGCCTCAGCTAAGAGTGATATTTCACGCCGGGTGTCGGCTATCCGTTTCATAATTCTGTTCATCCATGGGGGTACAGAGCTGTTTACTCTGTTTTGCTGTCGGCCGTCGGTGTTCTTGGCTGGCCCCAAAATTATCTGAGATACTAGATATCCAGTTGCATATATGATGTGATTGATTTCAGTAATATCTAGATCTCTGCCTGGGGTCTCCACCACCTCATTTAAGACAGAATTCACTGTTTCTATCACTCTTTTAGCTTTGGCATTTTCGTATATTCTCCTCAACGGTTCGCGAGATTCAAACGGAAGTTGACTAACTCTTTCTATCTCGCGCCGAAGGAGATTTCGCATCATGTCCTTATCGTGTAATTCATTGCCAGATGAATTTTCACCACTGACGTGTGTTTCACTGGAAAGAGATGAACCTTCCACGGGATCATCATTTTCAAGTTCTACAGTTCGTCATGTGGATTGTTCGAGCGAAGTACATACTCCGCATTTCTCTCAATGTCAGCAAGTTGTTCTGCTGTGAATTTTCCACTGCTGAGTATGTATCGTCGTTTGACTGGCAAGCTTCTTTGAGTCTAGGGTAGGTCTCATATCTGGGTTCCGCTCTCTCCATACCTTGAAAACTTCTATTTCTGAGCCCCCATTTTTCGCTTTTGCGTAGTAAAAGCACCACATCACCTCCTTTAATTCATCCCGGTCCATCTCTGACGATGGCTTCGAGCTACTGCCGGCTCTGGGTCCCTGGGACTAACATCCGTGGGATGGCCAGACGTCGACAAGGTGACATTAGCTCGGTTTCTGAGCAGGTATGGGACATTGGTAGAACAAGGCCACGTTAAGATTCATTACATTGCTTGTTCTATCCATTTTGCTCATTGGTTTGAATTGAAGATTCGCAGGACGCAAGTTCGAGTTCACAGATCACACTTAACCTCGGGTTGTTTCCTGCCATCCGTTACTGCGACCCACAGTGGCCTCGGGGCATCCCCCCGCAGGGCCCAGCAAGGGTCCCTCCGATCGCCAGTCGGCATTACTAAACCCTACGGGATTTTCACTGACTGCTGAAGGCAGCCTCCTTCGCTGGCTAATGCAAGGTTCGGGCCTCCACTCTAATCAGTGGCCTGGTGTGGGCCAACCCAGTTTCTCTCCTGTACCCTCTATGGGCCGACAACAGGAAGTCCAAAGGTTCATGACCCTTCCCTCTCTACTTACTTCCCACTCTCCTCAAAATGGAGTACTTCTTCGTCTGACCCCTCACCTTCAACCCATTCAGCAAGGGAGGCCCTACCGGTAGCTAGGCTACCACTGACATAGCTTTAAGGCTCATGGGGGTACTCAGCTCCCACTGCAAGGTAGTGTACTCCCTAGGTGGAGTTATATTATTATTATTATTATTATTATTATTATTCGTA
>JAHLJT010009436.1:57565990-57643664 GCA_031308135.1 Acheta domesticus
GGACTTCCAGTTTCCCATGTTCTTAATTGCTTGGAAGAGGTCCTCTTCCGAGAATGGGTGAACATCTTCCACTGGTTTCTACAAGTTCATCGGCAGCATCAACTTCAGATTGAAGCCAAGATGCGTCTTTGTTGTAGGATCTGCTCTCTTCCCAGATTCCTGCCCAAAATGCTTCGACGTCATCTTTTGAAGGAGTAACAGCTTTGCCATTCGGTTTTTGAGTCAGATTGCGATAGAATCTCTTCGCGTCTGTTTCAAACAACCGGTTCTGTACACGGAAATCTATTCTACGTTGTACCTTCTTATTCGTTGAGCCCATGCTTGAATTTTCTCTTTTAGCTTCTCAACTACCATTAGCCTGCTGGTGTCATTTTCAATTTGGTATTTTTGTTCAACATTGAATATTTTTCGTTGAACTTTAGAGGTGTGCGTTGATTTAGAAGATGCCTCAGCTAAGAATGATATTTCACGGCCGGGTGTCGGCTATCCGTTTCATAATTCTGTTCATCCATGGGGGGTACAGAGCTGTTTACTTCTGTTTTGCTGTCGGCCGTCGGTGTTCTTGGCTGGCCCCAAAATTATCTGAGATACTAGATATCCAGTTGCATATATGATGTGATTGATTTCAGTAATATCTAGATCTCTGCCTGGGGTCTCCACCACCTCATTTAAGACAGAATTAACTGTTTCTATCACTCTTTTAGCTTTGGCATTTTCGTATATTCTCCTCAACGGTTCGCGAGATTCAAACGGAAGTTGACTAACTCTTTCTATTTCGCGCCGAAGGAGATTTCGCATCATGTCCTTATCGTGTAATTCATTGCCAGATGAGTTTTCACCACTGACGTGTGTTTCACTGGAAAGCGATGAACCTTCCACGGGATCATCATTTTCAAGTTCTACATGTTCGTCATGTGGATTGTTCGAGCGAAGTACATATTCCGCATTTCTCTCAATGTCAGCAAGTTGATCTGCTGTGAATTTTCCACTGCTGAGTATGTATCGTCGTGACTGGCAAGCTTCTTTGAGTCTAGGGTAGGTCTCATATCTGGGTTCCGCTCTCTCCATACCTTGAAAACTTCTATTTCAGAGCCCCCATTTTTCGCTTTTGCGTAGTAAAAGCACCACATCACCTCCTTTAATTCATCCCGGGTCCATCTCTGACGATGGCTTCGAGCTACTGCCGGCTCTGGGTCCCTGGGACTAGCATCCGTGGGATGGCCAGACGTCGACAAGGTGACATTAGCTCGGTTTCTGAGCAGGTATGGGACATTGGTAGAACGAGGCACGTTAAGATTCATTACATTGCTTGTTCTATCCATTTTGCTCATTGGTTTGAATTGAAGATTCGCAGGACGCAAGTTCGAGTTCACAGATCACACTTAACCCTCGGGTTGTTTCCTGCCATCCGTTACTGCGACCCACAGTGGCCTCGGGGCATCCCCCCGCAGGGCCCAGCAAGGGGTCCCTCCGATCGCCAGTCGGCATTACTAAACCCTACGGGATTTTCACTGACTGCTGAAGGCAGCCTCCTTCGCTGGCTAATGCAAGGTTCGGGCCTCCACTCTAATCAGTGGCCTGGTGTGCCAAACCAGTTTCTCTCCTGTACCCTCTATGGGCCGACAACAGGAAGTCCAAAGGTTCATGACCCTTCCCTCTCTACTTACTTCCCACTCTCCTCAAAATGGAGTACTTCTTCGTCTGACCCCTCACCTTCAACCCATTCAGCAAGGGAGGCCCCACCGGTAGCTAGGCTACCACTGACATAGCTTTAAGGCTCATGGGGGTACTCAAGCTCCACCACCAACTGCAAGGTCGTGTACTCCCTAGGTGGAGTTATTATTATTATTATTATTATTATTATTATTATTCGTATTATTTAAATACTTATTTAAAATGTACAATATATTTATTTCATTTAATTATTTTTAACTATGTCCCTCCAAAATATAATTGTTTTTTCGGGAACACTGCGTTACAATTTATTATTACAATAAATTGCGTTTCAACTTACTTGTACAAGAACATGTTTTTGTGATCTACGAAGTCACTACCACCCACACCCTTACCACAGAAGTTAAAATGGGAATAAAAAAATAGATACAGCGTTGTTGATAACATTTGATACCAATTTTTTGATCCTGTGTAATATAATTATTTGCTTCGAAAATGGAGCTAATAATAATAATAATAATATTGTCTTTATTAATGACGAGGCTCAGGCCATAGGGACTGCTCTTCCACCTAACCACTCAATCTACATTAATACAGAGTAGTAACCTTTTAAGAGGGAGAGGACCAGCTGTACATTAACATCTGTGACAACAAAAGGGGCCATCCCGGCATACGCCTTACGCGATTGAGTAAAACCAGAAAACTCAATCAGGATGGCGGCTTATACTCCGGTTTTTCTTTCTTGGCGCACGGGGAGGGGTCAATAAAATGGAATGTCTCACGGTATTTCGCGTCGTTCTGGGTTGTGCCGCTAAGATACGCATGATCGCGACTATATCGAACAGCGCCGGCGATCGTGCGACCACAAAAGAGAACGACGCGAAATACCGTGAGATATTCCATTTTATTGACACCCTCTCGTGCGCCAAGAAAGAAAAAGCGAAGTGTAAGAAGCTATATACCGCGATTTTTCTAAAAGCGACCCTTTAGGCCACTCAAATCCCATCTTCGCGATGGAATATGTCACGGCATATCGCGTCTTTCTCAGTCGTTCCGCTAGATTTCGCAGTATAGATAAATTATTGAAATAACCAAACCACCTGTTCCTCCTGCATCTAGGGAAAGTAAACAAAATCAAGAAAACGTGTGCGGATTGTACTTTCTTTGTAATTTTCTGTTTAAAAAGAATATATAAATACCCAGTTAAGTGGAAACGGTTTTCTTTCTTCAAAATATGTTGGGTAAGAAATAACTATTACTAAAATTGAAAAATAAGAAATTATTTCAAGGTTTAGGATTTCTCTTTTAAAGCTTTACAAAGGCTACTTAGAAAATCGATAACGCAATTTGCATTTGTCACCTTGGAGAAGGTCCACTGAAGACGGAATGACTTCCAGGTCAGAATAATTTGTGCCTCCTCCTCGGAACAGGAACCCGTTGACTCAACTTTATTCGACTGTAAAATCATATCCATTTCCTGCAAAGACAAGCATGTAGTTCAGAAATCTTTTTTTTTTTGCTACTGAATAAAAAAATGTTCTGTAAAATAAATTGTAGTTGCTTGGTCAAATTAAGAAATCAATACGATTGTCTGTAGATAGTTATGCAATTATGAGAATAGAAGTTTCCAAATCACTTAGATAATGAACAAACAAACAAATTCTTAGTTCATAAGCAATTGGTAAATCTTCACTCATAAAATGTTTACATATTAATGGAATGCGCAAATATGAGATGATAGATCCTAGTGAGTATTAAGTGTTTCCAGGTGCATGAACTACTTTGGTAATTTGACCCGAGAAAATGTTTTGGATGTTTTAAACTGGGTGTTAGTGTACCTCACTCTGGAAGTATGATCCAGCGCCAACCTTCTAGTGGGTTCGGGGAGTTTTCCAATGCCAGATATCTCCCACGTTGAGGAAATCTCAAACTCCTGACTGGTGACCTCACAGGTGTGGTAGTGTAGGGCATAAAAGTGAATATGTGTGTGTAAAGGGAGATTAAGGGATGAAGATGAGGAAGGGAAGATTGGGCGCTATTCTTGGCTCATTTGTTAGGGTACTGCCAATAAGTTCATGGTGGTACTGTACCAGGATTCGCCGGTATTGATAACAAAAAATTCAAGGAAAAGTATCGTTCAGAGCAGGCGCTCATTTTTCTCCAGACAATAGCTATCTAGTTAGTATGGAAATCCGCCAACATCGGGACTCGGGCCCCGTAATGGCATCTAATGTTATCACTGCGCCGTCTCAGCGAGTAATAGAGCACGGAAATAAAATTAAAATAAAATAATTTTAGATCTCTAGAATAATTGATGAAATGAAAAAAAATATCTAAGACGCGTTATGTCTATTTTCATAAATACTGATGAGCCTAATAATAATTGCACATCTGTATCACCTTTTCATTTGTGTTTGAAAGTGTCCTTGTAAAACGAATTAGTTTTACACGATTTTTGGGTGTGTATGTATGCATGTATGTATGTACGCATGTATATATATATATATATATATATATATATATATATATATGTGTGTGTGTGTGTGTGTGTGTGTGTGTGTACAATTAATTAGGTACCGGTAATTAATTAAAAATATCTAATGAAATCTTTTTTAAATAAACTCAGACTAACCTTTGTCTCGTTCAACGAAACTGCCCAATTGATGGAGACATAAGCATCCAACTCCATTAATATGCATACCTCACCACTTTTGGCGTTAACCTTATACAAAGGAATTTCAGCACCTGTAAAAAGAATTGGGAGCCAATATATGTAAATTCTTTAAATATTCAATTGTTACCTTGCTGGATAGACAATTATGTCGGAAATGCGTCCCGTTCTGCAGAAAATGTGGCACTTGTGGCCTTTTTTTCATATAACAAATGTACTAATGATTCAAATTATTTTAAATGTCAGTTCCATATCAGGGTTTCTAATGCTTCGAACAATTTCAATAAAGGAAATATTCATGCGTATCTATGAATGAAACCATCCATTGCATTTCCAAAAGAAGAGCAATGCTCACAAATGTACGAATTCCCAGAGTGTTCCAAGAATGTATTTCATTAATAGTGTTTTGTTCCTAGAGAGCTGTAATCTCAGCATTTTTAAAACAATTTTCAATACGCACGGAATAAGAGGCAGAATCTTACTTGACCCATTTTGTATTTTGACCTTCTCCGTGGTCGGCGACAGTGTCGGCGTCTGTAACAAGAAAAAATAATAAGTGCACAGTAAAGCAGTAATTACCCCAGATTTCAGCTATTGACCATGTGAAACTCGAGGGGTATATTAAATTTAGAGTGAAATACCTAATTTCCAAATCTTGCACATTTTTCCTGTTTTCTCAATAAGCACCACTTTTCTGCAAATTCCTAATTATTCTGCATATTTTGCTTGAAACGTTTATCGCTACTCATATTTATTTACTACATTTATTTTCATAAATGAATTTTTTAATTTTATAATCTGTTTTTCTTCATTTGTGCTTAATTGTAACTAACATAAATTTCTTGTTTGTGAATTATGCCTGACATTTAACTGAGAAATCACGATGGTTTCAATTATTACATACCGACGAATCCATCTTGAAAATCAATATCGCTAATGAACTAGTACACTTGACTTAAAATCTCACAAATCATAGAGGAGGCTTCCCCTACGAATGTCAGCGAAACAGGATGCAGAAAAGAAAGGATCTTCTCTGTTCATGATACGCTGGAAGCGTACGTAAAATGCGGATCAAAAAATCCCTTCATTTTATCTCGTGAAACTTACTTTCTAATTCTATATGTAAAATGCGGATCAAACCTTCTTGGGTAAGAAACGGACTGAGGAGGCATGAAGTGCAGGTAGGTGCGTTAAGACGGCTGCCGCCGCCGCGCTTCTGGACAGCATTTCCTTGTTCTTTTCCCTTCACTAGCCAGGCGGAGATTCTACTACAGGTCCAATGATGACAATAGTCTCGTTTGCTTTTTGAGCTTTGAAGTGGCAACACAGTTTACGTTTTTTCAAAGATGGAAGTGAAACCTGGTGTCACGCAGAAAGGGAAAGAACTGGTGATAGACGAATATTTTGATGATGATATTTGATAGGTGAATTTTTTGACTTGTATCTCGCGTCGTTAATATTTGCATTAGCGGCGATTTGTTCGCATTATACTTATGAGTACATGTGCTTTAAATTATGCCAAGTAATGTTTCTCGAAAACTCAACCGTTTTCTATGAAAACTAGCTCAAAATTCCGCATTTTCAGAAAAGCTCAAACGGCATACAATGTAATAAAATCTTTGAACACGATTATCTCAAAACTTTTATTTTTGAACACAATTATCTCAAAACTCGCATAGCCGGTTTATGCATAACACCGTCCAATTTAAAAGCTGAGTTCACTTGAACTTCAGAAGAAGCCTGGATTACATCAGTAACGTATCCAACAACTTGATGTGTTCATGCGAACAGGTTTTGATTACATTTTTATGTAATTGTTCTTTGCTTTTAAGGCATTCTTCTAACGTTTTATGAGCATTTTATTGATTTTTTGGCGATGCTTTAGGTCATCAAAATCTGCTCCCTACTCATGATTATAGTTTGACGAACGATAAGATTCAGTTGTTAGCGAATTGAAAATAAAACACCAATTTCCAATTAAACTATAACGATATCGATACCATTTATATTTTTATTGAAAATAATATAATTGTTAGAATTAAAAACAAAACTTCTATCTTTAACTTCAACTTTATTCGTCTACATCTTAATAATTATATTGAATAAAATATTTAATACTCACGTAGTCTAATATATACGTACACGAACAATACAAATTTTCAACAAAGTTCAATGATTTAACAATCACTACAAGTACTTATGAGCACTAAAATCAGTTTGGAAACGCATGCATATATTCTATTAAGTTAATGTGAATTGGATGATTGACGATTCATCAATGAAACTTCCTTGGAATTGTGGAAGCTTCAGTCGCGGATGTTCCTGAAGGGACTTTTCCGTACTGTAATCTAATTTGCAGGTGTGATTATACAATACTGAACACTATGCTTTATAAGATAGGAGTCATTCTCGCTGAATATTAACCATAAACAATCCACGTACAAAATAAAATACAGGGAATCCCAACAACAACAACTGTTGCCAGTCGCTACAATTAGCAGTATTTCGTAATAATACATTAATTTAAAGAAGTCGTCACAGAGTATAAGTAATGAAAGATTCCTTGCTCATTTCAATCGGTCCGCATCTTAGGTGCCACAAAAATATGAGATGGTTCAAACGTTTAAAATATATTATTATTATTATTATTGTTGTTATAATAATAATAATTATTATTATTCCCCTATGTCACGTCTAAATATGCATTATTAGTTGAATGTGGCGTCGCCGACGCTGTAAACTGTTTTAAAAGTATATTCATGTGTTGAAAATTTCTTTCATATTTCATTTCTTTGATGCGTGGCTTTGTTCAAATGCACTCATCGTCATAAAAAAAGCTGACCCCGAAGGACCCTAATGATCTGCTGCAAACTCGGTGGGTATTTTGCACAACATTCGCTATGCCAATGATTTCGTTTTCACGGTCGGCCGCGCACTGGGCGCTCAGTGGTAGGTGCGTGACGTCGCGCCCACCGGTCTAGATAAGAGGGATTCAAACAGCCGCGCCAGCCATTGCGACATCGGGTAGCGCCGCCAGAGCTTCACCTGCACGTACACTATGCCTAGGGGACGCGTTCGACAGCCAGTTGTCCAGTTAGACGCTTTCGAGAGGGGCCACATCGTGGGTGTGCGGGAGGCTGGTTGGTCCTGTTGCCGTATTGCGCGCCACACCGGTCGTACGAACACTACCATCGCCCCCTGTTGGCGGCAATGGATTGAGCAAGGCACGCACAAACGAAATGCAGGATCTGGACGTTCGCCATGCACCACGAGGAGGGAGGACCGACGGTTTGTCCGCCATGTACGAACAGTTCCAACGGAAATGAAAGGTGCTATTCAACGGTCTGTGCAGCCTGCTTTGTCACATCCTGTAAGTGCCAGTACCATTGGCAGGTGATTGCACAACGCAGGGATCGCCCCACGCCGACCGTTAGGACACCTGCCACTCACATCCCAGCAACGTTGCTACAGACACGCCTGGTATCGGAGACGACGGACTTGGGGCCAATCAGACTGGCAGCGGGTCATCTTCAGCGACGGGCCCCACTTCTGCCTTGATGGCGACGACCACACACGGGTCTGTGTCCGTGTGTGGAGGCGTAGTGGGGAGCGCCACGACGAGCGGTTTGTAATATTTCATCACACGTCTCGCCAGCCTGACGATGGTGTGGGGGCGCGATATCTCATTGTGCCCGTTCACCGTTAGTGTTCCTTGGAGGCATCACGACAGCCGCACGGTATATTCAGAAGATCCTGCAACTGTGGCTCTGACGTTCGTGAACGCCCACACCGATGACATATTTCAACAGGACAACGCGAGTCCGCTTACCGCAGCCATCTCCCGAGTATGCCTTGCAGCCGTGGATACTCTGCCATGGCTAGCCGCTTCGCCAGACCTCTCCTCGATCGAGAATGTTTGGAGTGCTATGGAATGTGCGATCAGGTTCCCTTCCTTACCCACCAATCTGCAAGAACTGCGCGCTCAGGTGCAAGCTGCATGGGATGGGCTAGCACAATACTCCATTCCAGACCTGTACAACTTCATGCCGCGCTGCCTGGACGCGTGTGTTCGCCAACATGGCGGCCCCACGCCATACTAAAGAGAGATTCATGTAAGAACAAGCAATTTTGACAGCTAGTGCTGGCAACATAACCGAAGGTCTGTGGTCGTTGTGTCCTTGATCCCATTGAACTCTCCTTCCTCGATTCGTTCGTTTGCAGTTGGCTAACGTGTAATTGGTTTCGACGCTTCCTTTAGTGATGTTCTCGTCCGACGAAAATATAGTGCGCCACGAGAAATAATTGAAATTAGGAAGTGCAGTGCAGTGTGCTCTTCTGTAAAAATTTATTTTTTTTATAAACATTATATGGAATTTACTTTTTGTGTGATAAGTATTGTGTTTATTTTAAAACCGAGTCTTGAATGTAAGGTGCGTACTGATGCACGTGTTTCATGGCTCTTGTGGTGTGTTGATTGTGAGCGTTTCGTGGATCTGTGCTTTGCGTTTTATTTATTTTTTAAATAATAACGCCATTGCGAATCATGGAACGTCGGAATGGTCGCAAGGGTCTCCTTGTTCACGCCAGCGACAAGAGGATATTATATTTCTCGCGAGGAAAATCCAAGAAATGCAAAGGGAAGGAAGGTTAGAATCCGGTTCTGGTGTGAGCCTCGCATTGGAATAGCTGAATCTGAGCAAAAGTACTGTTACGAAGTAAGTTTTTATATTATAATTACACTTTAATAGCTGTTGTTGTGCAATTGATAAAAGTGTAACTGAAGGAATTCTGTTTATTTAGGTATTATGAAAAGGACATCTGTGAATTGAGAACTCCTGGGAAGAAAAGAAGACGAAGAGCATATGTAATAGACAAAGTGGACTTATTTGGCAAAGGCATCATCAGGAAAATTATTTACGAGATGAGTGAAAAGGGCAAGTTATAATTTATATTTTATTACTTGTTCTGTATATTTATTTTGTAGTAGTATAGTACAGAAAAATCAGAACTGTACTGTATTTATGGGTAAAGTAACAAGGATGATCCTGTTGTAGTATAGTTTCCTTATATTTTAATTAATGAAACTATAAATTTTGTCGTCTATTACATTTCACTTTATCTTCAATAGATCCACATTGGGTTGCCTGAGAATGAAGCAGTTGGACCCGGACCATCTTTCAGATTGTACCTTTGAGACTGGATATTACTAACTTTCTAGGGAAGTATTTTCTTGATCCCCAATAATGACAAGCCATGGTGCTTTAAGAGAGTAAATATTCAACTAAAAAATAGAATACTAATTAACAGTTAACTAAATAGAATACTAATGCTATTGTGTTTTTGTTCCAGGAAACTTCTACTGACACATGAAAATAATTAAATTATATATATATATATATATATATATATATATATATATATATATATATAAACACACAAATTTAAAGAATAAAAATCTACACATACAATTCACAACGCAACTTTAAAATACAATATACAAATACCATACAATATACATTTAAAAATATATATTGTAAATTTTTAAAATGTATATTGTGTGGTATTTGTAGATCGTATTGTAAAGATGTGTATTTTATTTGTATACCATACAATATACATTTAAAAATATATATTGTATATTTTTTAAATGAATATTGTATGGTATTTATAGATTGTATTTTAAAGTTGTGTTGTGTATTGTATTTGTAGATTTTTATTCTTTAAATTTGTGTATTGTTTGTGCCAGTTTTCTTTGTATCAACAAATGTATTATTTAATTTTCCATCATGATAGGATACTGTTTTGTAAAACTTCCTTGTTTACAAATTGTGTTGTTTTTGTACCATTTCTTAGTTTTTGTTTTCAATATTAGTGTGCTTGAATTGCATTCATTAACTTTTGTGAAAATGAATAAAATATGATTATTATTATTATTATTATTATTATACATAAATGCTGGGATGGATCCAAATTTGGTGCTCAAGTATAATGGTAATTCCACCCCATTGGTCAAAGTGATAAATAAATATTCTTGTGAATTTTTCTTTTTTATGCACCTTTATAGGACAGTTTTCAAACCCATCTATTCATTTTAGATTATTGAGATATGTTCTGTTGATAATTAAGTATTTAAAATAGATAATAATTTGTTAAGGGGATGCTTGTAAAGGAAACAATTCTGGAAAAAATTTAGTAAAGCCTTGAGTTGAGGATGCAAGAATACAAGTAAAAGATAGCGTTTACTGACAAGATGTTTTAATTCGTAAGAGTGAATTTAAAGGATGTGCCTATTATCCATCCAAGAAATAAGAGATGAAAATAGACAAACTAGATTAAGGAATGCATTGCCTTGTAGAACATTTTTGACACACAAAACCATTAAGTCACATTTGAGTTATGAGAGCAATTGTACTAAGTATGGAAAATCGGGGTGTTGTAATTATAAATAAACCACTCTTCATTACAAAAATTCATGGGCCCTTCGCTGCATTGTGGAACTCAAAGAAAAGATATTTGAACGTCCCCATAAAAATATTTTTTCTTTCTATTCACATTCGTGGCAGTTTTCTTTTACTTCATATGAGAGTATGTTAATATATTTTTCCACATGCGTAATTAAATTTAATATTTCGCGGACTCGCGTACGTGCATTTACTTGAGCGAAACTCTTAGACTTCTGCATATATGTAGTTCTCTTCACGGGAGCCATAAACAAACCCTTTGAAGTGAGGTTACGAAGAGGCGTGGCTGAACAGCTGCCGCGGCGGAGGGATACTTCTGTGAATTACATGCGATGTTCACTTGTTTAGAGAACTGTCACTTTTGCCTGTTCTTACGTAAATTCTTCTATAACTGGTACCGTCTGTGGCCGTGTAGTCGGTCCTACAATTGTGAAAGTGTAATCATTTTGTATGCGTGGTACCCTCTACCTGCCTGCCGACAATGATCACAATCCGCCTCGTCCTTCTGGGTGCAGCTTTTTTGTATGACGATGATTGTATGTTCTTAGAGTATCTAGCATTGGACTTACCAAAGAATCGTAGTAGCTGTTAATGTTATGCTCCCGTTCAAAAATTTCCAACACTCAATGGCCTTGTATATTAACTTCAAACGGGATATGAATTAGTAATATTGCAATTTCAAAATTATAATCGCTGTAAAAAAATACGTGTGTAGGAATGATGCGACAGCACAGCTTTATTTTTTACGTTTTGTTTTCTAATATGAACATAAATGATCACCCGTAAGCCGTTGTTCTGTGTTATTCTCTAATGATAATATAGGATTAGTTCGGAAAATTTACGATAATATAGGATTAGTTCAATGAGTTCGGAAAATTCTGATTCAAAATCTTCTACAACTACATTTGATTCCCCTGAGTTACTTGCATATTCCATATTTTTGTCCCCTACTTTATGATTTTAAAACTTCACAAACTCAGTCTGATTTTTGTTTGATGCTTACAACACATTCTGTGATATACATTTAATATTTGCTCTTTTGTCAAAAATCAGGGTCGCCATCGTCATGGAAGAAAATTATGGTGTCGTGGACTGAACATAACCAGGGAATAATTGGGTTTAATCAACGTCATCTGCATAGATCTATTTAGTTGGTGTTGGTTGAATTCCCCTCAAACTCACAAAGATCACAGCTCCAAAACAGAAAAAACACATTTTTGGCAATTTCTTGGAATCTTATGGCCGAATCGGAAAACAAATTATCAGTTCCCCATCCGGAGAACTCCAGCAGTTCGTTTCAGCAATATCTTATGGCAATTTATTTCTGAGTCTTGCAAAGAACCTTTACTATACTAGTAAGGCAGGACGGGGCATTATTTACCGAAAAGATCTCGCGGCTAAGATATTGCCGATTATTCTACATTAGGGCTTTCTGTGGCCGTGTTCGGTTGCATCACGGCGGAAATGACGCGAACACAGTCACTAGTTTGAAGGTTACACTATACTGCTTTTCACGTTGTGAACGCACAATGGGTCTTATGGAGAATCCGCACATTTTTGCCGACGCGACAGGTTTGCTTGCCCGCTCGCTCCAGAACCGTCAAAATCACGGCAACTTTTCTCAATAGATGCATCTATTAAAAGAATTTTATTCGCATACTTATTATTATTATTATTATTATCATTATCATCATCATCATCATCATCATCATCATCGTCTCCTGTATTATTTCAGTAGTATACCTTTCCGTTGCTGCTCTCACATGCAACCAATCTTTATAAACGAGGTCTCTAAAGAAAGAATTTCACGGAGACTTGACGAATTGCACTTTGACTGTAAAAATTTGAAGGATTTGTTTAAAAAACGCATCTAAATATTCAAGTCAAATGCAACCCGCAACCCTTTCCAAAGTTTCCGTTCAAATAACTCCTAAACCTAAGCGTTCTAGGGCTTTAAAAACTAAAATTTTGAGGCCAAAGGCCTCAAAGAAACGTTTTTCTTCGTACATCACAATCTATAAGATGAGACATTCTTTGACATTCAATTAAATTTTCGGTTCCGCGCTTCAATACTATCAAGGCCACCTCAATATTTCAACCATAGAGGAGAGATCTCTCCTTGTATCTCTCCTCTATTATTTCAACCCTTGATGCTGGCTAGCCATTTTTGTGACGACACGCTTAGACGGTTTAGATTCCTCAATTTTATATTTACGCTTTCTGTATACACAGTGGTTTGGGCAGTCTGATTAGGTTTATTTGCATAATCATTGATTCAAGATTTGTTCTCCAACAACTAGAAGTACTATTATAGTTGCTTGATACCTATGAAGATTGTTTCTTATGCGTGTAGTGAAACTATTAAATTAACATTTTGCCGTGGTCTGTAAATTCTGTACTTAATTGTGGAGGAATGTGGGTGTGCAGTGAAGAGTGAAGACTGTGTCTGTGTTTTACCTGTATCATTTACGTTTGTGTTTTACCTGTAATATTTTCGTTATCATTTGATGAAATGTTCAATTCTGCGGGTTCAGCCACGTAGCTTTCTCAAAAGTAAAAAGCTAAAGTTTTTGTGCTAATCACGAAAAGCTAAAAAAACTTACAAAGAATATTGAATAATTACTTCAAATGTTGTCTTTAAGGAAGTGCTGAGAATTGTTCTCAGCACTTCCTTAATATTGAATTAATATTAAAATTCTCCACTAATATTGAATAAATATTTATTGAAAATTTCTTGTAAACATCAATTGCGTTGATTTAATTTTTATTTGTTATTGTGTTAGTACATTGAAAGTTACCCTTATAGATTTTTCAACAAATAAACACGTTTCGTTAACTACTTTCCCTCTTAGACTAGAAATAGAAGGATAGGGATAAGTCTGGGGTCATACATGTGAGAGTTCTCGTACGGGTACGCGGAGGTAGTAGGGGAAAACTTGTGCTCTGGCACAACAAAAAGAACAAACTTTTTAAAGTAGCTAAAGCATAATAGCTTGAAATAAATGAAAAACAACTAGTGGTGCTACAGAATGGCACAGACTTTCCCGTATTAGTTTTCTATTTCCTTGGGTCTTCGCTAGCTATTCCGAATTGCCACATACTCTTTCTTGCCAGCTACCATCTATCACCGCCAAAAGTGCATTTTTTTTGTCATTTTCTTAATTTTTCGGTTTCCCATTGGTAGAACAGAAACATTAATTTTAGAATATTAAACAACACAAAAACCTAGCCGCAAATGGCAATTTTCTTTTAAAAATTATGTGCCGTTTTAAAGAAAATTGCGTTTTAGCGCTACTAAAAATGCGAAATTTGAAGCTCATTTTCACAGAAAATTTTGAGTTTTCAAAATACTTTATTTGAAGTTATTTGAAGCACTTACACTCACAAATATAATCATCTTTACAAATTGCGGATAATGTGCATATTAAAGATGTGAGAGATCTTTCAAAAAATTTATATTTATATAATTTTTGAAAAAACAAAAAATAACTCAAAATAAACTTAACATCATATTAAAGAGTGTAATTAGCACTATCCGTTACAAAAGTTTCAAGAAAAAATTTGCTGCCCTATATGAAAAAATGGCGTTTGAGCGTTTCTGAAAATGCGAAATTTTGAGCTACTTTTCACAGAAAATGGTTGTGTTTTCGAGGAACTTTACTTGACATTATTTAAAGCACATGTACTCATAAATATAATAATGTGCAAAATCCCCGCTAATATAAATATTATCGACGCGAGAAACATGTGAAAAAATTTACATTTTTGTAATTTTTGAAAACACCAACCTATAGTGTAATATGGCTTTTGTGTCATCTGATAGAGTACATTTACCACTATCCCTACCAAAAGTTTAAAGAAAAAATTTGGCGCCATTTTTGAGAAAATCTTGGTTTTGTAATTTTTTGAAATTGCACATATTGCACGCAATATTGCACGAAAACTATTAAAAGTTTGAAAAAAAATGTACATGACCTTTATGAAAGAACTCATTATGCAGAACAAATTTTATTTGAAGAAAAAATCTCTATCTTCAATTTTGTAATTGGAGAAAGACGCCGAAAAAAATTCAAACTTTCACAATTTTCGAAAATTCAGAGTTTTCCGTGAAAATCGGACCTATGCCATGTTAAAGTGTATTTTACTCTATTCATACAAGAAATTTAAAGAAAAAATATGGAGCCGTTTTTGAGAAAATTTTGAAAACCCCGGGGGGCTTCATATAAAGTACCCCCAACTTTTGAAGAATCTTTTTCAAAATCTCAAAGCTTTGACTAGAACCAGATCGACCGGGGAATATCCATTTTGGAAGAAATCGTACGTATAGTTTAGGCGCTAGGAGCAGTGTTCGCCAGACGGATAGACGTTTTCCTTTCCATTGTTTTTTCGGTATCAAGGACCTAGAAAACAGAGTTTCTGGCTACACCACGTGTTAGGGGATTTTTTTCTTAATTTAGCAACTGGTTTTATCCACTTTTTCGATTTCATGGCCCGACAATCAATTTTTTCCGTCGAAAATTGGCCATTTTTTCGCGCAGTATTACATAACTTTCCCCATACTACGTATATCACTCCGTGTATACTTACGTATACGGGAAAGTAAAAATCGAAACGCGCTATCCTACACTACTGCATGAATTAAAGAGCATCTAAATTTAAAATTATAGGAAGAATAGCGCAAGTCACTCGACAACTGCCAACGATCGCAGTCCAAATGCACGATTTAAATGTTGGCGGTATCTGGAAGTATGAACATCAACGCCCAGCTGCAAACTCATATTGTAAATAATACACGGTTTGATATTAAATTCAAGGTGTCGGTTCGTTAAGATATTCAATATGCAAACATCGCTTGAGTAACATTCCGATGTACCGAAACTTGGCCAACGAAAGAGACCCCGCGACCGTGGCCGCGAAAGAGACTAGAGAGTCTAGAGTATCACGAGATACCAGATTGAAGTAAGACAACATCGCACGTTACCCCGCGACATAGTTTGGAATTCCTTAGCATTGTTGAGATGTGTTATAGCTGTACGAAACTAATTTTTAATATTGTGGCATTGTTGTTGATACAACAGTTTTAAAAGAAATAGTTTTCACATCTAATGTTCAACGATGTATAACGAGTTTTCCCAATGACGACTACGATGTTTATATAAATTGCGGTGTAATATTACGTAACCATTACTAAGGACAGGAAAGTACATGCTGTTTTCGCACCACGAGTTTTCCTTCTTTTATCCGGTTCGAAGTCAAGGTCGTGTTCGGCAATCGAAGTAAAATATTGATTTATTTTTGACAGCGTCACATCTACGAAATTAAAGAATGCTTTTCCCGCCGGAGACTCCCCCTCCTGGCCATCTTTCCCCTCGGGACACGTCATCGCCCGATCCACTTCGCGTGGCCCTTCGTATCCTAGCTACGACGATCATGTGACACGCGCCAACACAACACGCTACTCCCACCTGCTTTCGATCGTTGGTGTAGCGCGGTAAGGAGTTCCCTCTCAAGGACGAGGTACTTCCCACAAAACTCAAGAGTTACCCATTTTCACAGAATTTCACATCCTTTCACATCCTTCCCTATTATGTGTAAAGGTCGCTTATATCAATAATGAAGGAGTATGATTACACTATTACCTCGTTATTCGTTGTGTAATTACTGGTCGTAGTTACATCAGTAGCCAAAGATGTAAACAAACTTCCTGAAAAAGAAATGAATCAAGTATATTATTCATATTTTGATTTACTATCTGCATCAATTAATAAGACATATCAATTTGAAAAATTTATCATCCATCTGAGTTTTTATCATTTTCATCACACAAGAACACAAAATTTCAATACTTTTTGAATGCCTTTCAGGTGCCTTGTTTCCTTTAAGGACGTGTAAATACTAAGGTATAAATGTGAAACACAATTTTTTCGAAAGATCAAATATATTAATGAGTAACGATTGCTTTTCAAATTTCGTTTCGAATACGTAAATATTTATTGTCCAGGTTTATTGTCCAGGTTTATTGTCCTGTCATTTTCAACGGAGAATCTTGAATTCCGTTGATTTTGCGAGATTTAAAATTTTCCCTCTCTTGTGATCTAATACTTGTAAGTTATTATAAGAAATAAGAAATAACGTCCCGGTTGAACTACAGAAACTCAAACGCATGCGTGCGCACAGGGGAGGGCAAGGAAGTCGTGCTCTTTCGCTTATTATTTTGAAAGTGGTGCCGTAGCCATACGTAATAATTTTTAATTTTTGTATTTCAATTACCGACTTTCTCCCTTTTTTCCTCATAATTTGTAAAATTGTTATACATTTAAGGAAGAGGTTCTCAATCCGGCAACCCTACCAATGGTATAAAAGTAGTAAATAACAAAATCAATTAATTTTTTTAATTAAACCTTTTTAGTTATAATTAATTATCCTTGCAGTATTTTCATCATTTACTTGTTCAATGCGTCATATGAAAATAAAAATAAAGTTCACTTGAAAAGGGGACCCAGAAATGTAGTACCCCTTGTTTTAGGCGACGTACACTTATCAGAGAAATGGCTGCTCCCAATAAATGATGAAATCATTGATCCAATAGTAAAACAAAACAGGAATGGAACTTTCTCTTATGATAAGCGTTTAATGAAAAAATATATACAAGAGGAATATAGTGTTCTCCCTTTCTGACAGGACATTGAACTCCCCTGAATTAATTTAAACGAAACGCAATGTCAGTACAATAATATGTTTTGCCTCTAACGTTCAAGAAGGGCGACTTTTCGACCTTTTGCATATATAGAAGCTAGTATAACAATAACTTCTTTTGATACAATTTCGCTCAATTCTATATTAAAAATTAGTTTTGTATAATTAAAAATAAATAAATAATATATTTAATTAGTAAGTTGGTAAATGAAAATAAGAAAAATCATTACAGTTGAAAAAAACTCTCAAATCCATCAAGAACTCGGTATCACACCTATCTCCGTACATTTTTCCCTTCTATCTGCAAAATTCTATGACAAAATTTCTCGAATACCTTCAGCTACCCATTTCAAACTTGGCAAACAGAACCCGTAACCGATTGAAAAGGAAATTACCGTACCGTAGGAATCGTAAACGATTGAAAAGGAAATTACCCAGAGAATTGTTTGACCCTCCTTAACCAGACTGGAAGCGATTAGCCTTTCCGTATAATATAAAGTGCTTCTGAAAATATATTAATCACGATAAAAGAAAATATCTTGTAAACTTGTTGTATAAAATAAAATCAACCACTGTACCAGTCGTTCACGACTGCTGAGGGCCTCAGGCCAAGCAAGAATAAAAAAAAAAAATTACAGTTGAAAATAACGTCGACGTGCCGATACAAACGGTTGATAATCAGAAAACCATGACAACAAAGAACATAATATTGGTATTGCTTAATAGGATATATCATGAAGTATGAACGTTTAATCGCGGGAAAGTAATTTCGTTCAACTTTAGTTCAGTGACTTATTTATTTTACCACCATAGGCTTCAGAACAGAATCATGAGGACTGAGTTTTCCAAATAAGTCAAATTTGAAGACCATTATAATTATAGTCAATTTTCATCTAGACTATCTTGATTAATGCTCTTAAAGGCATCATATTAACTTAACATTAATTTTTCCCAGATTAAACATCTACTTAAAAATTATTTTTCAAAATTTTAATAGTCTCGCGAGAGAAAATTTCCGATTTTTTTCATCTCGTGAAACAGTCCACGAATTGAATAATACAAATTCGTTTTAAATAGTAAAAAAAATCCATAATGTTTTTTATAGTTTCTTCCACAACCTCATCATTTAAAAAGTGAGCAACAAAAATTACTGGAATACAAATCAGAGGAAAATATAAACGAAGACTGTCTACAAGCACCTTTTAAACATGCTATTCTAGCGATCAAAAACAGTTGTTGGTACAGACCCACATTCCTCCATCGTTCTGAAAAATATAATTTAACAGCTTGTGAAAATTTTACTTAAAACGTCAATGGACGAAGAATAAACTAAAAGAGAAATGAAAATAGAGACTTAGTAGGTAATGAACGCGTGGATGAGCAAATGAGCGAAGGTTGAGTTAGCTCTTTTTCTTCGGAACAATAATTGTAGATTTATTCGTCCCCGAATATCACGCGCTGCTTAAATTGATTTTTGACGCTATAAACAAAATGTAAAGTGTAAATTATATTGAGAAAATATTTAGCAACTCAGTAAAAATCCAGGATAATCATTTTCAACGGAGAATCTTGAATTCCGTTGATTTTGCGAGATTTAAAATTTTCCCTCACTTGTGATCTAATACTTGTAAGTTATTATAAGAAATAAGTTGAATGTAAATAAAATAATAGATGTAATGTATCAGATACAAATAGACAAAACACTTCAAACTTAAAATCTTAATTATTTTCTTTAACACAGAACTTCTTGTACATTTTTGATTTAAATCTTATTTCTAATTTACTGCAAAAATTGTTTTCTTCGTAAATATCTTAATGCAAATAGTGTATTTATATTTCGAAACAAAAACATGTTAATAAGTATGTATTGTGTTTGACTAAAATTTACAATAAATTCAAGTCGAAAAAAAGTATTTTTTTACCCCCTACCATCGAAAGAAGATAATTTGCCATAGCGTAGCTGTTTCTAGTTATTCCACATTGTGTAATCCAGTGAATTAAATGTTTGAACTCGTATATTTCTGATTTACAATTTGTGGGCATCTACCATGTGAATCTAGCGTGTACATTGGGTACCCAAATACACAATGAATCGGAGAAAGAACTGCAGGCATCAACTGGTTCTGGATTAGGACGGCGTAGAAAACACGTCCCAGCATTTCTAGAATGACAATTCTTCCCAAAATTATTAAAACGAAAAAAATCTTTCGTGAAATTGACAAACGTATTATCCATTTCTGTTCAGTGAAAAATTATATTTTGTAAGACGACTTATTCAAAAACGGCGTATGAGTGCACTTTTTCGAAAAACCGGGTTTTCTCTTTTATGATCTTTCTTGTAGGAATATGGTATTACGAAAAGTATTGAATGACATACAGCTAATATTATCAATAACATACTCGGTTGTTTTTGCTGTATGTGGGAATAAAGACGTTAATAACTATTTAATTAGAATATTAGGTCAAATGAGGGTAAAAGACAACCGCAGTGCTTCCTTGTTCTCACAGGGGAGGGCACTCAACCTTTCCGCGTGGGCAACACTCTTGCCGCAGTCTCGGATGCGGCATCATTGCGCTGTTCGAAGACGCCTCGGCGGCACAAAATCCAAGGGCCAATACTAGATGGTCATTGCTGAGAGATTAAAGTGTCATTGCTAGATTAAGATATGAATTCATTTTGCGCATTCCTTCTATTTCCCTCTCAGAAACATTCATCAGTCGAAATGAACACTGAAACGAAGGTGAAGCGTTTGGCGTAAAATTATTTACATTTGTAGTATCTGCAAATTATCTTTGCAACTGTAGTTTCCCAAAAGTATCTTTTAGTCTTTAACTGAAGATAAATGACGCAAATTATAATGCAAGAAGACGTAATTAAAGCAACAATTTATTTAGAGAGAAAATGAATAAATGACCACTTCAGCATTAGGTCTTAGCTTGGATAAGACCAGTAAGTTTACTATTTTGCCAAGCTATTGAATGTATACTAATAATAAAGTAATTTTTGGACATTTGTTTTTATATTTCGTATTCCTTGATCAATTAAAAAATTGTAAATTATAATATTCCAGCACCAATACATAATCCTTTGGGGCGCCCTTACCTTGGAGCAGAAGGAGCGCGAGACCGACGCGATTCATGGTGGCGGGTGGCGGGCTAGAAGGCGACTGGGGTGGCGACGGCCGCAGCGCCAGGTGGGAGGGGGAGGGGAGGGGCGGGCGACAACAGATCGATGGGGGCGGGGCGACGTGGGCGGAGCGCCCTACTTCACCCTCCCGCCCGCCGCCCATCTCGAAGGCCCACGCACGAGCTCGCACGCACGCGGTCAGAGCTGCGAGCGGCAAGGTCGAAATAAGGCAGTCGTTTTAGACGGGCCAACATCGATAGAGAGGAGCCCCCGAGCCCCTCCGCCGGGTCATCGCTCCCACTGCCCGCCCGCCCTCCCGCTTCCCACATTTGGAAAATCAATGCTTAGGATGAAAGATTAAAACAAGGGAGAAAAATAGCTCATTCTACTAACCAAAACTACGTTTTATTTTTTATCACGGCTTACGCATTTATGGCAAATCCCTCACAGTAGATTCCTTTTAATTCGCTTTTCAAAGGGAACTCTATCAAAGTTTTGTAAAAAAGTCTAATTAATCATAATGTATGATTGTGTAACTTTTTTATTTAAAAAATACCCTTCGAAATAAATATGTAATCCCTAAAATATTCCTTCTTTTCCCAACTCTCATGTTTTACTTTCCAAAATAGTAATCCACGATAACATCTTGTATCCCTAAAAATAAGCAAAAAGGAAATTAAGAAACGAAAGCCATCTAATACTTCTTTGTATATTAGTTAACAAAACTTTGCCAACTAACACAAATACCATGTCAAATTCAACTGAAAGAGATGGGTGATTTTTCTTTCCTTTGCTTTATATTTTTTTTCGCTGTAATACTCTTAACATTTTCTTTGTCTTAAACCAATCTTGAAATTGAAGAACTTCATTTTCCGAAATTTGAAAATGGCTCCAATTACAACCACAACATTAATTTTAATTTAAAGTTGAAAGGGGATAAACATTTCTTCAAGTTATTGTCGTATTCAATGTTCACTCATGTTTATTAATAAACGTGAAATTCAGTAAACTGTCCTCTTCCTTTTACCATATTTAAATTCAGTAGCGTAGCGTCGTGGGGGCGGCAACATTTCACAATAATAATAATAATAATAATAATAATTATTATTATTATTATTATTATTATTTATTTATTTGGAACAATCCACATTTTGTCCAAAGTATTGTAGAGGTACCGACAGTCCCTAGATCTGCTCCTTAGGTAACTGGTTGCAACCTGGAGTAGATTTTATTTTGAGCCGACTCATAACATCTTTAGTCGTGATGTAGTGAAATAATAACAACAACAATAATAATAATAATAATAATAATAATAATAATAATAATAATATAATAATAATAATAATATCTTTTAAAAATTTGCAACATTTCATTTCATATTTTTTTCGCACCTACGATTCGGACCGATTGAAACGAGCATGGAATTTTTTATTACCCACTAGTGAATCCGGCAATGCTTCGCTGTTGCAATCACGAAAGATCGGATTCCCGTGTAACTGCATGTTTTCTTTGCTGACTTGAAATTGGATGAAACCTTGACGGAAAATTAATCATGAATGGGGCGTTATTTTAGAACTTGTTTTAGTTTGCACGAAATTGCACGTTTAGGGGGTTCTTGCACGAAATTGCACATTTTAGATAATTCTATCTGGAAATTGCACATTTTTGGATTTTACTGGATGAATTTGCAAGATTCATAGTTTTATTGCATAAAATACAATTTTTATATTATCAACTTGTTTTAATTATTCTTTTTATAGGTTTCATTTAAGAAAAAAATTTCATGTCAACCCAGCAGTGCATTCGGGTGGTCTGTGAAACCCGAAAGCCGTTTAATATGTATCAATTATGCATTTTGTTGCCTTGTGAACTGAGCAACTATACTTTTCATGACTTAAAATTTCTGAGTCATCGCAGAAGGGATATGCGATGTTGTTGCGAATTAGGTCAGCTGCCCTTGATTGCGGCCGCTTAGTCGACACCATGTTCGGGATCTATCATCCAGTGGCGTAGCGTTTCTCGTGTGTTTGGGGATGCTCAATAATAATGCGAACTGAAGACATCGTGATTCTTAATGTTCTCTAGAATCTAGGTTATTGAAACAAATGTTACACTACTTCAACAAATTTATGTCAGGAGACTTCTTGAAAGCAAATTATGAAATAGCTACGCTTTAGTTCTCACGCGCGATTGACTATGAGATCACTTGTGAATTGATATATTTGTATTTCGAACCAAAATAAAATTATATAAGTCAGGATTCAACTTATTAATTAATTGAGAATTAGTAGGCAAGCACTATAACTACTACTTGTGCTAATTACCAAGCACGGAATCACGAGTGAGAAAGAAAAATATTTCTCTGACAACCTCAAGTGTGCTGCGCTCTCGTGCACAAAAGAGCAACTTGCTCTCATAAGCCTTTGTCACCAGCAGTATGCTGCCCGTATGCTAGCTTTTCGGGACTCGAGAATCCTGTGGCAGGGGTGAAGAAGGGAGGGGAGAACCTCACCGTCTGCGCATGCGTTATTGCTCGTCGCAAACTCGCGGCAGACGCTAGAAGCAGTTTAGCGTCCAAGCAATCAGAGGCCAGCTTGTATAAACGCGCGGAATTCAATCATAGGAAACCACTTTAAAATAAATACAAAACGTGTTTCGCTGAATGTGTTTCACTCACTTGAAAGATTATCAATACAATATTTAGGCGTCTTTGATTAATATTTCACGTGGGGATGCTCAGCATCTGAGCGTCCCCTGACGCTACGCCACTGCTATCATCCCCATCGGATCATAAATCCACTTTGTCAGTCTTCGCTGAACTGAACTACAAGAGACTGCATGCGCAAATCACATTTGGCATAACGTCCGGGCGTGAAGCTTGGTATTAAGCCGCTCTGCATTTCAAATTCGTCGAATTTCTCGGAACACTTGTTGCTCTGCGAGGGAAGAAGAGAGAATGAACGCAGTTTTTGACCGCATTTAGCTGCGTGCACCCGTCAGAGTGAGGCCCACAGACGAGTGTAAATATGCACTGGTGTTTGTGAAAATTGCAACACCAAAGAGGAGACATATACTATAACAATGAAATTTATTCCACAGATTATGAATCTCACAATATACAAATGATTAGAATTGCAGAACTGTACCTAAATTTTGACCTTGAGAATTTAGTTCGGTGTGAAGCCGCCACGCGGTGCCATCAGAGCCTCTAGACGTCGTGGCTTAGATTGAAAGAGAACCTGGATATGCTTTCGGGGAAAACAGCCACGCGATTTCTATGCGTGACCACAAAGCATCGGCATTGGCTGCAGAAGGACTGGAACGAACCAGTTGCCATGACTTGTTCGATGGGCGACATGTCCGGCGAACATGTGGGCCAGGTAAGCAATGGTAACCGTCGTTCTTCTCAGAAACCTTGCACATTCCTTGCCACACGATGTCGGCCATTGTCCTGCTGAATTATGGCATGTGGAGCTGCTTGCAGGAGGGGCGGTACCTCAGGCTCTAAAACGTCCCTAATGTAACGTTTGCTGTTCAGATTGCCCTCAATACGTATGAGGTGGGATCGCACATTGTAGCCAATGGCGACCCAAACCATCACACTTGACGTTCGTTCCCTATGGCGGTCTGGTTTAAGTCAAACCTTTGAGATTTTGAAAAAAGATTCTTCAAAATTTTGGGGTACTTTACATGAAGCCCGCCGAGCATTTTTAAAATCTTCTCAAAAACGGCTCCAATTCTTCCTTTAAATTTCTTGGAAGAATAGTGTAAAATACACTTATTAAATTGGCAAAGGGCCGAATTTCATGGTTAACTCTGAATTTTCCAAATTTGCAAAAGTTTGAATTTTTCTAGGCTTTTTCCTACAACATTACGGATAGAGATTTTCCTTCAATTAAAATTTATTCTCCATTGTGAGTTCTTTATTAAGGTCATGTATATATTTGTTTAAATTTTAGTAGTTTTCGCGCAATATTGCGTGCAATATTTACAATTTAAAAAAAATAAAAAATGTTAGATTTTATCAAAAACGGCACCAATTTTTTTCGTATGAGGTGTGTCATAATGCTCTATATGCCCATATTGTTCGATTCTTTTGTTTGTTTTTTTTCAAAAATGTATTTTTTAACTCGTTTCTCACGTCGTCAATATTTACATTAGCGGCGATTAATTAATATTATTGTATTTATGAATATTGTGCTTTAAATAATGTCAAGTAAAAATTTTCGAAAAATTAACTGTTTTCTGTGAAAACAAGCTCAAAAAATCCGCATTTTAAGAAACGCTGTTTCTTCAAAAATTACACAAATGTAAATTTTTAAAGATCTCTCACACCGTTAATATTCTCATTTCCGCCAATTTGTAAACACTATTGTATTTGTGAGTTAATGTGCTTCAAATTACGTCTAATGAAGTTTATCGAAAACTCAAAAACTTTTTGAGAAAAAGAGCTTCAATTTTCGGATTTACAGTAGCGCCTAAACTCCATTTTCTTTAAAAACGGCTCCAAATTTTTCAAAGAAAAATGCCATTTAGGACGAGGTTTTACTGTTCATTAATTTTTTTTAAAATAAAATTTCTGTTCTATTATTAGGAAACCAAAAAAATTAATAAAATGTCAAAGAAATGTACTTTGGGCGGTGATAGATGGCAGCTTGCAAGAGAATGTGACAAGTCCGAATAGCGAGCCGTAATGAAATGATATTTAAGCGTTACTGTAAATGGAAAATTTGAAGCTGTTTTTCACAGACAATTTTTGAGTTTTCGAAAAACATCATTAGAACTCTTTTAAAGTATATCAACTCACAAATACAATAGTATTTACAAATGGCTGGAAATGAGCGTATTAACGATGTGAGAGATCTTTCAAAAAAATTATATACCTGTAATTTTTGAAAAGAACGAAAAAAATACCACAAATTGAACTTTATGTCATATAAAAAAGTGCAATTAGTACTATCACTTCGAAAAGTTCGGAGAAAAAATCTGGAGCCATTGTTGAGAAAATGGTGTTTGAGCGTTTCTGAAATTGCGGAATATTCAGCTATTTCTCACAGGAAACGGTTGAGTTTATGACAAACTTTACTTGACATTATTTAAAGCACATGTACTCATAAATATAATGTGAACAAATCGCCGCTAATGTTAATATTAACGATGTGAGAGACAAGTCAAAAAAATTCCATTTTGTAATTTTTGTAAAAACAAAAGAATAGAGTAGTATGGCGTTTATGTCATCTTATAAAGTACATTAGGCATTATCCTTACCAAAAGTTGAAAGAAAAAATTTGAAGTCGTCTTGAATAAAATCTTGTTTTTGTATTTTATTTTTAAATTGTATATATTGCACGCAATGTTGTGTACTAAAATTTTCAAAAAAATATGCATGACCTTAATGAAAGAACTAACTATGGAGAAGAAATTTTATTTGGAGAAAAAAATCTCTATCTTTAATTTTGTAGTTGTTGGAAAAGGCCGAAAAAATTCAAACTTTGCAATTTTCGAAAATTCAGAGTTAACCGTGAAAGTAGAACCTGTGCCACCTTTATAAGTGTATTTTACTCTATTGTTACAGGAAATTTAAAGAAAAAAATTGGAGCCATTTTTCAGAAAATTTTGAAAATGTCCGGGGGCTTCATGTAAAGTACCCCCAAATTGTACAGTATCTTTTTCAAAATCTCAAAGCTTCAACTCGAGCCAGATTGACAGAGGTTTCTTCAATTTAAAAAAATCCTACGTATGGTGGTACGCTACTAGTGTTGACGGACGGACGGATGTTTTGCTTTCTATTTGTTTTCCGGTATCAAGAACCCACAAAAGAAGAATTCTGACTACACCACGTGTTAGGGGATTTTTTTCTTAATTTAGCAACTGGATTTATCCACTTTTTCGCTGTCAGGGCCCGGCAATGAATTTATTCCTACCGAAAATCCGCCGTTTTTTCGCGCAGCATTACATAACTTTCCTTTTACTACGTATATACGTACGTATACGGGAAAGTAATAATTGGGGGTACTTTACATGAAGGACATTTTCAAATTTTTCCAAAAACAGCTTTAATTTTTTTCTTTAAATTTCTTGTAAGTATAGAATAAAATTAACATATAGAGATGGCATAGGTCCCATTTCACGGTTAACTCTGAATTTCCAAAAATTGCAAAGGTTTGAAATATTTTCGGCGTCTTCCTACTACTACAAAATTGTTTTTTGTAGATTTTTCAACAAGATTTTTCCTCTAAGGAAATTTTGTTCTCCAAAGTGAGTTCTATCATTCATGTACATTTTTTTTGAAAATTATTGCGGTTTTCCCGCAATATTTGCAATTTTAAAAAATTACAAAAACAAAATTTTCTCAAAAACGGCTCCAAATTTTATCTCTAAACTTTTGACAGGGATAGTGCACTCTATGAGATGACATAAAGGCCATATTGCTCTATTCTTTGTTTTTTAAAAAATTACAAAAATGTAATTATTTTGAGTTGCCTCTCACGTTGGTAATATTTACATTAATGGCGATTTGTTCACATTATTGTATTTACGAGTAAGTTTGCTTTAAATAACCACATAATTCGAGAACTCAACCGTTTTCTGTGAAAATGAGCTCAAAACGTAGCATTTTCAGAAAAACACAAACGCTATTTTCTCATAAATAGCTCCAAATTCTTTCTGCAAACTTTTATAAAGGATAATGCTAGTAGCTCTCTTTAATATGATGTAACGTTCAATTTGTTTTTGTTTTTTTTTTCCTTTTGCAAAAATTACATAAATGTAATTTTTTGAAGGATCTCTCAAACCTTTAATATGCACATTTCCAGCAAATTGTAAACACTATTGTATTTGTAAGTTAATGTTCTTCAAATGAAGTGTTTCGAAAACTCAAACATTTTCTGTAAAAAAGAGCTTCAAATTTAGCATTTTTGGTAGCGCTTAAATGTCATTTTCCTAAAAAACGGCTCCAAATGTTTACAAGGAAAATGCCATTTAGAGCAAGTTCTTTATTATTCTAAAATTAATATTTCCTTTATACTGTTAGAAAACCGACAAATTAAGAAAATGTCAAAAAAAAAATACTTTGGGCGGCGGCGATTGATGGCAGCTGGCACGAGTATGTAGCAATTCCGAACAACTAGCCCTGACCCAAGGAAATAGGAAACTAATACGGGAAATTTGTGCTATTCTGTTGCGCCATTGGTTTCATTTAAAATTTTGAATAAAAAAATCTATTGCTTAAAACTATTTAATTTTCGCACCACATGTTCTACGATTTCAAATGAGTTTTACAAAAAATTGTGACTAAAATGAGTTCATACGGAGAGAATGAACGTTCATAATGGCGAGAAAGTACGTGCTGTATTAGCACCACTAGTTTGAAATATCTCTCACGCCGTTAATATGCACATTTCCAGCGACTTGTAAACAATATTGCACTTGTGGGTTTAAGTGCTTCAAATGACTACCAATGAAGTTTTTCTAAAAGTGAAAAATTTTCTGAGAAAAAGAGCAAATTTTGTATTTACAGTAACACTTAAACACCATTTTCTTAAAAGCGGTCCCAAATTTTTAATGAAAATTGTCATTTAAGGGTGAGGTTTTACTCTTCTTTAATATTCTTAAATATAAAGTAATATTTCGGTTCTCTTAGGAAAGGGAAAAATTGAGAAAGATAAAAAATACTTTGGGCGGCGATAGATGGCAGCTGGCAAGAGTATGTGGCAAGTCCGAATAGCTACGCCAGACCAAAGAAAATAGAAAACAAATACGAGAAAATCTGTGCCAATTCGTAGCTTTACTAGTTTCGTTCGTAATTTCGCAATGGTATTCGTCTATTCTATATTCTAAAATTAAAAGAAAAAACAATTCAATTTTCCTTTCAGAGTAAAAGTAAGAGAAAATCAATTTTCCTTTCAGAATAAATCGTTCATAAAAACTAATAACGAGAGAACGAAGTTGTGAATATTGTGTATTTTTGAAAAAAATAACATGTGCGTGAAGGTGACGATCAACATCGTCAAAATGTTGGTTGGGTCAGGGGCGTCCAGAGAAAACCAAGGGCCTGGAGCAGTTGATCCAAGGAGGCCCCTTATTTTAAATATTTTCCGCCTCCCCAGTTCAGAATCAATACATTTCCCCCTGCATCAGAAATAACTTAATGCCTTAAATTTGGATTAGTGATAAATATATTTTTCATTTCTTTTGAATGAAAAAAAATTCGGGGCCTGTGTCAAGTTTCCCCAGCTGCCCTCCCTTCTGGACGCCCCTGTACTGGACTAACAATAAAAGTTGATTTATCTAAACAAAAAATTTTAAAGATTTTTGTTTTCAAATAGAAACGTAACTGTCTTTTAAAATTGGGATCTTTAGTTTGTCAATAAAACATGTTTGTGTCAGGAACCAACAAAACGTGGAATCTGTTTAAACAACATATTAAGGGGTTGTATTTACTACATACAGGAATAGGAATTTTTTTTTTCGGTATAACGGACCCAAATAATCAAAATAGTTTCCAATTCAAGAGGCCGCGAGATCAACCTCAAACCAGGAATATCAATTTTGATGAAACTACCGCCTGAAGTTTAGCCGCTTGCGTTGTTCAAACGTTTTGCTGTTAACCAATTTTTCGGTATCAAAGACCTACAAAACTTGGTTATTGACTACACAATGTTTTTTACTTAATGGAGGAGCAAGAAATATATTTTTTTTCATACGAATTTTTTTCGGTTATCAGGGCACACAAAATCAAAATACCCGTTTGAGATTCAAGGGGCCGCGATATCAGCCAGTCGAAACGGGCGGCAAAAAGACGGCAGACATTTCTCGCACTATAAAGTTACTCACTATACTCTTATAGTTTTCTTATCTCTTTAGTGTGGGTTATCGGAACGGATCCGTCCTCTTCCCATTGCTGTCTATTGCCGCCTAAAGAACAGTTTTTCACAATTTTGTGATTTTTCGGTCCCGTAATGCTAGAACTGAAATATGACAGAGAATATCGCGGAAAAGCAACTTTGAGCTTACTTTCACCAAAAACTTTTTAGTTTCCGAGAAACTCCTTTGGAAACCATGTGAAGCACATTACCTCACATATGTAATAATGTATAAAAAATTTTCTAATATAAATATTAACAAAGTGTGAGGTATTTCAAAACAGTGCATACAGCAATATCATTACAAAACGTTTGAAAACAAAAATTTGGAGCAGTTATTGAGAATATCTAGTTTTTAATATTGCCCATATTTCTCTCAAATGTACATTGAAAACTATTATAATTTTCAAGAAAATATCACATGTTAATTAAAGAACTAACTGTGGTGAACAAATTTCTTTTGAACAAATATCACTATCATCAGTATTGTTTATAGTAATAGAAACAATCCCAAAAAATGTAACCTTTTGTGATTTTCGAAAATTCGAAGTTAACAGTAAAAATCCGATCTACACCATATTTAGAACTGTACTTCACTCAATTCTTATAATTTTAAAGGGGGGAAAAAAAAGAAAGAAAAAAAATAGAATCACGGAAAAGTGGAAGCATTTCAGAGAGGTTTATTAGAGATGATCAGCAGGTGATCAGTTTTATAACGAAATAAATGATTGAAATATGCCACTTTCAATTCAAAAAAACACAATTTCTCGGCCAGACACAATTTTGGTATTTACAATCCAGAATACAGTTAAAAGCTTTCTTCCAAACCTTAGACAAGGCAATCATACGAGTGATTGTTCAGCAAATTCAAGGTAAATCCTCTCAAACCTAAAAGCTTCTTTAGGGAATCAATGGTTGTGTAAAAAAGCTCTTCTTAGAGAAAGAGAAGGATCAGAACAAACTTTAATGAAATAACTGATCAGTTTGCATCAGCAATGGCAAGGAAACTGTCAGTTTAGTTTATTTAGTTTGTATATTGTTATTTCATTTCATCCTCTTTTTTTCACTTAATACAAAGTTTTGAGAGTAATGAAGTAATGAAAAGTAAAGCAAAGGCATTTCCAATTCTTTTTACATAATAAAATCTTGAGAGTAATTTTTTGTTTACTATTTACTTCCTAATCAAAAATACTGGTTACGAAACTGCACTTACAACCATGAACCAAACAACTGCCATAACATGCATGATGTGGGAAGGAGGCAAGGCAAAGGCAAGGCTTGTTTGCCTTGGGCACCATTTTACCTATTTCACCTCTGGGTGGACTGAGTATAGACATAGTTGTTGAATGAGATAACACATATCATATGCATTATCTCATTCAAAACCAACCTAAAAGAGATTCTCTTATCCCCTCTTACATTTCTCTCCCCACCTTTGGATCACTGAACTAAATACTCATCACACTAATAAATCCAATTTATATGTTTTGTTTCACCCAAATAATCAATCTTGTTAAACTGTACCAGCAAAGGTTGTTTCAAAGATAAATTTTAGAAAGAAAATTGTTGTGGGCTGCATAGGATTTATTAGCACGGTAACTCACCTTCTTCCAGTTTCAATTCATAAAATATTTTATTGAAAGAAAGACTTGGGTAATAACAAAATCATTATTGAGTGTTTGATAGATAATAATACATAACATTTTTAATTTTTATTTCTTCATTTTCAGTACCTTTGATTTGCATTTTTTTCTGTATTATATTACGGTAATGACCCTCTTTTTCTTTAGAAGGTAAGATTTTCCAAGATCAGTGCACAATAAAAATCATAAGTTGCATTCAGTTGTGTTCTAATGCACATTTTTTTGACTTTTTCTGCTGCAACATTACTAAGACGCAAACTGTATCAATTACTACATGGCCCATTTACTTTACCAAGGCTCCTCAAATTGTCATTTCCCTGCTAGCAAATTACGTTTTGGGGACAAGTTACCTATGTGTAAAGCACATTGTTTAGAGTAATGATATTATTTCTTTATAAAACAAACCAGTGCAACTTTTCCAATGATCTTTCTATTTTAATTGAAGATTATATTTTATCAGAAAACTCTCGTGTTGAGGCTAAAGTTTACTTACGGGGAATCTACATGGCATTCATACTGCATTTGCTGAAATCTGTTGCCAACGTAACAATTGCAAGAGTTAATAAGTCATTTTGCCAACTATATGGCGATTGATGTGCACAACACAGCAGATACTGGCAATGAATTGCGTGAGCTAAATGAATACTGTGGAAAAAGAAGAGAGATGTTTACAGAAATGTCTTCAACAAAGACTTGTGCCTAAGGATGTCCAATGTCCATTGTGCATTGGGCAGGCTCAAGGATGCTTCATATCAATTGCTTAGGTCGGAGTCTTGTTATGGACTTCCAGATGTGTAACAAAACATTTGGTGTATCAAAAAAGCATTCAGCAAAAAAGTACTTTGGATTAAAATGTATTGGGCAGAATCAAGGATATTTTATGTTAATCACAAAGGCTGAAGGCTGGAACTCATGATAATCAACATGTGGAGTGAAGAGTCACTTTGCCTTACAAGTTTAAGGTTATAAATAAGACATCATTCCGTTTGCACATATTCATTCTTCATGCTTACAAAAATAAACTAGTTTTATTATGTTGGCCAAATCAATCCCCATTCCACTTTGAAAATCCATGTGGTTGATCATGACCAGAGATGACCAAAAATGATGTCTATTCCCAGTAAGTAAACTATATCTCATATACCCAATGGTAAATAATTTCAGCATTCAAATAAATCACCAAACACTGCAGATTATTCAAAAGCCCAAAGATGAATATAACAACAACAGACGTCTCACAGTGGCATCATTAAACATTTTACTAATAGTCATATTCATTTCAAATGTGTATTTTTTAAATAATTTTACTAATAACAGCAGGTATTACATCATTCTCAAAAGCTGTTTACATTTGAATAACAAAAAAAGGTAACATCTTGCTTAGCCTTGTTATAAGTTTGCCCCCAAATTATAAACAATAAATATCAGAATTTTTAATGCACTTATATACAACACATGTTAGCGTCTGTATGAACACAATAGTTTCAGCAAATGAGTTGCTTACTATTTGTACAAATAACTTTTCTATTATCTTTTGAACGAAGGGACTCTTAAGGTATCAAAAAACAAGATTAGCTCTTTGATTGATCTCTTGATTCTTAAAATTCTACAGCACATATTCCAGCATTTCACACTCATAATGTACAAAGTGCATTAATGCAAAATGCACACACATAGTTCAAGAAATAAATTTAATTGGAATGCAGAATTTAGCATTTCAGTCCTCACCAGCCCAGGTTTTCTTGCCAATAGCCTGAGCAGTTCCCAGCCGTGATGGATCTTGAGAAGGATAATGAATAACTCCTGCCTTCAACGAAGTGGCAGGCAAAGTACCTGGAGGCACAAGAGGTGCAGGATTTGGAGGCAGTTGTGGCAGGGCTGGTGTGGTACCAGGTGGGAACAATGGTTGCTGATTCAGGGTAAATGGAGGCCTCACTGCTGGTGGTGGACGTATTGCAGCTGCGGCTGCAGCAGCCGCAGCAGCTGCACGCATCTGAGGCGGATAGAAAAATGGAGGCGGTCCAGGTGGACGTACACCAGGTGGGGGTCTTGGCAAAGGTGGAGGTATAAGCATGGGAGGAGGAATCGGAGGAGGTATAGTTGGTGGTGCCACCCCTCCTGACACAGAAGTTGCTGTAACATCAGTATTATCAGTAAGATTAAAGAAATTATTGTGCAGCTCTGTTGGAGGAAGAGGAAGAGCCCCAGGCAAGCCAGGGACTGGCTCTAGTTCTTCCATGCCATCCAATCCCTTCCCCGCGTGCTGATGCTGATGGCTGTCGGGCTTGTGATCTGCCCCACTTGATGGTGAGTCGTCTCCCTGCCAGTATCAGTTTATTGAATGTGCGTTCTGCAGCCTGCTCCGCAGCTGTGCGTGATGTAAACTGAATAAACGCACACTGTTGTCGAGCAACCAAAGTAATAGAACGAATCTCTCCATACTGATAGAAATGATCCCTGGAAAAACAATAAGAAATGCTTGTAAAACATTTATCATAGACAATAAGGACAGGAGTGCTCATTAAAAATTTAAAGACAAGGCCAAGTTCTAAAAGAAGGAGATATGCATCTCCTGCACTCCTATATTCTCATTTCCTCTGTAACCTTGGTCATGTCACAGATATGTTTCTGATACACTCATCATATTTCGTTACTACAACATTAAAACTGTATCATTCACTGCGGTAAGGTAACTCGAGGGGGAAGTTGGAGAATATCTAGTGGGTGTTTTTTAAAAGAGTGTCTGGGAGGGTTTGTGAAGATGTGTTGGTGCAAGATGATTAAGTTTTAGGAAAAAGTGTTACTGGTAAGGTTTTGGATGGTGGATTTGGCAGTCCTGGATGTGAATTAGGATGTCAGGGATATTGTATTCCCTCAATGCATACATACAATGTTACTATATTTAAATGTATCAAAATTCCATATATCTAGAGAGGAGCACATCAATGACTCAAAATATTGTATATTTATAGGAAAAACTTTAAAATGTCTGGGATTTTTGTAAAATTTTTAATTAAAAACCTAACTGCCTCAGAAATAAAAACAAATGAACACAATTAATTGTAATATATGAATCAGTCACATAAAATGAAATAATTATGATAATGTTGTCTTTCATGTTTTCTAAGATATGATGCAAATTGTAGCCTTAGCACAATATGCCAGTCATAAGAGCTCTATGAAATTTTAAAATATTATTGCTGAAGTGAGAAGAGTCCAATTCTATCTCTACGTAACATGCTAATGAAAGATGATGGTTCAGAGCAATTAATAAGCAAACACAGACACAAAGCCCATAAGTGTGCTACGGCTAGACAGAGCATTACCTTGACCTGCATCAAAGAGATTTAAGATGAAATAAATAGAAATTAACAGATATTTAATATAACCTCAGTCCTGCGAACAATTTTGAATTTTATGTTTACTTCTTACATGTCTATAAGTACTCAAAATGTGTATCATAGCAAGGGAAAAATATGAAGCAAATTATTTGTATCATAGTTATGGGAAAATGATGCATCTCCTAGAAGACACATTAGGTTTAAACAACAAATTCACATTTTTGAAGTGTTTAATAGAATGAACAATTTCACTTTCAAAAAATAAAGAAATAAATAATTAATAAATTAAGAGATATTTTTACTTTCTCATGAAATGACTAGAAATATTTCTTCCTTCTCGTATGCAAAAACTTCGCGACAAAACTTCTTACACTAGCAGAGTTAACCAACAGGATTATCCTTTTTTTACTTTCGCATATACTATACATACGTATAGTATAGGGAAAGTTATGTATTGCTGTTTCATTTGTGAACAGCAAGTTATCTTGGAGCCCCATTTTGAAAGCCAAGAAGTCTAAAATATCTTTCTCTGGAACATTCACAGCCTGTTGGTATCTCCTGTACTCTATCCAATTTGCTGCAATTGCAAAATCTACAGAAGGCACAATAACAAATTCTCCATATCTTCATTATGGCAGATAGTATTTATAATATGATGACTCAGTCTAAGAAGTGTACCCCACTCACAAAGGAATTGTAACTTTTGGGCAATTAATCATAATATTCGTGTCGTTCATTTCACCAGCATTGGTGCACATCTTCTGTTTTATTTTCCTTCAACAGATGCAGCCAAGATTACTGGCTTGTTTTCCAATCATTTCAGAGTACAAATTGGTCCTTAACTGCAGACTTTTTCATCAACACATTTCTTCATTTTTGCATCTGTTTTGAAATTTTCATTAGGTGGAATGTTGGATTTCCCCAGAGTTCCTATAGCTTGGCACTGAGATTTGTCAAACAATTCGATTGATTTAAAATATTGGTCCATGAATAATACACAACCTGAAGACAAAATCTTGCATGTTCACAAGATTAGGTTTCCATTGACATCTAAATCTCTGACACAAGGATCTGAAAAGTCAATTATTGAGGGCCAATTGAACACTTATTGCCTCACTTTCCTTGGAACGCAAAGTCAGAGGCAATGGGTTGAAGACAATTTTTTTCCAATAGCAGTTTCCCTTCTCAAAGAATTCTGTTTCCATTTCAGAAGGTGACTAATGTGTGGACTGTTTCTCCAAAATCAATTCCTGTGGTCTCCCATGCACTGGTCATCTTGGGCAACGAGTTACAGGTGAAATAGATGAAGATTTTGAAATAATGACTTAGTACTTGTTGAAGTAACATAAGTATAAAATTCTAGGTCTTTATCAGATTGAGAATCAATGTCTTCCACCATAAACATGGGATCTTTGACTTCACTGTCATTGGAGAACAACTTGCAGTTGGTGTCTTCTCTAATTATCTCATCCACAAAATCTCTGAAGTGGTGAAAATCTGCATATGAACATCATTACTTACTTTATAAATCAGAAAATTTGATTATAAACAACAGAAATTCATTCATGACTTAAAATGTATGACCTAAAGCGTCTGTCAGAAGTAATACAAAAAAACCATTATTTCTGGGAAACTACATAATTTCAAGAAGACTAATCACTAAATATCTTATGCCCTCATGAACCAAAAATATAACTTACTCACGTACAACTCACTTGAAATTTGCCACATTTATAAGAACTTTCATGCCTTGAAAGGCACTAGATGTGAAAGATAGAATGATATTATAATAAATATAAACTACAGCAGGGACCATTAGGTCACAATTCAAAATGTTCCTTACATGTGTCGTCCACTGGCAATGCCAGGACTGAGGAGGATATGGGTAACAGCAAATGCATGTGCAACTCACAAGCATTACATTGCTACCATTCTGCTTAACTCGGTAACGATGGATCCTAGACCCTTAAAATCACATTTTTGTGTCCCTTGGGACACAAACTATGTTTCTATGCCATAATCTACACAATGAAAACTATTTGGATGGTATCTCCACCCTGGAACACAAGTTGTCAGAAGCATTCAGAGCTGATTTCCAGTATGAAGAAGATACAGGGTCTTTATTAATGGCAAGACCCAAGCCCTGAGGCACGAACACATGAAACTATTTTCTCTTTTCCTACAATCATATACAAAGTGCATGGGTCCAGTTGCTACCATTTCATTTCAAATCTGGTAACCCTATTCTATTACGTTCAATTTGTAAATATAACTTTCATCATTCACACACCCTTTTTATATTAACTACGTGACTCACATTTCCTAAACCAACCAAATAGATATTTCTCCTTTACTCCCACATTAGACTTTCTCCATTACAATCTACTGTATTTTACATTCACTTTGTTCTGAGTAATGTAAAAATGTCACTAAACTTACCTCAATTCTTTCTCTGTCAGCTTGTCACCTAGGTTTCCAACATACAATGTGGTAATGCTCTTGTCTTCTGGAGGCTCCAGTTTTGGCATAGCCGAAGCTCGTCTCATTAACTTTTCAGCAACAGGGTCATTTATACCATAATACCTTTACAAAAGTTAGTAACATTTTTATTGTATGGCCATCAAAAAAAGATCAATTGTCAAATTTTTTTTATCTATTTCTCTACCTGTCCTTTATATTTTGATCAGCTAAAGGATCATCTGGATCTGTGGGTTTCTCATGACGATAAGGGCACTCTTCTCCTCGTTTACATTCTCCTTTGACCCAGAAGGAGCAAATATGTGGTCTATTTCGTTTATAATAAGGACTGGTGCGAGCAAGTTTCATAAGTAAATCACTTGCTGCTTGCGATTTACCAACAGCTCCAGCAGGAGTGGTTGCATCAATTTTTCCAAGCTACATTTCATAAAAGGTAGTATAAATCGTCTTTACAATAATATCTAATTCCCCACAATCCAATAAACAAAAACAATTGTCCAAAATACAATTATCAAAACCAAATGAATATTACCTCTTTATCCATGTTCTGAATGTAATATTCCTTGTTAACATCAGAACGAGGAAGATCATCTTTGATGCGAAGAGCAGCATCTCTGACTTGAATGGGAAGACCATATTCAAGATCCAATAGACATGTCTGACAGACATTTTTTAAGCGGCTGCATGTTTGACATACTTCAGTTTTCTTAAAACGCATCCGTGCACCAGGACACCAGCGAAATACAGTAAATGGACGAGAACAAATTTTACATTCTTTACCATAACGTTCTTTTGTCTGTGACAGAAAGAAAAAGGCTACGTTAATGCAATGGGTTACAAGATTATCGTACACAAATTCAAGTCAGATCAAGATGATAAAAGCAGAATGTGAACAACTTGTTTGTCCCCTGCAATTATTGCTTCCCCTGTGACAACGACTACACCAGTAGACAATTTGTAAAATCACTACATTAGTTACACTTTAAAATGAAATTTCTTATAAGATATTAAAACAATTTTTTATAACAAATAATTTCTAATGATTAACTCTCACTTACCACAAATTGTACTATTTGTAAATAATGACAAGACTGCACAAAACAATACATCACAACATGCACCTTCCATCACGACAAAACAAATTCATTCCGTTCACTAAAATTGATAGTTTATTTTTTATCACTGGTGATCACTCATTTACAGGAACAAATTTATCCAACTTTTCCGGTAAATTTAATTTTATTTTCTCCTGATTTGTTTTGTAATTTCCCAATACTTCAAGAAAATATTAAAGCTACACTGTTACTAATTGGTCAGCTCCGTGATTTCATTGGGACAACATACAATTTAACTTTTTCTCACCAGAAAGTGGATTGCTTTTACATTACATTCATTTAGCAAAGAAAAACAAAACAAAACAACATTATTTTACTTTTAACACATAAGAAATTTCTAAACACACATTTTCTATAAGTAGGATAAGGAATCAAATTTCATGCAGGTCAAGTGACATATACTGTTTTCACCACTGTTGTGGGCAACAAATGAGTTTTCTTTCTTCCATGCACAAACTAAGGATTTTCTTGCTTCATTTCAACACTTCGTTGTTTTTTAATAACAAATTGAAATCCATTTTAGGCAAAGTACTTCTGAACAAACAAGATAGTAGAGAACGGCAGAATGATACACAAATTCAAGTAATGGTTATGAAGCAGCATTAAAGAACACCAAAACATACCATTCTTATGTAAGGGTTGTCTCCCAAACACGTCTGACAGAGAATGGGAAACTCCTGTAAAATATAAACAACATGTCAACAGACTTAGGAGAGACACAATACCACATTATTACAATTCATCGACTCTGATTTCATCTATCCTTACCGCATCTTCCCAATTCTGACGATTATAAGTATTTGTAGTTTTAGATGTAGCCATCTTTCATTCAAAAATTAAATACAAATAAACAATTGAGCCTAATCGTTCACTTCAGATGCTTAACATAACGTCCAACATATAACGGCACATTCGCAATCCTCATAAAACACCAAATTAACTACATCGCCATATTGCTACGTACACTACTACTCCGATTAAAACATAGTGGCAGTTCACGGTCATTGACGGAGATGGGAATGTCATCCAATCGAGAGCTCCAATATGAAAAAGGTGTATCATTGCAAAGCTCTCAATTGGATGATGGTGTCCCTCATCGTTCAATTGTTCAGTTGTTCAGTGTCACTAGGTTTAAATTGGTAAATGTACACTCTCTGGTCCACTCCAAAGAATATACATTAATCTGTCAAAAATAATGTAAAATTGTGTAAATATCAGTGGTCGCTCATGACTTAAGCTGCTTTTAGCATGCTTAAATAAATAAATTTTAAAAAATAATACAGCTTCACACATATAGTGACGGATTGTGGACGTATAATGACAGACTTCTGTCATTGCTGTGACGTTGCCGTCCGGTTACCGCCAACCTTGTAAACTTTAATTGTTTTATAAAGTTGTTTTTACGATTTATGTGTTATGTGTATAACATTTTAATCAATAAGGTGTACATAAAGTAAGTATATTAATTGAATATAAAAGTATTTTAAATATAAGTTGTAGAAAACTTATCAATGTTCAGTGAAATTCAGATTTCTAAGGCTGGTATTCCATCGTGTAAAATGGTTATGTTTTCCCTCCAAATACTGTGATATTTCAATGTGAAATGTGTTGGGCAGGTGTTGTGTTCGAGCATGAAGATTAATCGAGTAGTTGAAAGTAATTAGAAATCACAACCATGCAGCGGTGGCAGTGCGTAGAAGAGGACTTCAGTTCTGAAGACGAAACACGTAATTTCTCGGATCGAAAAATATTTACTGCTGAAGATCGTATTGAAGAATGGTTGACATTACGTACGTTTGAAACTGCTTCAAAGGTAAGTTGGAATGGATCATTAAATGTCTCTGAGTAAGTGTTTGGTACATTGTCATATCATGACATAACTATTGGTGCTACGGAATGGCAGACTTTCTCGTACGAGTTTGTTTTTCAATTCACTTGTCTGGGCGAACTTGACGGGCTTGCCCCATCCTCTTGTCATCTGCAATCTATCGCCACGCAAAGTACATTTTTTGCACTATTTTAATTTTCCTAATGCTAGAATCGAAATATTACTTTAAGAATATTATAGAAGAGTAAAACTTCAACCTATATGGAAATTTTCCGTGAAAGATGTGGAGCCGCTTTTAGAAATTATTTAAGCTCTAGTGTAAATGCGAAATTTAAAGCTATTTTTTACAGAAAACTTATGAGTTTTCGAGAAACTCCATTGGAAGTCATTTGAAGTACATCCATTCCAGAGTTGGGCAAAATACTTGAAAAAAATATTTCAAATACAAAATACTTCGTCGAAAGTATTTTAGATACAAAATACCTTCCATAAAAGTATTTTAAATACAAAATAATATTTTAAAAACTTTTGAAAATACAAAATACAACCTATAGTGATCCAGTCCAGAAAATTTTGAAAATGTCCCAGGGGCTTCCAGGTATAAAGTACCCTCCAAAATTAAAATATCGGTTTCAAATCAAGGGGCCGCGAGATCATTCAGATCGATCGGGGAGTATCAATTTGGAGAAAATCGGCTGAACGGATTAGTCGCTAAGTTTAGTGTTGAGCACGGAAGGACAGAAGTTTTGCTTTCATTAGGTTTTTCGGTATCAAGGACCCACAAAATAGGGATTCTGGCTGCACCACGTGTTAGGATTTTTTTCTTAATTTAGCAACTTAATTTATCCACATAAGTTTTTCTGCCGAAATTCCGCCGTTTTTTCGCGCATTACATAACTTTTCCTATACTACACGTACGTACGTATAGTATAGGGAAAGGACGCCGTCTTTTACTTTTCCGTATACTATACGTACGTACATATAGTATACGGGAAAGTAAAAATGTATACAATACAAATGTGAATTCATGCATTATTGCTTTCCCGTATACGTACGTATTACTCGTTCACTTTACATTTGCAAACGGAGCGCTGCGATCTGTTTACATGAGATCACCGCCGACTGAATGAGAAACGCGCGCCTGCAGTAGATACTGACCGTTTAATATGATATAGATGGCGGTGAGCATCAAACAGAAACCCGGGTTGAAACATAACCATTAAGCAGTAGAAAAGTGCAAAGAAGAAATAAAAATATTGTACGTGAATGTTGTGAATAGCGTGTGGTGTGATCTATTTTATTGTATATTATCTTATTTAAGAGCACGACTTCCAGCTCACTGCCAGAAAGGCATAATTCGTCAGCTGTGTCCTGGCTGGGTGTCATACTATGGACCAGCTATGGACGTAGCTGCCTTCGGAACAGCTGATTGGTCAGATGCTGATTGACATCGGGGCCATTCGTGTATTCTCGGTTGTGTGTTCGGGCCTTCGCTTTCAAAAACATTAGTTCCTAATTCTGCCGTGTGAGTGATACACGTAGTATACGTACGGAGTGATATACGTAGTATAGGGAAAGTTATGTAATGCTGCGCGAAAAAATGGCCAATTTTCGCCAGAAAATTGTTGCCGGGCGCTGATAACGAAAAAGTAGATAAAACTAGTTGCTAAATTAAGAAAAAAAAATCCCCTAACACGTGGTGTAGCCAGAACCCCTCTTTTGTGGGTCCTTGATACCGCGAAACCAATTGAAAGGACGTCTGTCTGTCCTTTACATGAAGCCCCCCGGATATATTCAAAATTTTCTCAAAACCGCTCCAATTTTTTTCTTTAAATTTCTTGTAAGAATAGAGTAATATACACTTATTAAGGTGGCATAGGTCCGATTTTCACAGATAACTCTAAAATTTCGAAATTGCAATGTTTAAAAAAATTTCGGCGTCTTTCTGGAACTACAAAATTGAAGATAGATATGTTTCCTTCAAATACAATTTGTTGTCCTAAGTGAGTTCTTTCATTAAGGTCATGTGCATTTTTGTGAAAATTTTAGAAGTTTTCGAGCAATATTACGTGCAATATGTGCAAGTTAAAAAAATACAAAAATAAGATTTTTTTCAAAAACGGCTCCAAATTTTTTCTTTAAACTGTTGGTAGGTATAGTGTCTAATGTATTTTAGGAGATAACAAAAACACCATATTGCTCTATCCTTTTGTTTGTTTTTGTTGTTTTTTTAATTGGAAAAATGTAATTTTTTACTTGTCTCATGTTAATATTTACATTAGCGGCAATTTTTTCACATTATATTTACGAGTACATGTGCTTTAAATAATGTCAAGTAAAGTTTCTAGAAAACAACCGTTTTCTGTGAAAACTAGCTCAAAATTCCGCATTTTCAGAAACGCTCAAATGCCATTTCCTCAAATTTTTTCTTGAAACTTTTGTAACGGATAGTGCTAATTACACTCTTTAATATGACGTAAAGTTTATTTTGAGTTATTTTTTGTTTTCTTCAAAAATTACATAAATGTAATTTGTTTGAAAGATCTCTCACATCTTTAATGATGCACATTATCAGCAATTTGTAAACATTATTATATTTGTGAGTGTATGTGCTTCAAATAAATTCTAATGAAGTATTTTGAAAACTCAAAAATTATCTGTGAAAAAGAGCTTCAAATTTTGCGTATTTAGTTGCGCTAAAACGCCATTTTCTTTAAAACGGCTCAAAATGTTTAAAATAAAATTGCCATATAGGACGTGGTTTTTGTGTTCTTTAATATTCTAAAATTAATATTTCCGTTCCACCATTAGGAAACCGAAAAATTAAGAAAATATCAGAAAAATGTACTTTGGGCGATAGATGGCAGCTGGAACGAGTTAGTGGCAAATCCGAATAGCTAGCGCAGTCGCAAGAAAATAGAAAAGGTGTATGGGAACGTCTGTGCCATTCTGTAGCACCACTAGTATATCATTGTTTTGTTAAAATAAACATTATTTTTCTTTTTGACGATTAGTATAGTCACTAATTAGTATAGAAACTGTTATGCAGCACAAAAGATTTTACTTTTAACTTAAATTTGTGTACCGACTTTAATTGTTTAATGTCATCTGGCAATACGTTGTAAAGTAACGTATGTATGTGGGTTTCTTGTACTGAGCTGTTGATACTGATACTTGATGCAAATGATTTCTACGATGTTTGTTGTAATTATAAATATCAATATTGCATGAAAATATGTTCCCTCCGTTAAGTAAGTCATTTTTGACAAATATTACTGATTCGTAAATAAATAAGCAAGGCTATGGTAAGATTCCAAGCTCAATGAAAAGAGGCTTGCAGGGACCACGTGAAGACATTTTTTCATTATTCTAATAATTTTCTTTTGCAATCTGAAGGTCTGAGTACTACCGGATGGGCTTCCCCAGAATATTATGCCATATCTCAGGCGCGAATGTACATTTGCAAAATAAACGCAACGAGCTGCATGAAGGCTGACAGAATTTGAAAGAATTCTGAATGCGTAACATAATGAGCTTAATTTAGTGTTTAATTCATTATATGTACAATCCATTTCAGTTAAATATATTTGTTTAATTGTTATATGTACATTCTATTTGAGGTTTTATTGAATTGAGAGACTTAGAAATTTTGTTACCTCAACATCAGCTAATTTCATATTGTTAATTTCCAATGGAACATGTGAGTTTGCTGATTTGAAATGCAAAAATGCATTGAATCAGTTTTTCTTTCGTTAACAATTAATTTGTTATTATTAAACCAATTGAAACTTCTGAAATCGTACTATTTTCTGCTTTTTTGCAAAGAACATTCGTGTCATCGGCCAACAACCGTTCTTCCATTTTCAATAGACGAGGGCATGTCGTTTACATATAACAGAAAGGATCGGGCATGAGATCGAACCTTGCGGGGCCCCATTCCATACGAAGGTAATTGTGAGAGCAAGATGTCATGGTCAGTAAAGTCAAAAGCTTTCGAAAGATCTAAGAACATTCCAATGGGTACTTCATTTTGGTCTATTGATGAAGCAACATCTTTGAGAAAAGAAAAAAATGGCAGTTTCCGTAGATTTTGATTTTCTAAAACCGTGTTGCGAGTCTGAAAAGTACTAGTTTCATCTGTGCAGCTTAGTGAATGCACGAAAAGTGCCAATGCACGTTCACTAATTGGGGTGCGACCGTTCACACGCCATTGGGATGCGACCATTCCTATTATTAAGGGCATCTATGGTCAATCCTACAACATAAAAGGAAAAACAGGGTGTCTGTACGACTTTAGCCAACTGGCGCACGTAGTGCGTGTGGGGAAATACAAAGTTTGTTTCAAGTCTCAGCGCTGTTTCAGATTTCTTACTCCAGCAAGTGCTTGTACTTCGCCCGTTTGTCGGGTTGGTATGAAGCGATCTCGGTCGTGAGAGTTTTCCGAGTCAGCTGCTTAAAAAAATACTAACAATTTTTTAAATATGATCTAATCAGCTTTGGTGTTGATAAATTTCGATGTAAATCTGCTATAGGAATGTACAGGGTGGTCACCATTAAACTGTTCCTACAAAACACGTTATAACAAGGAAACGAATTATAAGTACAAGTACCAAACGTGCTACAACTGTCCAGAGTATGGGTGTGCATGATTTCTATGCGTCACAGCGGCCTTAGCCAGTTCCAGATATGCCCACCAAATGCAATTGATCAGGCTGAATATACTGCAGTTTTCCTAACTTTGCCCCTGACAGGAAACAGCTGTTGACGCTTTCATTCAATCGGAAGCTTAAACGTCACCATAGTGACGTCACTGTGGTGACATACAAGCTCCCGATTGGATGGCAGCAAAACAGCTGATTCCTGTCAGGGGCAAAGTAAAAAAAATCGCAGTTTTTTATAGTCGCACTCACCAGACCAGTCACCGTCAGGTCACCGTGCACTTGTTGACGAGGCAACATAGGTTTGGAAACAGCAGGGCATCATTGGTGAAACTCTTTTATGAAAACTACAGTAACGCTGAAAGGATTACGGAGGGGTCCTCTTTCTCCACCTGTTTGCGGAACATGATGAAGTTCGAATCAACTGGGAAAGTGGGTGTCGCTCCGGGAAGAGGCCGACGACCGGTGGAACCACAGGTGATTGATGAAATCGCTGTTGCTCTGGCCGACAACACTGTGCGCAATTCCCGAGCGTCAAGGAGTGCGGGTGCTTTGTCCCGAAAGTTTAACATTCTGTGGGCCACTGTACGGTAGGTGCTTCGAAACATCCACAAACGGTATCCGTACAAGATCTACATCTTACAGGCATCACCAGGTTGTGCACCACCGGACGCACAACTACGTGATGACTTCGCTCTCCACTTTGTTTCAGAGATTGAACTTGACGAGGCCGTGGTTTCGGACCTTCCTATGGACAGACGAGGCACATTTTTCTCTGATGGGTGAGGAGAACACACAGAATTGCCGAGTGTAGGGAATTTCATCGCTAGGCAATGTGCATGAAGTTCCTCTGCATGGTGAACGTGTTACCGTATGGTGTGGCTTCACGGCGACGGCGACATCGTTGGGCCATTCTTTTTAGTATCCGGTATACTATACGTACGTATAGTATGCTGGGAATGTGCATATTAAAGATGTGAGAAATCTTTCAAAAAAATACATTTGTGTAATTCTTGAAAAAGCAAAAAAAAAAAACTCAAAATAAACTTAACATCATATTAAAGAGTGCAAGTAGCTCTATCCGATAGAAAGTTTGAAGAATTTTTTAGCCATCTATGAGGAAATGGCGTTTGAGCGTTTCTGAAAATGCGGAATTTTGAGCTAGTTTTCACAGAAAACTGTTGTGTTTTCGAGAAACTTTACTTGACATTATTTAAAGCACATGTACTCATAAATATAATAATGTGAATAAATCGCCGCTAATGTAAATATTAACGACGTGAGGAAAAAGTAAAAAAAATATATTTTTGCAATTTTTGAAAAAACGAATACAGCAATATGGCGTTATGTCATCTCATAGAGTACATTTAGCACTATTCCTACCAAAAGTTTAAAGGAAAAATTTGGAGCCGTTTTGAGAAAAACTTGTTTTTGTAATTTTTAAAATTGCACATATTACACGCAATATTGCGCGAAAAGTACTAAAATTTGCAAAAAAAATATATATGACCTTAATGAAAGAACTCACTTTGGAGAACAAATTTTATTTGAAGGAAACATCTCTATTTTTGATTTTGTAGTTGGAGGAAGACGCCGAAAAAAATTCAAACTTTCACAATTTTCGAAAATCCAGAGTTATCCGTGAAAATCGGACACATGCACCTTAATAAGTGTATTTTACTCTAGTCTTACATGAAATTTAAAGATTTTGAGCGGTTTTTGGGAAAATTTTGAAAACATCCGGAAGGCTTCATGTAAAGTACTCCAAATTTTGAAGAATCGTTTTCAAAATCTCAAAGCTTCGACTCAAACCAGATCGACCGGGGAATATCCATTTTTGAAGAAGTCCTACGTATGGTTTAGGTGCTAGTAGTGTTCGGACGGACGTGTTGCTTTCAATTGGTTTTTCAGTATCAAGGATCCACAAAAGAGGGATTCTGGCCACACCACGTGTTAGAGTTTTTCTTAATTTAGCAACTAGTTTTATCCAATTTTTCGTTATCAGCGCCCGGCAATGAATTTATTCTGCCGAAAATTCGCTGTTTTTTCGCGCAGCATTACATATCTTTCCATATACTACGTATATTACTCCGTACATACGTACGTATACGGGAAAGTGAAAATACAAGTACATCTTCAAATAAGTCATGCTTAATTTTTGTGAAAATACGAGTAATTTTTCTATAATTTCGTGACAAACAATAGCCCGCTGCAAATTTACTGCACTTCAGACAGCCGGATGCGTCGTAAATTAGAATTTGCTTGTTCGTTTTTACATTCGATCTTTTGTTACACATTTACGCATTCATCTTTTAGAAATTAGTTGTTTTGAAATATATGTAAAACGAAGTTGTGTTACACCATTTATACTCAAGTACGGCTGAACCAATTAATTATCTGTTTTGTTGGATTCATCTCCGCTCATTCCGAGTTGGACTCATTCCGAGTAGCGGAATAACTAATAAAATATCGAAAAAATGGCAATACATGGCGCTGGAGAATAAAAAGCTAAATATTCATGCAATTGCAACTCGCTACACTCGGTAATCTATGTCGTTAAATAACTCCCAAACGACGCGTCCTAGGGCTTTAAAAAACTAACATTTTGAGGCTTAAGGCCTCCAAGAAACGTTTTCACACCGTAATCTACAGAATGATATCTTGAACATTCCATTGCATTTTGCTGGTCCGACGCTTCTTGATTCCACCTGCTCAGAGACGTGCAGAATCAGCAAGTAAATGTAAATGAAAGGGACAGAGAAAAGAGAGGCAGAGACACACACAGACTGAGGCAGGGACAGAGAGACGGGGAGAAGGTGTGAAGGGGGGGGGAGGAGGAAAGAGGAACTTCTTGAACATTCCATTTCATTATTGCTGATCCAGCGCTGGTACGCCACCTGCACAGACGTGCAGAATCGACCACTAAATGTGAATGAGAGAGAGGGAGAGACGGAAAGAGGAGAGGCAGGGGGAGACAGAGGATAAAACGGGGAGAAGGAGGCGAAGGCAGAGAGGGAGAGACGGGAGATAAAGGGCAGAACAATGTCTGTCGGGTTTCGCTAGTTTGAAATTAAAATTGCTAGCTCTTTAAGGGAGTATCGACAATGCAGGGAATGGAATTCTGTTCCGCTGTCGCGAATTTCTGTGAATTAGTGTCATTGTTGTGACTTTATATAGCTGTATTGTATGAGACTTATTTTTCCAGTACAAATTTACGAAACTTTTGCATTAAATTTTTATGCAGTTGTAGAATTCACATAGTTTGACAACAATGGAATTCCATCTGCGATGGAAACAGTGAGTTGTTCGCTTCTTGGTTGAATTGGACGTTTTCAAATAGCTAAGGTGTTCGTAGCGCAGAAAGTGCAATTCAATCTTACGTAGCTGTTTGCAGTAACACGGGAAAGTATATGCTGTTGTAGCACCACTGGTTTTTAAAGAGGCTGGCGCTCAAGGACCAGTGACATGCAGCGTTACTGCGATATACTTCGCCAGTATGCCATACAAGCATATCAGATCAGGCAGATTAGCACTATGCTTGATCATGGCACCTGGTGGGCATATTTGGAACTGGCAGGTGGCCTTTGACGCGTAGAAAACATGCACCTTATAACAGTAATACTAGCAGGTTTGGTACTCGCACTATATTCAGTTTCCTTGTTATAACGTGTTCTGGAGGGAAAGTTTAATTATAACCACCTGTACCTAGGAACGCAGGTGGCAGCCCTGATGCATTCGATTTGAACTATTTGCAGTTTTTTAAATGCACATTTGCTTTAATTGCCCAACTGGGGGCATGCGTAGTCCATTTGAGGCCTAATAATTGCTTTATATACTGCGATTTTTCTAAGAGCGACCCTTAAGGCCACTCAAATCCCATCTTCGCGATGGAATATGTCACGGCATTTCGCGTCTTTTCTCGGTCTTGCCGGTAGAAGTCGCATGATCGCAAGCACTGCTTCATACGGTCGCGATCGTGCGAAGTCTAGCGGAACGACTGGAGAAAGACGCGAAATGCCGTGACATATTCCATCGCGAAGATGGGATTTGAGTGGCCTTGAGGGTCGCTCTTAGAAAAATCGCAGTATAAAACGTGAGGCAGTTTGCCGTTGTCAGTTTGCTCCGCTTGTGAAACAAGCATTTTGCCTCTGGTCTGCCGCGCTTTCTTCTGCACGTTTTCTATGTGCAAATCAAAAGGAAGTGGGCTACCTAGTGTGACATCTAGATATTTTCCACCTTTTGGCCCATTTGATTTCATCACCGCATTGCGCGAGTGGCTTCGGCTGTGAGAATCGGTCGCCGTGTGAAGTGCACAGCTCTTACATTGACAGTGACTCGCCACAGCTTCAACCACTCCTAATGTATTAAATGCTGATCCAAATAATTCTGGAGAAGCTCGATCTTTGTCGATGTGACTACTATAGCCGTATCGTCGGCGTACAGGGCGAGTTCCGTTTGAGGGGATGTCATGTACATGAAGGCGAGTTCTGTTTGAGGGGATGTCACGTACATGAAGGGAAGCCGTAGGAGCAATCATGATCCCTTGCGGCACTCCGGCCAAAATGACGCAGCCGGTAGATTTAGCATTCGAAAGCGTAACTTGAAATGTTCTGTTTACTAGGTAAGAATGAATAAGGTGCATTAGGTACATGAAAAAGTTCATGATGTTGAGTTTGTAGAGGAGGCCGACGGCCCTGCCAAACCTTGTGAATGGCACTAGCAACGCCGAGGAACACTCCACCTGTGCCCGTAATTCGTACAAACTGATGTAATGTGGTACAGTTTGCACGAAAGTGAAACTGCTCCTTATGCATTAGAGAATTATCTGAAACAAATTTTAGAATTCGGTTTAGCATTAGTTTTTCACATAATTTTCCGAGTGTGTTAAGTAGTCTAATGGGCCTGTAAGACTCTGGCAGCTTCGGGTTTTTACTCGCTGTGGGAAAATGAGCACATGTGCGTGCTTCCTCTGACTTTGAAAATACTGAAACATAAATATTGAATTAAACAAAGTAATCAAAAACCCAGACTTGCTGCAGCAGCTTCTTCGAGATGTCACGGCCGGAAGCTTTTTAGCTTTCAGCTCCGTGATGACAATTTGATGAATGACAATTTTTCCCATTTATGATTACGGTACTCAGCTAATTCGATTTCCACTTTGTTTCAATCGATTCAGCTCACGTTCATTAGCTGGGTGCTGCGTGCTCTGCCGCACTCTGCACACTGTCCTTCCTGGAAATCAAATTAAGTAAACTAGTGAGATCCCGTGCGATTAAATCGCACGGTTAGTCAAGTAACCAAACTGTTTTCTGCTTAAATTCTTTTTTTGTATTCCAGCATTATAAACAACCTAACCTCACTAAGATCACTAACCTCTCATATTTCAAGATTTCTATTCAATGTAGAAAATCACGTTCACGTGCTTACACAACCTACACTAAATTGAAACAAACAAAAATGCTTGAGATTGCATTTCCCGCCACCCTCCGAGTGTAATTTTCTTTTGATAGATCGCGCGGCAATCAGATATTACAGATCCCGAATTACTACTTTTTTTAATATTTAGGTATTTTTAACGCCCTTTTTCAATACGAATGTCACATGTGCAGGTGAAAAGAAACACGATTTTTCAATCCATTGCTTCTTTATACAGATCGGTTTCGTATGTCGCCCAATTTATTGAAAAGACCAAACAGCCCTTTGAGAAATAATATATAAGATATGGTGTTAATGGCTGCTCCTTCTTCGAGGAACTTGCTTCTGAACCGCTCTGTTGAGGCTGTCAGTCACAGCTTTGGCGAATTTTGCCTCTCCAGCTTCTGTGTGGTGTGGTCCTGATAGGCCAGACGCGTCAGGGATGCGCTGCTGCAGCTCGATCTGAAATTGTTGCCAATTTGTGCGCCGTTTCTGTGTCGTAAGTGCAGTAGATAGTGACAGGCCGCCGCGTCTCATATCCGCTAACACTGGAAAGTGGTCAGAGGAAAGCTCATAATTAATTGTGGGTGTAGCAAGGTAATGACTTTTTTGTCAAAGCACAAATACAGAAAAAATGCCGAGAACGAAGGCCGGAGTCTCAGAGAACGAAATGTGTGAGCAAGGCGAGTCTAATCGGTCATATATTACGAGAGTATATTATGCGCGTATGCAAATGTACCATGCACGAATTTTGTACGAACACTTTTGTGCAGTCAAAAAAAAAAAATACAAAAGCTTTCACGAACCCAAAATGTTCTCCCATTTTCGGTTACCTCTAACACTTGCGTTAGGCACAGAGCAGAAGGAAGAAACGGCGGTAAATTCGCTGTAGTGACAGAAGTCTAGGGCAGGGCTTTCCAACTTGCGGCCCGCCGGATCTTTTTGTGCGGCTCGTGACCGCCTTTAAAAAATTTTATTACACAAAACAAATACAATTCAATTGCACATTTCATCTTATTTTTATTTAATGATATATTAATTTTCTCGTTGTATGTACATTAATCATTAAGTAAGTTGAATAAAAGTTGTATTTAATATTTACGTTTCAGTGTAATCTCTATAGTTAGGGTAAAAACCATCTTAAATCACGATGCGATCTGGGGCTTAACTAGAATTTGAGGTTTCCCATAAGCTCTTCCAAGCTGGACAGCCCTGATCTAGGAATACCTCCTTTGCCCAGCAAAGTGCAGCTACTCGATGTGTCATGGGCTCAACAAGTCGTTGGAAGTGCCATACAGAAATAATTGAGCCATGCTGCCTCCGTAACCGTCCTTAATTTCGAAAGTGTTGCCGAAGCATGATTTTGTGTACGAACTGATCTCGATTACATCCGATAAATTTTCCATGGGATGAATGTAGGGCGATCTGGGTGGCCAAATCATTCGTTCGAATTATCCAGAACGTTCTTCAAGCCACTCAACTTGTGGTCCGATGACATGGCGCATTGTCAACAATAAAAATTCCATTGTTTGGGAACATGAATCCTGTGAATTGCTGCAAATGGTCTCCATGTCGTGATGACATGGATGGGATGGAGTATGTGACGGGAGAAAGACGAACTCTTGGTTGGCTATTAACAGCGGTTTTTTATAAGCCCTGGTTTCAAGTACATTGTGACATCCTAACAGAGGCTACGCAGTCGAGCACTCAGTCGGTCGTTGCCATGAGGGTGGGGGAGAGGTGGTAGGCAGAGGCGGCGGTAACGAAGGCAGATAGGCTGGCGGTGGGTCGCTTGGCTCAGCCTTGCGTCGATTCCCGTCTTGGTCAACCCGAGGGCAACCGTGGAGTGGGGACGCCGGCGATCAGTACCATGCTCACGAAGAGCGGTAAACAAGCGACCACTCGGTGGGCGTACGCCGCCTTTATATACTGCCGGGTCAGTCCATCCCTACGGCAGCGGGGGTGGCATTGCCCTCGTTCGAATCACTCACAGGGGGGCGGGGGACGGGTAGTCAGCCCGCACATCTGGAAGCCATGCCTGCTCCGGGCAAAGTGAAAGCGGAAGCGTCCAAGAAGGCGTCGCTTCACTACATCCAAGTAGCAGAACATAACCATTTCCAGTCAATGATCGGTTCAGTTGGACCAGAGGACCCAGTCCATTCCGTGTAAAAACAACCCACACAATTATGGAGCCACCGCCAGCTTGCCCAGTACCTTGTTGACAACTTGGGTCCATGGTTTGGGGGCTCTACGCCACACTCGAACACTTCCATCAGCTCGTACCAATTGAAATCGGGATTCATCTGGCCGAACCACGGATTTCCAGTCTGGGGTCCAATCGACATGGTAAAGAGCCCAGGAAAGGCGTTGCAGGCGATGTGCTGATAGCAAGGGCATTCGAGTCGGCTTTCTACTGCCATTGCCTCTTAAAACCAAGTTTCGCCACACTGTACTAACGGGTACATTCATCGTACGTATTGTCCACATTGGTATTTGCTGTTATTTCATGCGGCGCTATTTTGCTATTAGCACTGACAATTCTCCGCAAACGTCGCTTTTCCCGTAAAATATTGCGTTGTTCATGGTAGAGATTCTGCCTGAAATTAGGTGTTCTCCGCACACTCTTGACACTACGGATCTCGGAATATTGAATTCCCTAACGAATCGGAAATAGAATATCCCATGCGTCTAGCTCCAACTACCTTTCCGCGTTCAAAGTCTGTTAATTCCCGTTATGCAGCCATAATCACATCAGAAACCTTTTCACATGAATCACTAGAGTACAAATGAAAGCTCTGACAATGCACTTCTCTTTTATACCTTTTGTACGCCATGCTACTGCCATCTTATATTTTCACATTGCTATCACACGACTTGTGTCAACGGAGTTCAACGCCCATTTATCAGCTAATATTAAAACTGCATTAATTCTGTGCCGTCGACGATAAAATCTCAGCACTGCCTTGAGGTGAATCGGAATCCAGCAAAGAATGAGAGAAATTTCAGTATTTTTATCAAAGGAATTGGAAAGATTAGTTTGAAAAACGAATTGTTCATTCAGTGGATTGGTTTGTCTCTATGTAAAAAAATGTTTTTTTCTTACTGGTATGTAGGTGGCTGTTGTCCCAACCATACAAAAAAGTTTTTTTTTGTTTTTGTCGCAGGTACTTCAGAGGCCGTATGTTAGATCCGCTACATCAGTATCTGGAAAGATATGCGTTGCAATTGATGAAACAGTTTTCCTGTTTAATGACGACAAGTGTTCAGAGTTAATCATCAGTATTAATGTTGGAAGTAAGGTGGATTGCTGTTCTTTTGTAGACAGAGCTAATGTTCTGTTAGTTGCGACCAGAGAAGGCGTTGTCCATTGTGTCTCCTTTCAAGGAAATGTTATTTTTGTGAGGTATGTATGTTTTTAAGTTATCTATTTATCGTTAGTGAACTTTTGATGTTTGATAGCTATTGTACTGCTGGATGCACGTGTCCAGAAAGACTGAATTAACTGGTATGTGAAGCAGGGGAGAGACTGGTTGGGGCGTACATTCCCCCATGGTCTTAGAAAACCTGGAATATGAACTATAAAACGTATAATACAGGGTGAGTCACGTAACTTTAGCACCTCCTGTAACTTTTGAACGGTTGAAGATATTGCAATGCAGTTTTCACGGAAGTGAATGAGGGAATGGGGCTAATTGATATGTGTATTGATCTCTCTTTTATCACTTGTATTTTACGAGATATTTCAGGTAACTTTGTTTTTTCAAATGGGACTATACATATTTTTTCAGTCTATCATGACAAGCGTAAAAAGACGAATCCAAAGATATAAATATTGTCATATGTTAGATAAGCATTTTTTTGAGTAATTGTGATTTTTTTTTGCGACTAGTGTTTAACGGATATTTTCATTGTAACTGTCAGCCCCACAAGGTCACGCAGCGCTCCCCCAGCAAACGCAGGGTCGGGGAAGGGAAGGGATTTTAGTACTTGAGGATACGAAAAATATTCACAAAACTGTTGGTTTTTTCCTGAACTCTCCTTTCCATCCTGATCCATTTTCAGATATTTTGTGTTTCTTAGGAACTGAAAATACGGATTTGTCTTAAGTAGTATTTATTGAAATAAGAGTATTTCTATCCCTAAGTTATTATTATATTCTTATTAACATTGAAATTGTTGGTTCAAAATATGCAATATTTTTGTACAGTTTTAATTATTTATTCTTATTGTGCTTTGTTTCAAGATCCCATTAATACTTACCTTATGAAACCCCATTAAATGGAGTTGAAGTTATAAACAATTTTATTACGATACAAACTTATGACAAATCCTTATTTTCCATCCTTTAATTCCTTCAATCAAAGAAAGACGAAAATCTGAAAATGCGGAAGAATGGAAAGCTCAGTTCAGGAAAAAACTGCAATGATTTTGTGAATATTTGGAATACTATGTTTCGTATTTTCAAATAAGATCCCTTTCCTTCCCTTCCTTTCCCCGGGCGCACGTGTGCTGGTGGAGCGCAGCGTGACCTTGTGTAGTGGACTATTCAAAATGTCCGTTAAACCCCAGTCGCAAAAATCAAAATGAATCAAAAAAATGCTTATCTAACATATGACAATATGTACATCATTGACTTTGTCTTTTTACGCTCGTCATGGTGGACTGAAAAAATATGTATAGTTCCATTTGAAAAAACAAAGTGACCTAAAAAATCTCGTAAAATACAAGTGATAAAATAGAAATTAATGCACGTATCAATTAGCCCCTTTCCTCATGCGCTTCCGTGAAAAATGCATTGCAATAACGTCAACCATTCAAAAGTTACAGGAGGTGCTAAAGTTACGTGACTCACCCTGTATATTGTAACGGAATGGGGGTCTACTCACTATTTATTTAATTATTTACTAACTTATACAACACCACGTTGGGCTGTCAATGTAACGGAATGGGGTCTCTCTCTTCCTGCTATCTTTATCACATACTATAACACACCTGTACGTTGTGGTGCCAACGTAACAGATATGCTCTCGACTAGCTCTGCCGAACTGACGATTACTAGTATTACACCTTTAACTATTACCTTATGTTAGCCCCCTGTGCAGTTCGTCTCATAAATTTATTTTGGTGGGCTGTGACCTGGTCCATAAGGAAAACACCAAACATAGCCTCCGTTGTAGTGCTGCCAGGATATCAACTACTTAAAAAAAACATCAGTGTGAAAGAAAATAGCAAATGGTTGGCCATCTGTCTCCATTCGTTTATTAATCAGAACTCAATTCCTATGTTCCGTCGCCCTCGTCCACATTATGCACATCAAAATAAACATAAACAAATAACATCAAAAATAAAATACAGGCACTGAATATAACATTAATAATCATTTATACTGAAATGATTTCTCTCATTTACTTTGGATACGTACGCTCCTTTGGTTAATTATACTGGCCATTCATAATTCTCCTTACTACTACAACATTCTTGGCCTTAAATAATTTATTCTGTCTTCTTAAAGAACCCAAGAAATTATTTCACTTCCCTGTTTGTCGAATCTGCGCGCTCCAACCATTGGACACGAGATTCGTTGTTCCCTGTGTGCTGCTTGGCTCCTAACAGTCCGAGTCGGACACCAACGCCGTCACGCACCATCAATGACACCGACGTAATTGTCGGGTTCGTGTCACCGCCTCTCACCAACACACGGATCGACCGGCGACGTACCGCGCACTCGTATTCTAAAAAACTTCGCAATGTTCCAAAGCAGTTCTTCGCAGCAATAAAATACGCAAGCATTTGAGTAACCAATGCTATTGTTTCTGTCTGTTCAGGTACCGCAAACACAACGTAACTAAGTTCTTTTAAAAGTTCCGGAACAGTTTTGTGATAAATGTTCCGCCGTACAACGCAAAAACTCACTAAATGAAATTATTCACAACATCCAAAGTCACTAACATCTCCGTATAAAAACCTTAACAATTCAAATTATTACAGCCACGAACATACCGTCTGCGTGCTAGTCAGAACACCCGTCAAAATCTTTCTACATTAAGTAATTTCACATGTCCGTGTAAAACTAAAAAAAAAAAATCCAAAATATCGCAGCCACTAACACACTAGTTTGCGTGCTATGAAAACACTCGCCGGAATCTCAAGACCATTGTCAAGACTATAAAAAGTCTCGAGCTCGAACAAAACAAACTCGCCGCCATTCTTGCCCTGTTTGGTTACTTACGAAATAATTATATTTCGCCCGTTTTCGCGTTTTCCCGTCATGTTATAATATTCTAAATTCTTTAAAAATTCTCACTGCCCTTATTTTGTTCTTCAAACGGACGTTCTGCGTCTTATTATGCCGAAATATTTTTATTTCACAACTTAATATTCCTTTCCATGGCCACGCATTTCGTCAATTGTTTTTGCTTCAACTCCCAAGTTATAAATTCGAAAAACTTTATTTACCTTCTTCCTCAGTATCCTAAATTTTCGGTATTATATTCATAATTTTCCCGAAATTCTCCTCTGCACCCTCGTAAATTCTAATCTACTTTAATTCTTCCGTTTTGCCGTAATCTTGAAAAAACATTAATTTTGTCTCGAATAATGTCACAAATTGTAACACTCGTTTTTGTTCACTTGAAGTTTTTGTCGAATATGCATTTTCTAAAAATTGTTAAAACAACGCAACCCCTAGTCCGCTTTTAATTAAATAAGTTTTAAACTTTCTCTGAATTTGCGCCATCGAATGTTGATGCGCGAATTCATTTTCCTTCGGGCGTTTCCATGGTCTAAAAGTAATATTTACACGCGACGCTGCCGTCACTTGTTTATCCTACGCCATGTTTACAGTAAGTAGTCCCAGTTTTCTATACTCAGTCCAACTTTACTAGAGCTTTAATTTTATGTAAAATGTTTCTAAATAACACTGAAATGATCCCAGATCATTGCAATATTAATAAAATATAAACACAAGTACTAGTCACCCGGGAGTTCCCATACGCATACACATCTATTTTTATGAAGCATGTAGAAAACATTAAATATTTGTATATTATACAAAAGAAGTTTACGATAATTGCAACTTCCCGAAAATTAATCCTTGCAATCCTACACGTGCCCTATTTTGCATTTTTCTGAATCTGCTTCTAAGGCTGCTTGAAGTCGAAAATTAGCATGTCTGCACCCAAGAAACATCATCGTGGTACTAGCTCATCTTAAGGGCTTAAGTCTTCAGAGTGCTATGCCTTAAAGGGTTTGTATTGACAAACTGTGTGTTACTCTTAAATATTCTCCGAAAACTATCGGATGTGTGGATATGATCGTCTGCGGTTTTACCAAATGCTGACCACGGCCATTTTGGCATTGGGAGCCCTTTTACCTAGTTTACTTTCGGGGCCCCGTGTATTTGCTGTCACCGATCCTCCCAATTTCGATGTTGAAATGTAATGAAAATCCTATCAATTTACATTCAGATCTTCAAATAAGATCATGTTCAATTTTTCAAAAACACGCGTATGTTTTGCGAAATTTTGTTCTAACATAGGCAATTTTTTAAATTTTCTTTAAACCATTTTTGTCTTAAAAACAGCGTTTTTTTAATTAAATTGAGATCATAGATATCATAAAAGAAGCTTAAGAGAATGGTGCAGGTTTCATGTTCGTTAAAATGCCTGATTTTGCACAAATAAAAATTATAAACATACACGGCGTCTTCCTACAACAACAATTGTGAAGATACACTTGTTTTTTCTTAATGAAAGTGTTCTCATCAAAAGCAGATCTTCAAATAAGGTCATATTGAAAATATTAGTATTTTTTCTATAACTTCGTGACAAACATAATAGCCCGCTCGGAATTGACTGCGCGTAGTTTTTGGCGTCTTCTTACAACTACAGTTGTGATTTTTTTTTATGAAATGTATTTATCAGAACTACATCTTCAAATAGGTCGTGCTTAATTGTTTGAAAATACGAGTAGCTTTTCTATAATTTCGTGACAACCATAAAAGCCTTCTACAAATTTACTGCGCTTCAGAGAGCTGGGTCCGTAGTAAATTAGAATTTGCAGTTTTGTGTATTATTTCTTTTTTCGTTTCTTACATTCGACCTTGTGATTTACATTTACATATTAATCTTTTAGAAATTATTAATTTTGAAATAAAAATTGCTAGCTCTCAGGGAATATCAACAGAGCAGGGAATGCAACAATGGAAATCCGTTTCGCGCTCGCGAATTTCTGTGAATTGCATGTCATTGTTGTGACTTGATATAGCTATATGAAAAGGAGTTATAATTGTCAAATTTATGTTGATATTTGCATGAAAATATTTAGTTTTCGCACCAAATGCTGTACCATTTGTAATTTGTATAGTATTTTAGAATACTCTTCTCTAATCATGGCCCTATGATCACATTTCTGTATTGTCCGGGGTATCAGGCGTCTTTTTCCAATACAAGTTTACAAAACTTTTGTATTATATTTTTATGCAGTAGTAGAATTCAGTTTTGACAGCACTGCGATGCAAACAGTGAGTTGATCGCTTCTTGGTTGAATTGGACGTTTTCAAATAGCTAAGATGTTAGCGCAGAAAGTGCAATATTTCAATACTACGTGGCTGTTTCCTATAACGCGGGAAAGTATGTGCTGTTGTAGCAGTACTAGTTTTATTACAATTCCTCCTCGGATAGAATAAAGGGTGCTTAAGAGAATGGTGCAGGTCTCATTTTGGTTAAAAGCACTGATTTTTCGAAAATTGCGAAAATTTGATTTTTCCGTCAAATTTTTACAATTTCAATATTCATTGATTGGTGTTTCCGGGCGCGTCAACTACTTAGTCATTAGTCCCGTAAGTGCAGTGCGTGCTTTCTCCGGAGGTGGCGATTTGCGTTTTCCCCGCTGGATGGCGAGAAATGGCGCCGACCTACCGTCGACTAGCGGGGTTTTCCCCTCAACCAGGTATCTTCCACCAACGGGGCACCGCTCCAGCCGGGACAAGCTGTAAGCTTCCGACCGGTCTCCCGACATGTGGTACTGTAGTGCATGTTGTGTAAGTGTGTGTGTGAAAGAGAAGAGGGTAGGACAAGGAAACGGAAGGAAAGATCGCGCGCGGTCCGTGGCCCGTTTGTTAGGGTACTGCTGCGCCATTCGTCTGATGTTGCAATATTGAAGACTAGCATACTCTTACGAGAACTTTTGCACATTAGACCCCCTCCTCCTCCTCTTCCCTATCCTTTCATTTCCACATTAAGGGTGAAATTTGTTTGCCGAAACGTGTTTATTTGTTTAAAAAATGTATAAAGGTTACTTCCATTGGTCTTACAGAATATAAAGTTCATAAGGTCAATTACGCCTGAAGACCTATTTGTTTCAGCAACTCCAACCTGTATCCAAGCTTGCAAGAAATATCTGAAATATTGCATATCTTATAGAGTAAAAAATCTAATTGTTAAAGTAGAATGAATTGCGACCTCCTGCACCTTTGTAATAATGGTAGATGTATTAATCTATTATTTTACTGACTGTGACAGAACTATTTCTACTGAGATATGTTGTGAAGGATGCACTTTTGTAAACCTGTTTGACTTTGGAGCTCACCATAATAGAGGAACATATAATGCAGTATTGGTTGATCACCGTGGGAGCATTTACAGGTAATATTAATCTTCATTATTATATTTTCTTTGGTAACTTGTAAGGAATGGCGAAAGAATAGTCAAAAGAAGCATAGAGCCTACAATGTCTGAAACTTGGTCAAGAATTCTCAGAAGTTTTAGTGGCCATTGAATTCGGAACAAATCAATAGGTAAACTTAGTAACAGTCGCTTTGTAAATGTGATCCTACAAGTTAGTAGCACAAGACTTTTTCTTACTAGTGTTTTCTCTTTCTTTGAGTCGGGGTTACTTTTGGTTTTGCCTCACCCCCTTCCTCGCTGCCATCTGCGCCTAAGGTCCTACCAGGGTCTCCCATGGTAACAGCTCCCCTGTGTATAATTCTGGGTGAACAGCCTCCTCATAGTCCCCAAACATCAGGCTCAAGTAGCCCTTAAGCTCATCTTGGTGCTTTACCATTACACGTTAGCCCATGGTAGTTTGTGAGCTTATCTGCTAGTATCATTGTTCTGAGCGTTGGGAGCAAATTTCTCAATTCCACGCACATTTATTGTACTCAGATTTCTCACACTGTTAATGGCCAGGACAAGAGATTACGGAAATATTAGGGTGTATGGGTGGTTCGCGAGGGACTGGTAATACTCCTAAGCCACAAACGCTACAGGAAACATCCGTCTTATGCGATATTCGTACCATTATACTTGGATTAAAAGAGCGAGTTCTTTCAAGGCCACAAGCTGAAGGGGGGTCACTCATCCAATTAGGAGCTTCAATTCCAAAAATGCATGTCGTAACGAAGCTCACGATTGGATGACTGTCACCCCTCTCCTGCCAGCGCATGTCCCTGAAAGGACTTTCTCTTTCAATCGAAGCATAGACTCGATGCTAGCGTCCCTGCCCCAATGTCTTTGCAAGGCACCCTTTATAGGAATTGGTACGTAGGCAGCCAAATTAATTAAATTATTTATAGCAATTCTTTGGACAGAATTCAGGGGAAAAAATTGCAACAGTTTTGTGAATATTTAAAATATGTTTCATTCCCCGAGCGCGCGTTTGCTGGTGGAACGCTGCATGACCTTATGTGGCGGAAGTTACTGAAGTGACCGGTACAGTGTTCACTGCCAAGGTGCCGTAATCTAAAAGAAGTTCCAAAAAAGCTGCCAGGTCGTTACACAGTTCAGAATATAAGTCCAAATACCAAATAGAAATTCCAATAACAAGCCGGGTCGAACACAATGTATATCTGGATATTTAAGTCTTTCCGGTGCGGACGCAATCTCTGAAGTCCCGGCCCGCCCGGCCGCAGCCAGCCCCGTCCCCGCCCGGGGTGGGCGAGGGGGGGGAGAGGGGTGTGCGCTGCCCCTCCATCCCCGCCGCAGCCACCGCCCCGGCGCTGCCGTGGCGCGCCTTCCCGCTGTGACGTGGCGCCGCCGAGGGTATGAGTGGCGGTGGGCGTACTTATGTTTTAACCGCCACTACACCCTCCGCGCCCAATTGCGCCGCGTACGGTGCAAACCGTACTCTGCGTCGCAGCCTCCTCTGCGGTAGCTGCTGCTCGGGACTCTCCCGCGTGTCCCCTGGTGGCCTCCGCTCGTCTCCGGACGAACCCGCTGCTCGGGATGGCCCGTCTCCGCCACCGGGCTGCCTCCGCACCACAGTATCCCGCTGCCCTCGTTCGCTATCTGCCACCGCTGGTCCCGTCAGCTCTCTCCGACTGCCTCCTGCAATGACGTTGTATCAGCGAACTGACGCATTACAGCTTCCCTGTATTCGTCCTCTGACCTCGGAGTGTGGTCGTCTACTTCCGCTTTCTCGAAGCGCGGCCTTACTTGCCCCTGATGCCTCATCACTTTCTTATGGAGTGTCCTTACCTCATACATTCTGCAACCATGTATTTTGTGCACCACCCCTGCCACCCACGCTGGTGACGCCTTGAAAGTGGTACAGAATACCTTCTCCCCACTCTGTACTTGGGAGGGGAGCCCTGTGATGTATACTCCTCCCCCGGCTTAACAGGGAGAGGTGGGTCCGCGGCTGGCGCCCATGAAGTAGTTCTGCCGGGCTCTTGCCATCTCGGCCCGGCAGTGCCCTATATGAAGCCAGCACCCGCAGCAAGGCCCGGTCCCTCGTGGAGCCGGCCGCTCTCGCCTTACCCATGGCTGTCTTGAACGTCCTCACGAATCTCTCTGCTTCTCCATTCGACTGAGGATGAAACGGCGGCGCGCACATGTGATGAATGCCATTGGTTTTGCAGAACTTCGCGAATTCTCCGGCCGTGAACTGCGCTCCGTTGTCGGTTACCAGAGTCTCCGGCAGGCCTTCCGCCACGAAGATGCGCTCCAGCGTGTCAATGGTTGCTGCTGCTGTGGTGGACCGCATCTCCACTGCAAAAGGAAAATTGGAAAATGCATCCACCACCAGCAACCACATGGAGCCCCAAAACGGGCCCGCAAATCCGCATGCACCCTCTCCCACGGGTGCTTCGGGGAGGGCCAGGAGACGAGGTCTTTCCTGGGGGCCGCCTGGTTCACCTGGCACGACTCACACCTGCGTACGAGGTCTTGGATGTCCTCCGACATGCCGTCCCAGAAGCAGTATTTCCTCGCTAACTGCTTCGTTCTAACCAGGCCCCAGTGACCCTCGTGCAGAAGCTGAAGGACCTGTTTCCTCAAGGACTTGGGCACCACCACTCGTGTCGCCTCCTCCGATGCCAACAGTAGCACTCCCGCCTTCAGAGAGAGTCTGTCCTTCCTGGCCCACCATCGCGCATTACTACGCAGCAACCTGGCTGGCCAACCGTGCCGCATGCAGTCCAGCACCCACCTTAGTTCCGGGTCCTTCGCCGTCTCCTCCGCCACCCGCGTCGCATCCACTGGAAAGTCCTGCACCGCCTGCAGCTCCTCCAGATCTAGCTGCAAGCACTCTTCTTCCCCGGCGTCGAACTCCACGTCTGGTCCAGCCGGAAGCCTTGACAGCGCGTCTGCGTTTCCATGCTGCCCTGTGGACCTGTAATGTAATGTGTAGTTGTAGTCTGACAGGAACAGTGCCCAGCGCTGCAGCTTCTTCACAGTACCCTCCGGCAGCTTCTTCCCCGGATGAAATAAGTGGACCAGGGGCTTGTGGTCGGTGATGAGGTGAAATTTGGATCCGTAAAGAAAGTCATTAAATTTGCGTACCCCAAAGACCAAGCTAAAGCTTCCTTCTCCACTTGAGAATAATTACGCTGATATTTATTCAGAGTCTTTGATGCGAACGCGACGGGCCTTTCCACTCCCCATTCATCTTTCTGGGAGAGCACCGCCCCCACTCCGTAGTCCGACGCGTCAGCCGCCACCGTTGTCACTCTCTCTGGCCTGAAGTGTGACAACCTGGTCGCCTTCACCATCGCCCTCTTGAGTTTATCCAAAGCTTCCTGGCACGGCTGCGTCCATTGAAATTTAACCCCTTTCTTCTTTAAAGCGTTCAATGGCGCCGCGATCGAAGAGAACCCCTTTATAAACTTATTATAATAGTTCACCTTGCCTATCAGAGCCTGTAACTGCTTGATATCCTGAGGTGGGGGGAGGTCGAGTATGGCTTTCACATGTTCTTGGGTGGGAGCGGTACCATCCTTATTCAAAACATGTCCCAAAAATGTGACCTCATCTTTAAAGAACTCACACTTCTCTCTGTTTACTCTCAGACCGTTGTCCCGCAAAACCGCCAACAGCTTCCTCAGATTCTGCCTGTGCTGCTCCCTCGTGGCTCCCGTGACGATGATGTCGTCTAAATAGTTCACGCATCCCGGCAGCTGCGCAGTTACCTGTTCCAGGCACCTCTGGAAGATCGCGGCTGCCGAGTTCACCCCGAAGGGCAGCCGGTTGAATCTGAACAGTCCCAAGGGCGTGTTGATAACCAAAATCTTCTTCGCCTGCTCGTCCAGGGGGATCTGAAGATAAGCATCACGCAAGTCAATTTTCGAGAAACTTACCCCTCCCGACAATTTCTGGAATAAGTCCTCCGGTCTAGGGATGGGGAATTGTTCTACATTAAGCTGTTCATTGACTGTGCACTTGAAGTCCCCGCACAACCGCACCGCACCATTCTGTTTTTTTTACCAACACCAGCGGCGTGGCCCATTGGCTGGTGGACACCCTCGAAATGACTCCTTCGGCCTCCCATCTCCTCAATTCTGTTTCTACCTTGTCCTTGAGCGCCCACGGAACTGGCCTCGCCTTGTAAAACCGAGGTTTGCAGCCGTCTTTCAAATCTAAGTGGGCTTGGAAAGTTGAACATTCTCCCAGGCCGTCCTCAAACACTTCCGGGAACTCTCTCTCCAATTCTTCCAAAATGTGAATTTCCTGCTCCGCAATGACATTGAGTTCGTCTACAACTCCAAATCCTAACTTGCCAAACGAATCCAAACCCAATATGTTTGTTACGTCATAACGGTCGACCACTATCACTTCCAACCTGGCTTTCTTCTGCTTGTAAGTTGCCCCCACTTCAATCTTGCCCAATGTAGTAATTGGTGTTTTCCCATACGCACTCAGACGTTTACCTACTTTCTCACATTTCGGCGCTCCCAGCTTCTGATATGTGTCCAAGTTTATAAGGGTGGCTGCCGCACCCGAGTCCACCAGAAACTGCACCTGAACTCCGGCTAATTTAATTTGCACTATCAACCGGTTGTGTCCCCGCGCGTCCAGCACCGCGTGCATTGCGTCTACATCCATTTCCTCCTCGGTCTCCCTACGCTGTGCCCGGGCTTTCCTACACACTTCCTTGATGTGGCCGACCTTGCCGCACCGGAAACACTCGGCCCTGCGAAACCTACAATCTTCCCTCGCGTGCCGCGTGGCGCAATCCCTGCACGACTTCCAAGTCCGTCCGTTTCTTTCTTTCTCTGCCACGGCCCTGCTCTTGACCCTGCCTTCACTGCCGCGGCCTCGTCTTCCCGCGCGCGAAGTATCGCTGCGCTGATCGCTATCGCTGCTGCCAGAATCCCTGCTGCTATGCCGCCTGTCGCGCCCTTTCGCCTCGCCCGACGCCTTCTGCTCGCTCGAACTCCGCACCTGTGTTACCATTGCTGTGCTCGTCAGCTGCCGCGCCGTCTCCGCGGTCAGCTCGTGAAGTGCCGCTATCTTACGCACCTGCTCCAATGACGGGTCAGCTTCCCTAATCGCTTCTCTACGTATTTCGTCCACCGGCGTGTGCAGAATGACCATGTCTCTTATCAAAGTCTCCGCATAGGATGCACCGCACTCCTCTCCACATCGGAATTGACAGCCCTTGGCGCGCCCCACCAAGTCCGTAATCCATTCTGCGTGAGTCTGACCCTCCTTCTTTCTTAACTGAAAGAACGCGTACCTGGCTGCTACTACGTGAGGCGTTTGCGAAAAATGTTTGCTCAGCTCGTCCTTCATCTCAGCCCACTGAACCTCGCTCATTTCCTTGTCCGGGAACAATTTTTTTAACAGGTTCACCGTGGGGGTGCCGACGGTACTCAAAAAGAATGACTTCCTTGTGCTCACGTCTGCCACCCCATAGCATAACGTATGCTGCTCGAACCTTTCTATGTAATCCCCCCATTGTTCTACCTCCGGGCGGAACGCCGGAAAGCGGGGAGGCGATCGCGTACCGACTGCTCGACTCACCGACTCCAACGTTCTTGCCATTGCCTCGTAACGTTTCTCCATGTCCTCCTGCCGCTTATCCATCGACGCCTGCATCAACTGCAACTGCTGCGCCGCTGCGGTCTGCTGGAGCTGCAACTGCTGCTGCAATTGGCCGACCAACTGTTAGGCTCCTGACCTCGCTGCTCTCTTGCTCCGTTTTCCTCGTCGCCATTTTGAAGTGACCGGTACAGTGTTCACTGCCAAGGTGCCGTAATCTAAAAGAAGTTCCAAAAAAGCTGCCAGGTCGTTACACAGTTCAGAATATAAGTCCAAATACCAAATAGAAATTCCAATAACAAGCCGGGTCGAACACAATGTATATCTGGATATTTAAGTCTTTCCGGTGCGGACGCAATCTCTGAAGTCCCGGCCCGCCCGGCCGCAGCCAGCCCCGTCCCCGCCCGGGGAGGGCGAGGGGGGGGAGAGGGGTGTGCGCTGCCCCTCCATCCCCGCCGCAGCCACCGCCCCGGCGCTGCCGTGGCGCGCCTTCCCGCTGTGACGTGGCGCCGCCGAGGGTATGAGTGGCGGTGGGCGTACTTATGTTTTAACCGCCACTACAGTTACATTCAAAATATTCATTACAGGAGTCGCCTAAAAATCAAAATTACTCAAAAAAATGTTTAACATATGACAATATGTCATTGGATTCATCTTTTACGCTGTTAGGCTGAAAATTCACGTGTAGTTCCATTGAAAAAAACAGTTACCACAAATATCTCATAAAATTATTAATAAGCGAGTTGTTTACAGTTCTAATGACAGTTTCTCGCACTCTACACGCCAATGTTTTTTATTCCGCCAGGCATCTTCCTCTATTCTTCTGCTCTTCATTGCCGAATCGATGACGGACTTCCAAGATTTCCTTGGCCTTCCTCATTTTCTTCTTTCAAAAGGGATCTACTCAAAGACAATTTTGGGTGTTCTGTCAGCATGCATTCTTATTAGATGGCCATACCATTGGTGTTGTTTGGATTCTACATTTTCGATCACTTGTTTCTCTATCTGCATTATCTGTCTAATCTCTTCGTGTGGTATTCTATCACACAGGGTATACTGACAACATTGTCTCAAAAAATTCATTTCCATAGCCTTCAACCGATTTTATTGCATCCTTTTTTAACCCAAATTTCTGATCCATAAGTAACACAACTCTCCACCATTGTCTTGTATATTTGTCTTTTGGTTTGCTTTCTAATATTCTTGTTCCATAGTATATGATGAAGTCTACTCGTAATTGCTCTTCCCTTATTTTTTTGTAATGTCATTGTCATCTGATCCATCTGCACTAAGAGTCACTTAAAGATATTTAAATTCCTTTACTACTCGAAATATAGCTATTTCTGTTTCTATAGTGCGTCCAAGCATTTGATTGCAGTACAGAGCTTATGGAGAACAGCGTTGTCACTTCTCAGCGGCGCTTATACGCAACACTCGCCTTAATACTTGGATTGACATGAAATTTTGCCAGCTTGTTCAGCACCTTGAATACCACTTGAACGGAAATAATTTCAAAACATGTTAAATAGATGGCTTAATATTAGAAATCAAAGATTTTTGATAAAAAAAGTTGTATTATTTTTATTAGAATTATTATTTAAAAAACAGGCCTTTAAATGAGAGTTAAAACTGAAATATCAATAGCAAAACAAGTCCAAATCCAGTTGGAACATTGTTAATTCATCACATACTGACGAGGCTTGAATTGTTTTGCGCGAATGACATTGATATCAAGGTCAATATTGCTAATTTTTAGTCCCAAGTCATTTTATACGTCCAATACATCCACTTTTTTATGTAAAATAAAGGGAAAATTCATTCACAAAGGTGAGATGACATGGATGGTATCAAATACTGCAAGGGTTTGTGCGGACAATGCGTAATATTCTTTTCGAACACCCAGCTAATAATTCGTCACCTATTTGCATTTGAAAGCACATTTTACGACAACTACTGGTTGAATGTCTTTGGCATTAATATTATTAACAGTAAAATTTCCAATTCATTTTTATATATGTTTAAATGCATTTCACTGTTTTTAATAAGTGAAATTCAAAAATAAATACTCTATTTTTCCTTTCAGATCGCCTCTTGAGAATCGCTGAGAAGTATTTAAGATCACTTAACGACATGAAATGTTCGTTCGGAGCGCACGAAATATTGTTTTTATTACCGTTTAACTCAAGAACCATGATTCCTACAGAAATGTGGTTGGTCTCATATCAAAATTTGGACTTCCCTTGTCATTTCATCCGCTGGGTGTTTGTGCTTTTCTGCAATAATAAAAGAGTTTCTCACATAGTGAAAATTTAAGAACGTCAAAATGTAGAAATAAGCATTTGTCTATCATTTATAATTAATTTCATGGAAATTAAACCATAAAACTAAATTACAAAATAACCATCACATTCATAAGAGTTCTGGGAATAACTGGTAAAAAACTCAATTGTCTAAGATTAACACAACTGAAGCTATCGTTGAATGAACTTGTTAAATATTTGCGCGTGAAACAAAATGGACGTGTCGAATAACCCCGAGCCTCCTGAATCGGCAACACAGCTTGCGGTAGAAAGAGAGAGTCTTATGTAAAATTGTATTGGATAGAAAGAGAGGGCAATACTCCATAAGGCGCCGTACTGCAATCAAATGTTTGGATGCACAATAGATCATTCCCAGATTTCCCTATAACGATGTATCTTGCCTTATCATTATTTATTTCGAGTCCCCATTTTTTATATTCCTATTAATTTCTTTAACATGTATTTAATATCACCCTAATCTTCAGCCAAAATTACTTGGTCATCAGCAAAAAGGAGATTATAAATCTTCTTGTTTCTGACAGTCACTCCCATATTTCTACATTTCCTGGACCATTCCCTTAGAGTTTCACCAATAAAAATCTTGAACAAAGTTGGTGAAAGAGGACATCTTGTCTGAGACCCTTATTTACCATAAAACCTTCTGATATTTCATTTTTTATCTTAACATTCCTCATACTGTTTTCATAGAGACTCCTTATTACATTTATCATGGCAGGATTTACCTTTACGTTTGTTAGGATTTCCCACATTTTATTTAACGGAACACTATCATAAGCCTTTCTTAAATTAATAAAAATTAAGTGTAATTCTCTGTTCGTTGAAATTTTCTTTTCGATAAGTTGTTTAATAGAGAATATATTATCTATACAAGATCTTCCTACCCTAAAACCACTTTGTTCCTCAATTTCATTGACCTCCATTTCCAGTCTTCGAGTCAAAATCCATCCATACAGTCTAACTATAGTAGCTATTACACTAATTCCTCGATTGTTTGAACAGTTGTTCCTGTTTCCCTTTTTATCAATGGAACTAATCTATGCATTCTTCCATTATTCAGGCACCCGATCGGTTAAAATACATCTGTTAAATAACATTGTCACATAATCTAAAACAAGGCTTGGTGCATATTTCAATAGTTCAATGGGTAAACCTCCAGGACTGGTTGACTTATTCCCTTTCATTTCTTCCAGAGCTTGTATAACTTTTTGAGTTGTGATAGCTAACAGAGACTGTAATTCTACATTTCTAGCGTAACTAAGATGACAGAATTCAGGTCTATCTTCTGTGAGCAACGTACAATAGTGTTCCTTCCATTGTTGGAGACTAATCTGATTCATAATTATATTTTCATTTCGATTTTTATTTAGTTTTGAAATAGTTTTCCTGGCTTCTCTTGATCGTGAGCTTCCTATGTGTTTATCTATTTCACTACAAGCTTGGTCCCAATATTCATCCTTTGCTTTACACACTTGCTTTTTGATGAAGTTTACTTGTTTCATGTAAGCATTTCTATCCAGAGGATTATGGGTCGGCAACCATCTTTTATGCAACGATTCTTTTTCTTTCACCAATGGTTCCAGATTTTCGTTCCACCAATAGTTATTACACTTTTCCTTTTCAAGATTTCTCTCTCCTATTACTTGAATAGCTGCTTGATGTAATCTTCCTTTCCAATTCCCTACATCTACATTTGAAACAATTTCTTGCTTTTGGGACAGTCTCATTTTGTACAAGAATATCGTCGATTTATTATTAAAACTCTCTAAATTATATTTTGACAGCTCAATCCTTTCCCCTTTTCTTCAATATTTTTTTCCTAAGCAAATTCTAGGAATGATACACACTTGAGCCCTTACCAGAAAATGATCTGAACCGCATGTAACCCCTCTTTGTACTCTTACATCGCAGACTTTCATAGACACACCTATTAGAATGGTAATATAATCAATTACTGATTTTTAAATCCTTTTTTTGCTTGGAACCATGTGTAGTTATGAATATCTTTGATTAAATCCAGTCATAACTCTCATTGAGAATTGTTTACACACTTCTTTCAACCTTTTGCAGTTTTCATTAACCATTTTCGTAACTCTCGTAAAATACAAGTGATAAAATAGAAATAAATACACGTATCAATTAGCCCCAATCCCTCGTGCACTACTGCATGAAAACTGCATTGCAATAACTTCAACCGTTCGAAAGTTACAGTAGGTGCTAAAGTTACTGGACTCATCCTGTATATATTATGCTGTATCGAAAAAATAGAATTCAATGGCTTAGCGAAAAAAGTTAGTTTTCAATGCAAGGACAACATTGGCAACAATAAAACGGTTCTCAAAATGGGTTTATAGGTGCCACAAACCCCACTAACACCCCATTTTTCGGCCTTTTCTATTTTTAAGAAAATAACGAATAAATATTATTTAATGTTTTTTTATTATCGAATTTGTGGCTGAAATGGTGCCACGTTATCCTGCAACAATTTTATGATCATCAAACATTAATATTTTGACTTAAAGTGTGCCTTATTTGTCCGAACTTGGACATTGAAATGGACACTTTTCAAATGGCCGTAGCTCCGTAAATTTTTACACACATTATTTAAATTTAGATGAAAGTAAAGCTTGAAATCTCTACTTTAAGAACCTTGCTGCAAAAAAAATTACTATTTCATTGCAATCGGCTAAAATTGCGTCGCGCGCCATCACTGTTAACGATCCACATTTGAGCTGCATTGATTCCTTCATTCACTGTTGGGCTGCGTTGATCACAGTTGTGGAGACATCAAACTGGTTTGGGCGTTACTAGACTTTATATGTCTGGTTAATCACTGCATGGCATTTGGAAGCCCGAGAGTAATTTTTCACTTTGTTTCGGTTCTTGAAACATGTCCATGTCGTCGCCCCTGCCGGCCTGCCCCGCGCGCCACCCGAGCCAACGCTGTAAAACACGTTGACTGCCATGTGAGTTAGATATCACTCACGTGGCCTTTTTGCAATGGGGCCGTGTGAAGTACAGGAAACTCACGCGCAGCATTTCCATTGGAGCCGCGTGGTGCATTGGTAACTCACACAAACATGCTATAACATAAGAGTATATCGAGGACAGCCCCAAGAACAAATCTCACACGCGAAATGAGACAAATAACGGACCCTTCAGTTTTTGTCAGTGTGGCAGTAAACGTGTTTTTGGAGGCACACTCGTTAATGCATTCTTAAAAATCATTCTTTCCTCTTTTCATATTTCTTCTGGTTTTTAAATGTGTATATGAATCTTCTAATCTATATAAATAGAATATTTGAATGCAGGAGAAAATAAAAGGCTAAAAAACGGACTTTTCGAGTACCGGAATTAACTTTTAAAGCTTCAAATTATATAGTGGATTCAGTGGGATGATACCATCACAGAATCGCTTATCTTGAGACTAATACCAGACGACGAATTGGGAGGGATCGTAGTTGAAGATGACACCACAGTCACGGTTCCCTAGCCACTGTCGGGTTGTCGAACGTCATGTCAAAATATTTTTATCGAAACTTCTCAGTCTGCAGATATGATGCAAGACAATCGAAGGCAATAATTTTGATAAGGTCAAGGAAATCCATTCCAAATGTAGAAAAGAATTATGTGTCAGACTACTGCGCAAAATATTAATATTCAAAGTTGAAAGAAAAAAAACAACATTGAAGTACTTTTTTTATTTTCCTTAAATTTATTTTTCACGAAAGTATGAATCTCAATCCTCTACAGTCTTTTGAACTTTCAATTTTATTTAAGATTGAGAAAAACACTATTCAGTGTAAATTTTTAACCTCAAAACATTGTCATCGCTGTCAACCGCGCAGTGCAGAGTCGGTCGTCGCGCTGCTTAAATTTCCGGTTGCGGCATCCTTTCGCATGGAAATGTTAATAAATCTGTGAAATTCAAAAGAAATCTTCAAAATTGAAAAAAGGTGGCTTTTCAGAATGCAGTGTGCGTCCTTCAGCAGCGTGGGCCCGGGCGATGACTTGGGCGCTGTTTTCCGCACAGTGCACACTGGGCCAGGAAGCACCGAAACCTGGCCAAAACTCCCCTATCCAAATTCTCACGTTTCTGGAAAAGGAAAGGTTGGAAAATGAATAAATGGTAAATGAAATGCATATTAATAAGTAATATAAACTATTATTGAAAAGAAATGTGTACATTTTTGAAGTCAGGGCTATGTTGTGCGATATTTTACTGCACTTCTATTTCATCTTCGCTGCTGAACGTTCTCTTTCTTTATCTTTCGAGACAAGAAGAGTAAATACATCCTGATCACTAATTTTTGAATTTTTTTCGTGGATGTACGTAAACTTGTAATTAAAGGATCAGAAGACACCAAGAGCGAACGAATGAGATCATTTGTAGCTTTCCTCGAGAACTTCCTTGTGTACTTTTGCCTATTGCATTTCATTTGTTTGTGAAAAGCTTTCGGATCTTCTTCAGACAGTTGTCCTATTGGAACAATAACTTCTTTGATAATTTCTGCTCCGTGTAGTAAAACCTTGTGAACTGTTACTGGTAAGTAGTACCAAGGATATTTTTGTACAAGCAAACGAGCAGTTTCTAATGCATACGTTCGAAATGGTTTCTGGTCTATTTCCTTGCCACAGGACAATGTCCGAATGATTACATCACATCTTCTAATCGCTTCCTGATCAATACCAGTAATTCTTGAGGAAATATCAGGTTGTCTGAGGAACCTCCTGGCTGTATTTTCATTGTTTGATGTGCCGCTCCCACCGGGACCACACTTTTGTCAACCAGGAGACCCATTTCGGCCCTAAATTTCTTCTTTTTTTTTCTCTTCCGCTTGTGTCTTGTCTGTATCAATGCGAATTTGCCGTTTTTTGATGTCGGAACGATATGGTAGATGAAATTTAAAAAAAAAAAAAAAAAATCCACGCATGTAGAGTAGACAGACCAAACTGCAGATTTTCTTGGGATACAGACTTTTAGAGCTGCATCTAAATCGTTCATTTCCTTAGGTGTTGCATTGCAGATATAACATGTCTACATTGAAGTTGTCAGGGCTACAGACCTTTCCGTCCACCATAGTCAGAAACCTTTCGTGGAAACAATTACACTGATGGTCATCAATCGAAACAAGAGTGGGTTTTGCATTATTTCTTAGTCTTTAATTAGCTGAGCTGTTTATTTTCTAAACTGGAGCTTAAACGGTCTGCAATAACAAGTCGATGAAGGTTGAGGATTTTGCCATAAAACAGTTTTTGTTTCTGATGAAGTGACTGAAAGTTGAATTGGTACAAAACAGGTAATAAACATGTCTGCATCACTGAAATCATCTCCTGTTTCGAACTTCTTTTTGTACTCACTGTGACCAGTGCCATCAAAACCCCACTTGCTTATCCAAGTAATCGTCGTGTCAGAATTGAGTTGAACGTCGAAAGAAATTTGATGGGTGGAAATAATACGAGAAACGGTATGGTCGAGTAGACTCTGCAGATTTACTTCGGCATAAAGTTCCGTGATGTGATGCTTTCGACGGATAGCATTGTCCCTTACCAGCCCTTACTTCGTTGTATGTGGGGCATATTGTGGCTCCCCTCCCTTTGATCCAATCTCGAACAACGTGATATTGATGCTTACTGAGCTGGACGTTCGACTATTAAAGATAATGCTTCATTGGCGGTAGCTGAATAGAATCGCTGTTCTTTGACTGCCACACCTTATTTTTGTGGCCCGGGTTGGAGTTTTTAAGGCTTCCTTCAATAAATGAGCTGCATCTTTTGCCCCTTTGGAGCGCAGGCGCATTTGGGCGGCGGTGCGTCAGCATGGGCGAAAAGTGGGTCTTTTTTGGTCCTTTCACTAGAGGATTCAAATGATGTCGAAGGGCGTCCTATATTTGAAAAATCTTCGAGGTCTTGTGGTGCAGGAACTTCAGATGGCAAAATAAATATTTCATTCAACCTAGCTGAATTTTCTTTTAAAAATGTATCCCTTTTTCTAATGCATTTATCCCATTTGGAAAACGCTTTATGACAAAAATTATATATTGTTTGCCGTTGTCTTACCAATAGTTCATTTGAAATTTTTGAAGTATCAGTATATTGGCAAAGACGACTAATTACATCTGTATTTTGGCGTCGCGGCGACCGGGAGCTTCCAACTGCATTTCACACATCTTATTGCAGCATTTTGCAGAAACTCACCTAAAAAGAAATGTTTGTTAAGTAATACAAATCATCTAGAAGCCTTAAAAAAGTGTTGTTTACTTTCTTAACATAGGCGAGGAAGTAACGTTGTACTGCATATTATATCTTCATCGTATTCTTCGATGAAGACGTAATACGCAGTACCGATTTCAAGCTACGCGGAAAGAAATTCAAACGCGAATATTTCACAAAACGCTGTAATGTGCAGTAATCTATTTACAGGGTCATTTTATTCACACTTTATATAACTTATAACAATTTGTCTCAAACTGGAAGTAAGCGAAAGTAACAACTAAAAGTCTAGAAGAAAATTACGTTATCTCTATTTTACAACCCAAGTGCGCAAATTATTATTTATAACAATAACTTTAAAAATATTCACAAAAATTGAAGTGGTTTTTACGAGATAATAAGAATACCTACCTCTACAAACTGAGGTATTGAGCAGATCGATATCTTGCAGTGTTGCTGAGCACTAGTTGCACCAATAAGAGCTTTCTGTATCACACTCCTCACGACAGAAACCAGAAGCAAACTGAGCCCAACTTTCCAGTTCAGCGAGCCCAACCGAAGGCCTAGGACGGTGCATTGAATTTCTGTTTATATTTACATAAAGGGTGGACATTAGTCTCACGATAGGCAAAGTCTGAGCGACAGGGGTGGTAATTTTAGTTTTTGGACTTTTGGCTAGCTTTGAGCCATTTCTGGCCCATGGTCCAATGCTGCGAATTGCATTTGATGTGAAATTTGAGATCCAGTTTTTAAACAAATCCCTCATATTTTTAAGTCAAAGTGCAATCTGTCATGTCTCTGTGAAATTCTCTTTCTTAAATTGGTTGCGTGTGAGAGCAACAACTCATATTCTAAAAAATAACAGAGGGGGATTTGGATAATATAAACAATAAAACAAGAGTTGAAGTAGCAGCACCTGGACTATAGTATGCTGAGCCAACTGTATTTCCACCTTTGTTGTTTAAGAAGGATTTTATATAAATTCCATCTAACATTACTGAAAGTATGCAATCTAATTTCTGCAATATTTTGAATTTCTCCTTAGCACACTTAAAAAAAACATCATCTGCTATACTCTTCGTAGTTGTGGAGAGACAACATATCCCGATTTCCTCATAAATTTGTATGCATCTTTATGCAGTCAAATATCATCTAGATATTTGACTAACCTGCTCAAAATAGAATTTACAGTGCTACGAGAATAGTCTACTTAGTTTTCGTGCAAATGCTTCAGCTTTTCCAAGATATAAATTAACTCGTTGAAATTACTAATCACTCTAGGAAAAGTACAATTTCCCAGCTTTTTCACTGCAGTATCATCACTGAGAATGGTGACTTGAATATTTGACCGAATCATTGCTGATAACTAAAATATTAGTACAGTTAAAACAGAAACCAAACTAACAAGATAGTCTTCTCTCTTGACTATACACAATCGTCCATTCTTGCCGAGATGGAGGAAATCTAAGCCTTCTAATTGTGATGTCATAGAGATGGCCACCGGCATCAAGGGCTGAAATTATAGGCGGCATTGGTAGATACCGATAATCGCCGGACGAATAAAAATGTAAAGAATGTCCAAAAGTATCTTATCCTGTAGATGATGGTATGAATAACGTTTCTTTGATGCCTTTGGCCTCAAAATTTTAAGTTTTAAAGCCGTATAACACTTTGTTTAGGAGTTATTTAACTATATAGATTTTGACATTGCGCTCATGTGTGAAAATTTCGCATTTACAGTAACACTTAAACAACATTTTCTAAAAATCAGCTCCAAATTTCGTCAACATAAATTTCCATGTGGGAAAAGGTTTTACTCTTCTGTAATACTCTTAGTCATGTTTCAGTTCTACCATTAAGAGACCGAAAAGTTGGGACAATGTGAAAAAATATGTAGTTTAGGCGGCGATAGATCGCAGCTGGGGATAGAGTGGTGCAAAACCGAAATCCTAACCCAGAGCAAAGAAGAATTAGAAGACTAACTAGTATTGAGAAAGTCTATGCCATTCTGTAGCACTACTAGTTATACCCTTTTTCTCTTTGAGAAAGCTTTACCTTTTCACCAATTGAGATTATAAGTTTTCCTTAATGATAGAAAAACTTCTTCCATTTATGATTAAATATTCATGGAGAATAAACTGTTATTTTATTAATCTCTTCTCTTTTATTGCAGGATTTCATGGAATGAACATCCACATATGAATAGAAATGTAGATGTTAACATACAGATCTTGAAAGATGGAAAAGAAAATAACAAGGTGAACATAATAATATTGTAACAGAAAAGTTGATTTAGTGCCAAGTGCTATAGTGTGACTCTTGAAAGTTTTTTAAATTGAGTTCAGGATGTATACATTGGCAGAGGGAACAACAAAAACACTCACAATAATAAGTGCATGATGGCAGAGTATCTCAAGGTTTGCTAAAGTGAAGATGAAAATGGAGAAATAATTGAAGGCAAAAGTACAAAAATAATTGAAGCAATAGATTCCATGACATGGACCAGTGGTTAGACAGGTCTGCTGATTATTTTTGTGCTAAATTCTGAAAGGCAAATAAATTACATAAAAATCTTAAAGTAGTTTTGCCAAAATATGCTTGTATGCCATTTAATCAAGTCAGTTTGTCTAGGAAGTAGCCGCCCACCTGGGACCCCACTGACTGTTAATACTGGGGTGCACTACTGACTGACAGTTTAATTAGATCACCAACCTTGCAGCAACTAGATACAAGATTGAGTTTGTGACAAAAAAAATCTTAAAATGGGGATGTGGGTGTATTTGACTTAACAATAGCAATAATCTTTTCAAGCACTGTAAAATATTTTTTCGGGCATTCTTAATACAAGATTTTTCCATTTTTCTCTATATTCTTTAATATTGTCATTCACTCTTAAAATTTTTAATTCATTTCTAATTTCTTTGCTTTTCTTGTGATCAAGAGGTATATAACTTATGGTTTGAAGAAACTTAATTTCAGCTGATTCTAATCTTCTAATTTGGTCTTTGGTTAATGTCCAACATTCACTTCTGTATAACAGCATGGGTAGGACCATTGTTTTGTAGAGTTTCAGTATACTTTCTTTTCTGACTTTATTTTTCAAAGTTTGAACTATTGTGCCACAGAAGTGTTTATATCTGTTTAATTTTACTTGTAAATCGTTATTTTATGACCAAGGTAATTAAATGCATTTACTTGTTCTATTATGTTGTTTCCAAGGGTTATTTTTTGCTCTTATTGGTTCACAACCCCTAAATACCGTGATATTAGTTTGCCTATTCATATAATCATATATATGCTTAGCTATATTATCTAATTTATATATTGCTTCTTGGATACTGGCTTCTGTAGGGACTATAACAACTTGATCATCTGCAAGCAATACTGTGGTAATATTTACATTATTTACTATAAATTTTCTATTTAACATTTTAGCCACTCATTTATGACTTCGTCAATATATATGTTAAATAAGGGTAGGTGACAATGGGCAACCTCGTCTTAACACCGTGATTAATGTTTGCACTTTGTTTTCCATTTTTGTTCTTATTTTTATAACATTTTCTCTGTACAGGCTCTTTAGAGCTCTTATTAGATGTTTTGGTACCCTTTCTTTTTTAATGTTTTCCATAGTAATGTCCTCCTAACTTTGTCAAAAGCCTTCTCATAGTTGATGAACAGGTGGAAGTTGGTAAATTTTGTTCATGTCTTTTCTCAGTTTAATTGGGTAATTGTACACAGGTATACTGGGTATAAAGGTATACAGTCACTGCAAGATCTTCCTCTCCTAAATGCATGTTGGGCATCTTGATTTTGTTTTCTATTATTGGTTTTAGTCTTCTTCCTATTTATCATATCATAGATTTTATAGAGCAAGATTTTAATGAGCTTATTTCTCTAAATATGCTACATAAT